>OY751318.1:4458686-4801757 GCA_963564615.1 Rhorus exstirpatorius
GATCATAATTTTACCATTATTTTCATCTTTCATAAGACCTAACACTTTTTTATTCGCAAGAGGCATTCCATAGGGATTATTTGTCGGGTAATCAGATGTATCAAATTGGTGTATGTCACGTCTCACGGATTCGTAGATATTTGGAGTAGTTACGTGATAGATTAGGCTGTCCGTATCTGTGTACAATAATTTGGCTTGTTCGCCGAATGTAATCTTCATGTAGTCATAATGGAAACGATATAAATAGATTTTAGACAGGTCAAGAATTGAAAATCCAGCATATATTGGTTTGTTGAATTTTACTTTAGCTTTAGTCAATTCTATTATAACCATATCGTCGTCGAATATGGTGCAGCTATGAAAGGTAGCTCGAGCGATGAGAGCTCTTGCACCATATCGCCCATGCCAGCGTGTAACGAGCTTTACTTCACGATGATTACATACATTTTCCATCGTTTTCCCAAACACCGCGTTATTCATTAGCTTGTAAAAGTTTTTCTCGAAATCGTTATTGGACTGCTTTCTCAAATTCGTATTGAGATCAATGTATTTTTTCAACCAAGGGGATTGTTTGAATTTTAGCACCCGATGAATCTTTGCTAATTTTAGACCCAATCTCAAAGACTCCTGTAAATTACGGTAGTGAATAATGTATTTTTCCTTCGGTAGCAATGTCGTCATCAATTTTGAATTTTTAGATTTCGGGGCTCGATAGTGTTCTGGACATAGCGGCAAGTCTTTGTGAGATTCGTGCAGCTCATTGGGATACTGCAAGTCGACCTCGAGTATATAACCGATCGGCGAATCTTCGGGAATATTTTTAATATTTTCAATAAAATTTTATTGTCGAAATCTCTGAAAACGCCGAACCCCTGAGGTTTTTCTTCAAACCTCCAACCCCATGTAACTCTCTACCAGCGAAGTACAAAACGATGAATTCATGGCTGGAACGAAATTTTCATGGAATACGATGGAATTCAGGCGACACGCCGTACGAAGCTGCTGGAACAACAATTCGAGCTATCTTGAAACAAGCCCGAACCATCTACGTGAAGGGATTAGAGAAGAGGACGTGGTTAGCGCAATTCACGGATTCGTCGGCACATATTGTCGATATGGAAACTCTCGATTGTCCATCATTGCAGAAATTATCGAAAATACCAAACAACAGAGGATGTTCTCATCATCCCCATGACTCAAAATATAATTGTGTCAACGCGAACGTGAAATCTTTAAGGAGCTGGTACATTAGGCATTGTGTAAACGCAGGATTTTTGAAATAAATGAAAACATTTTATCGAAAAATATGTGTGTTTTTTATTGAAATAAACCATAGGAAATTGTATTACATATTTGGTTTCACTCCAACTTATACATTTCGCACCACACGTCATCTATAATGTTTTTTTTTTTTTTACTTTTTCAACCATGCGCACTTATGGATTCAAACACTTTTTTCAGTGCCACCATCGTTCGTGTAGAGTCACGACTCCATAGTAGGCGCGATGGATTGATGGTTTGAAGACGTCAAATGCGTTTGAATTCTACGCTGTTATATTTCCCACCGAAGTAGTTCATGTAGAGTTGATTTGTATGCGCAGCGTCAATAATCTCTTTGAATATTTCTTTGTTCTCGTCGAACGCTTTCACGAATCTTGCAGGTAGGAATACGGAGAAATCGTTGGTGATATCCGCCACGATCCTCCTCCCGAATTTCGTTTCGACTATTCTCAGGTCGGAGATCGGATGATCTGTCTGAACGGAGAGTTCAGCCAATTTTTTTGTTGGCAAAAATTCCGCCATTATTCCCACCTTGTTGATACTTGCGAAATCCATTTCGACTTATTGATGTATTTTTTAATCTGTTTGTGATGAATCCCAGATCCTCTCTCCAACGTATAAGATTTTTCACTTCTTCAATATTTTTCAAAAGCAGGTGCAATCATTCTTTCAGCTCACGTTGCTTGTCTTGCATGTAAACGGTTGCAGTTCAGGCGTGCATCTTGATATTATATAGGCCCTCCAAATTCCCGACCCCCACCAACTCTCAATTCTAGGACCCAATAGGATTTTCCACACTTTCCTCCGCCCACACTTTGCGGCGACACATTTGACAATTCCGTAGAGAGGGTGCAGGGCCATCGATATGAGTCATGATGTGGGGCGTATTCCAATGTTCCATACAAGGCAGATATGACATAATTTCGGCGTCTGCACGAAGATTTTCGGGTAAACGATCATAAAACATATGAATTGATCGACTAAAATATTTTAAAATCATAGGCTTCGTTATATTCTTAAGATCACCCCTTGATAATTCCCACGGATATTTGGCTCCGAGAACGCCATCAGAATATCCGTCCATGTTGATAGCAAGAACGCGACTAAGCGTGTCATAGCGGCATTCCATGAAAATCAAAGCCTCATTTTCCGGCGGTTTGTCAAAATATGTAAACACTGTGCAGGCTCAAGCGTGTTCAGACATGCAAGATGGCATCATCCGCTCTCGAAGGTAATGGGAGGGCTCGAAACAGGTCGAGACACGTCGAAGGCGCCATCAGTATACGCCATCAGTATACTATTTTCCGTAAAATTTTTTTCTCCGTCAATACAGATTCAATCAGTTTTCCGCATTTTTCAATTCTTAATCTAAATCGCTCACGATCACGTGCAACTTCTTCCCACCGGCCTCGGTGAGCGGCTCTGTACGCATAATCCCATGCATACATCACATGAATTTGAGCTCGAGTATCGAATCGAACGTGCTTTTCCATATTTTCAATATCCTCTTCGTCCCAATTTCATCGCAGTTTGAAAAAAGATCTGCCGCAGCACCCTGCGCTACATCTGCTCACGCACCAGTCAGTGATAGGGAAACGCTTATCTAAATGCGGTCAGAAGAATACCTGTTAGGGGTATTTTCCTTCGGGTGTCGAGGACCAGCCGGATCATAGGCACCTCTAAGATTTTATGACCTCATGCTTGGCTTTTTCCAGACTGCGGTCTGGTCCTTAACACACAAACAGAAATGATTTATGACCAACGATAAGGTTGCGACAAACAGACGCACTGGCCCGGGAGGGTAACGTCGTGTGTGGTTGAAAGGTCTAACGCTCTAGTCCGCTATTTACTTGTTAGAGATAACAACATTCTAATGCCAAGACAAGCTGCACTGCAGCTGCCAGATATACAGAATAGCGGCATTCTAATACCACCCTCAAAACTAGCCCCCCACCCCACCCTACAGAGACGCCAGTCTAACTGATAATCATCAATTAAATGTCGCCATGAAAAATAGGCGCCCCGCCGCTGCCAGAGATAGCGGCATTCCAATACCACCCTCAAAGCTGCCCCCCCCCCCTCCCAATGCCTCGACCCATAAAGATTAGGTGCCCTCCAGTTGTTAGAGATCCCCCCCCCCCCCCCCCCGATCGACTCAGTGTATTCGGACTCTTAAAGATAGCCCCCCCCCCCCCGGTTCGGGTCTCGGCTAAGTGGTTCGTGTCTGAGCTAAAAAATGTCGGTAAATGTCGGGGTAGGGATCTTGAGTTAGAACTGTCCTTGTAACACTACTCTCGTCGGGCAGAAGTCACGAAACTGCGGCTCTGTTTCAATTGTTTGGGTTGGCACAGCGTGGATTCTTGTCACATTACAACGTGGTGCAAGGAGTGCGACCGCAAACACTACACCATGATTCAGGTGGGATGGACCAAATACGGAGAGGTGTCAACATCGGGTTCACAGAAGCCGGACGGGCCATCGGGAACATCGGGATCATCTTCAGACAAGGCGCCGTCATCTCAAATTTCGGGCACGCGACAATGAGGTATTGAGGCCTTAACTTGTTTATCTTCGGAAGCTACTAGGCCGGCAGTCCTCTTAGCCACGGGTCAAGCTAACCTTTCAACTCTGCACGGGTCAACACATCGGGTACGCATGTTACTCGACGTGGGGTCCGAGGTCTCACTCATCTCGGACGCGATAGTTCATCAGCTTAAGCTGCGTCGGGAATCATCCTCCGTTCCGATAATCGGGATCGGAGGAACTTCATCGGGACAGACACGCGGGATGGTTACTTGTACACTTCAATCAATACACTCGTCGGAATTTCTCACATTAAAGGCACACATTTTTTCCAAGTTAATGCCGGTTCTCCCTTCATTTACTCTATCACATTTACATTCGAATCATTTGCAAGGGCTCACATTGGCAGATCCCGACTTTTCTTCTCCGGGATCGATCGATCTCATACTGGGAGTAGATGTATATGGGCAATTCATTCGGTCGCAGATCAAACGGGAACCTCCTGAGGCTCCCATTGCACAGGATACTCTTTTCGGTTACACCTGGAAATTTCCTCACCGGGGAGGCACTTACGGCAGTGCCAGAGCCCTCACTACGGGAAATCAATACGGCCAGACTCATGCGCTGTCAACTCGTCCAGTCAAGGCTTCAACACTTCTGGGATCACTGGTCATCGGGATATCTTCAACAGCAGCGGGCCATATCAAAGTGGCTTCACCTTTCAAACAATAGTAGGGTCGGGTCAATGGTCCTGCTAACTGACGAGAATTTGCCTCCTACAAAATGGCCGCTAGCGCAAGTCATTGAACTTTATCCGGGCGACGACGGGCTCACACGGGTCGTGAGCATCAAGACGGCTACATCAACACACAAGCGGCCGATTTCCAAGCTGGCAGTCCTTCCAGTACACTCTCCGGCAACTCCAATCGACAGCGCTGCTGCCGATGGTTGGCGGAATGTTTGGGAATCAGGAAAATTTACCGGGCGACACGGTCAAGTTTCGGGTCACGCGAGCGAGCGGGTCGGGTTCGCGCTTTTCCGTCGATGGCGCCACGTACCGGGCTACAAATTAACGGGCAATTGATACATGCGGGGGGTTTTTCTCATCGATCGCCATGATTGATTTGCTAGTCTTTGTACCAAACGAGAATAAATCGGACGCGTGTCGCGCTATACTACGCAATTAATTTGGCTTGTTCGATATTATTTCGGGCTTGAGATTAAAACGACGGGTTCAGATCAATCAGGGAAAATTCAGACTTTCGGTGGGCAAAATCCTTGGGAGAATATATTCACTATTTCTACGATATATCGGGATTCTCAGCGCGGCACGAGTCATTCTCGGTTCACGGGTTTCTCGTACGTTCGGGAAACGTGCTCTGCGAGCCACGTTTTCGCACGGGACATTTTCAATCGGGACATACTTCTTTCGTTTTTCACTGTAATTATCTCTAATAATTAAATATATTTTTTTGTTATATTTTTCCCACGAACGAGTTCGCGTCTGCATTTATTTAATTTTTGGTTCCACCTACACCAGATCCCTTCACAAAAATGCGTGATTAAAGTTTTTTCTCTTAGCGTTATTCTCAGGGTGTCATCTAGGTGGACAAGACGCGATGGCAGACAAGGATGCACTGGAATCAAGGAATCAAGATTTGTTCGAGGGGCTTGTCGATGAAAAATATATAAGTACGAGAAAAAACGTTTGAAAAGTTTATTCAATGAATTCCCGATATTTTATTTGCGACAATTATTATTGTAACGATTTTTTTTAGATTATAGATTTTCCAATTTTTCTTTTCTGATTTCATCCCCCTTTCTGATTCTATTCATTATTTTCTTTTGCCGGTTTTTCTACATTATTCGTTAGAATAATTTATCGATGACTCGAGTTCAATGTTTATCGAAGGGGTCGTGTGTGAATAGCGTGAATTACCATAATTTTTGTTCTTAATTTTTTTTTTTTGCTATTTTTTTGCTATGAATTTGCTTCGTGTTGGATGTTGAAAAAATTTCTGACAGTTATCCCAAAAAATTAACATTTAAAATTTCGTAAATACTTGTTAGAATAATTTATCGATGACTCGGGTTCAATGTTTATCGTAGGGGCCGGGTGTAAGTAGCGTTAATTGCTACACGTAAATTAGTGAAAAAATTAGTAGCAAATGACCACCAAAAATTGAAATTGCGAGAAAAAGATTTTTTGCAGCATGAAATCTCTTCTTTGGATTGTTCGATTGCATAAAAAAATATACCGATTTTTTCATGTCAATTATCATAGGCAGACTGAATTTCACAACTGAAGTGGGCTTTTGGAACATTCGAGCAGATCGAGCAGTTGCGCTTCTCTCACGGCTAAATTAAAATAGACAGAAAAGTGCTGCCAACGACTTCTTTATAGAAAATTTTGTGCTCCACAACATTGATTTGATACAGTTTTACCTTAATTGTTGCCATTTTAGCAGCGTAAGCCGCAAAAGTGCCAAAGACGTGGAAAATCTTGGGTTTTTAACGGTTTTTAATGTTTGTTTACAGAAACGTGTGGTGCTACAATCCTAACAACTTAGATCTTCATTATGTGCATCCCAGATAGAAAAATGGCGGCACGGGGACACCACAGTGGCGGTACGTGCCGTCCCGCCGTGTCGCCACCGTGTCCCCATGTGCACCCTCTTCTGACGACACGGTGGCAGAACGGCGTGCTGGGCATGCCGTGACGACACTGGGAGTGCACAATAGCTGCTCGGCGTGCAGCCATTTGCTGCCCACCGTGGCGTCACCGTAGCGACGCTGTGACTTCATGCCGTGCTAGTAGCTCATACGCGTGACACCACTGTAACGGCACAAACGCGGTACAGCGTGCTGCTTCAATGCTCTTCGTAACGCCAACGTAGCGGAACGGAGACGGCACGCTGTGCTGCTCGCTCTTACCACGTGACGCCACCGTAGCGGCACAAACGGTGCACAGAGTGCAGCTCCGATTCGCTCCGCAACGCCACCGTAGCGACACGGTGGCTGCCCGGGAAATGTCATACATCCCCAAAGGTTGTTTAGAAGCATGGTGGGGATGGATCAGAGTGGGGAATATTTTCTTATGCTTCTACATTGGGTGCCGTAGCAATTTTTTTGTGCCCTGTAGCCTATGCATCCATTATTATAATTTTTTTTATTCATCAATTATCATTTAAATTCGCATAAGTTGGAGATTTTATCAAAGTTATCATATTTTATTTTTGTTCATTCTTAAATGGTTAAAAATATCGATAATAAAAAATGTTGAAATCACAAATAATCGCGGTAACATTGGGGCCCCTTTTGTCGCTCGCGTTTCCAGTAACGTAGGCTCTTAAAGTTCGTTGCCTGATGATGTGAGTGACATAACCTCAAAAAAATACACACCGGTGAAATGTTTTCATTGACGAATTGATTATTGTAACATCATAATGAATAGTGAACGAGATAAAAAGACGGATGTGATAAATTAAAACAATATAGAAAATATATATATTTGATAACTCCAAAAAACGAATCCAAAGAATAAAAACAGTATATATATTTTATTAATAACACTAAAAAACGTACTAAAATAAAGAAAATATATATATTTAATAATACCAATTTCATTATATTTTATTTTTTGAGCGTCATTTTTCCCAACATTTTCCAAACTTCAAACGATCATGAAAACATAAACAAAATAAATTTAATTTATTATTCGGTATGTTTATAATTATTCTGTGCTAAAGCGTCACGCATGCTATTAATTTTTCAAATTTCGCGCGCGGATTCAATATCCACGCTTGTCCGCCCCTTCTCTCTGTCTCGAAAGTCCGGTGTTGCCATGCCTGGCAGATACTCGAAAATATAACTTTGAAAATATACTTTGAAAAAAAATATCATTAAAATTAATAATATTGTAATTCACGATTTTTACAAAATAATCAAAAGAGTAACTAACGACCTTTTGAAAAGGACAAAACAAAAATTTCTCATGGCATCAAAACAATTGATACGATTTAGCGACTATAAACCCACGATAAATGAAAACCTTTTTTTTTTTTAATAAATAAATGGATAAAAATGAATAGGTACCTCGCAAATCGATATGATTTAATTGTAGTATAACTGTAAAATCATCGAGAGGAAATAAAAATAAGATAAAAACCTCGCAAATAGATACGATTTCATAAACTCAAGACTGCAACTAACGCAGTAAAGTAAATTTTGAATAATAATTATGAACAAAGACTGCATCAAACGCAGCAAAAAAAATTTTCAATAATAATCACGAACAAAAAATTTTCGATTCAATGCAAAATGCAATTCGCAACAATCGAATATAAAATGTATTTTGAAAAAAAAATTGCATACAAAATATACTTTGAAAATAAATATCCTTAAAATTAATAATATTGTAATTCACGATTTTTACAAAATAATAAAAAGAGTAACTAACGACCTTTTGAAAAAGAGAAAACAAAAATTTCTCATGGCGTCAAAACAATTGATACGATTTGGCGACTATAAACCCAGGATAAATGAAAACCTTTTTTTAAATAAATAAATGGATAAAAATAAATAGATACCTCGCGAATCGATATGATTTCATAAACTCAAGACTGCAACAAACGCAGCAAAGTAAATTTTGAATAATAATCAGGAACAAAGAATTTTCGATTGAATGCAAAATGCAATTCGCAACAATCGAATATAAAATATATTTTGAAAAAACAATTGCATACAAAATATTCTTTGAAAATAAATATCCTTAAAATTAATAATATTGTAATTCACGATTTTTACAAAATAATAAAAAGAGCAAGTAACGACCTTTTGAAAAGGAGAAAACAAAAATTTCTCATGGCGTCAAAACAATTGATACGATTTGGCGACTATAAACCCACGATAAATGAAAACCTTTTTTTTTTAATAATTAAATGGATAAAAATGAATAGATACCTCGCGAATCGATATGATTTCATAAACTCAAGACTGCAACAAACGCAGCAAAGTAAATTTTGAATAATAATCAGGAACAAAGAATTTTCGATTGAATGCAAAATGCAATTCGCAACAATCGAATATATATAAAATTTTAATTCACGTTTTTTACAAAATAATAAAAAGAGTAACTAAAGACTTTTTGAAAAGGAGAAAACAAAAATTCCTCATGGCGTCAAAACTATTGATACGATTTGGCGACTGTAAGCTCACGATAAATAAAAACCTTTCTTTTTTAAATAAATGAAAAATAAATAAATATACACCTCGCAAATCGATATGATATAATTTTAGTCAAACTGTAAAATCATCGAGCGGAAATACAAATAAATCGTGGACCATTATTGTAAAATGTCTCCACTTCTATATCATCCCAATATAACGTCCCAACATTGGGCCAAGATAATTAGTACGATTCACCCAATGTTGGAGCAATATTTTGTGGTGCCTGGTACGAAAATTTGGAAAAAAATAGAAGACGATAACAACGAATACATGGAAGAAAAAATTGGGAGATAATGTAGAAAACCTGGCAAAAGAAAATAATGAATAGAATCAGAAAGGGGGATGAAATCAGAAAAGATAAATTGAAAAAAGTATTATCTATAAAAAATCGTTACAATAATTGTCGCAAATAAAATATCAGGAATTCATTAAATGAAATTTTCAAATCTTGTTTCTGGTACTTACATAATTTTTATCGGCAACTCCATCGAATAAAGCCTGCATCCTCGATTCCACTTCACCCCTGTCTGCCATCGCGTCTTGTCAAACTAGATTATATCCTGATAATAACGCTAAGAAAAAAAATTTAATCACACACGAAAAAACTTCCGAAAAAATCACTCCGACACGTATTGCTCTTGATTCTCGCAAGGAGTGAACAGTGAGCGTCTGAGATGTGATGATCCTCGGTTCCCGGTCGTCGCGTGTTAGCCGAAGGAAGGGTTGTAGGCGGGAGTATGGCTTGTGCAGGGTGGAGTAACTTACGCCAGCCAATCCGAGATTGGCGTGAATTTTCCAGTGGAATATTGAACGGAATGTCGATTCGAGATTTGCGACGCAAAATCCACGATATTACAACGATTTTGAACTATCTCGACCCAGATAGAACCATTTAGGTCATATTGGCATCATATGTACATCTTCTATGAGGCACAGGAAGGCTGACAGCTATGCGTCGGTTATAAGTGCTCACCTTAAAGTAATATTTGCATCACATATTGATCACTCACAATAAACACCTCCAAATGAAGCAAAGTTGTTCACATTCGAGTATGCATGCAGTGAATTCATGAGCACTAGCAAAATCGGCTAACCAATATCCAACAATAAGTGAGTGCATATTAGGCTTATATATGAGCGTCACGGCGTGACGTAATATGTTGTGCTCATATCAAGCTCATATGAACGTCACGGCGTGAGGAAATTATAGGGCTCATATTAAGCTCATATTTGCATCACGGCGCAACGAAACTACGTTGTGCTCATATGGAGCTCATATGAATGTCATGGCGTTAGGAAATTGTAGTGCTCATACAGGGCTTATCCTGGTGTCACGGCGTGACGCTAAAATAGGTGTTGGCCAGACCCTGTCCACTTTTCCCGCGAATAACAAGATGTTTCGATTTCTTTTTCATCTTAACTATTAGGTACGCCATAAAATATCTCACGAAAACAAGCTGAATTATTTTTTCAATATACACTACCGTTCATAAGTATGGGGACACTCGTCCCAGATCCAAGCCACACAAGAAGTTGTATCGCTCTTTGAAAAATGAAGATATCTAAATCTCCCAAGCGGCGTTCTAAAAAGGACATATTTAGCTTCATTTACCTTATTTGGAAAAATTTTTGCGATTTTTTTTGAGCCCGGTACGCACTTTGAAAGATGGTCATTTTTGGGCTTTTTTGGAGGGTAGAAATTTTCCCGCATATATCGGAAAAAAAAAATTTTCAACTTAAAAAAAAATTTTTTCTTACCTCATCTACACGGCTTTTTCATCGTCGTTTTATTTAAATTTGTTTCGAACGTCGAGCGGATGCCACACGTCTCGTCAAAGCTGTAATCGCAGCGAAAGGTGGCTTTTTCGATGAAGAAGACGTGTAGATGAGGTAAGAGACCCGATTTTTCACGATAAAAAAAATATTCCGTTGATTTAAGAAAAAATTTTGAAAGAAATTTTTTTTTAATTTTTGAAACAAAAAATTTTTTTCTAATTTTTTTTTTTAATTCTGAAAAAAATGTGATACATCCAAAATGATTGTATGCAACTTTTTACCCTCCTAGTAATTTTACGAAAACCCAGTAGTTTCAGAGTGAGACTAACCCTTATAAATATGGTCGTTTTTTGCAAAAAGTTGAATATGTTTGCGAAAAAAAAATCGTAAAAAATTTTTCAAAAAAAGAAATTGAAGATTGCACTCCCCGCTTCAAGTTTTTCCGGAAGAAAAGTTGAAAATTTTTTTTTCACGATATATGCGGGAAAATTTCCACCCTCCAAAAGAAGCGAAAAAATTACCATCTTTCAAAGTGCGTACCGGGCTCAACCTTTCCCAATACCCAACCTTTCGCAGTGAACATTCTATCATATTGAAATTATACCATAGATCTTTCGAGAAAGAAATTTGTTGTGTAGTTGCTCTAAATTTAACTGTGGCCTCTTTCGCTGTGAAGAATATTTGGAAAGAGGTGGACAAATCACCCTTACCAGTGAAGGATAGGTTTCATTCCCCGGTCAAAAAGGAGACAGCATGTCCCGGCCCGCACAGTGATGACACGGCCGGTATTGTGTTTTAGGGAAAAACCCTCCGATACTCAGTGGGACCATCGAGGAAAGAGGCGACAGACGATTTTCGTTTTTCGCATCGAGAACGAAGAACGCGTTTGGTGCGACTTATATATTAGGGTCGAGCAAGCCAGCATATCCGAACGATTTCACATCATACAACCGCCTTGCGGCTGCATTGTTTTGAAGGAAATATGAATAAACTCTTCAAAAACAATCTAGTAAGGTATTCCCTTTGAAAGTACATACTATATACACCAGGGAGTATACGGAAACCAGACAAAACATATTGATATTTTTCAGCTTATTGGCAAAAAGTTCATGTGATATATCATGATATATATGTGATGTACATGATGAATTACATAATAAATTGTATAAAGTTATGACCGATATCATTGCACAATTTATTGTGTACTTCATTTTGTGAATACTGCAAATTGTCAATACTGCAAATACTGCAAAAATTGGAAGAATTTCTGTAACATGGGTACAGTTAATCTACGAAACACATTAATTTTCCGAATATTTTTTTTTTCTCAAAAACGGTACTGTGAATCGTACCCAAGTTTCACAGGAACGTAGGTAAAAAGATTATATACAGTGTGGAAAAATTTGGTCTCCATGCAGACCAAATATATCATTTTGAAGTATCGTCATAAAAACCTTAATTCAGAATATTTTCTGGCGACGCAGCAAAACCCAGAGCGTTATATTGTCCACTGTCAGTCCCGAAGGAGAGCAAAGAGGAATAGACGAAGAGAGAGAGTGGTATATAGTGTGACATCCCGTCACGTTGAATTATATAGTCCGTGGGGATTGAAGTCAAACTTTTGATTGAGAAGGGGTATTTCAAATGAATTTATCAATCGACATTAAAGCAAAGTTTATGAAATGAAATTATAGTTAGGTATTAAAGAATTGTCGAATATATATATAATGAATTTGTGCTCTATTGAAATATGATATAATGAATATGATTGAGTTTTTGAACAGTAATGGTGTGAGTGAGAGAATCAATTCGTTCAGTGTCGCAAATCGACTGACTTTTTCGGCGAGAAAATCTGATTATCGTTTCATCGTCGTTTCATCGTCGCGGCGTCCTCTGAAGGCCCTCGTACCAAGAGAGGGGATTTTGAAGACACGCTACCCTCCCATCGACCTATGGGAAAAATCACGTTACGTCAAAAATGCGCAGTTTTCCTGACATTTGTCTCCACGTCCCTTGAGCTCCCCCTCTTCCTTCGCGTGCGATGCGCGTTGCAAGTGAAGACAACACTAAGATTCAAGAAAAAACAACATGTGCGGCCAAGTATTCCCGGCTTGGAAGCACTTGAAGATTATGTATATACTATTTTTACGACCTTTAGTGAGCACGTACTCGTAACTCGAGGAAAAGTCTTTCCCACGTCTTTGGGGACGAAGAGGCTTGTTTCTTTCATCCTCTACTTCGTTACGGAAGAAAAAAAAGGTTACGCGCAAAAAATTGTAGAAAATGAAATTAACCGAAAACCCAGGGAAGGACGGTTTTCGCTTATCCTATATTCCTATATGTTCTATCCTATCTTAAGCAAACGGAGTACATTCAAATAATACCTCCCGAAATTTTCGACTCGCCCTAATATCTTTCTATAATATGAAGATATATCGCCGCCGCCGCCGCCGCTGTTTCAGGAATTGAGCTTATACCGGGTGTCCAATTTGAAAAGAATGACCAACCCAAACCCAAACCCATACCTAAGTGAGGGCGCGTAGCACCCTACGCACCCCTAGTATATATATATATATATACTAGGGGGGCTTCGCCCCCCTGCGCGCTTCGCGCGCCAACCCCCATTCTGTGTTTGTAACCTGTGTTTGTGTTCTGGGAAGGACATTAGTCTAGCTACGGTTTACAATGTACCGTATTCTTAATTCCATTTAATAATCCATTCTTTAAAATTATATTATCTTTATAGTATTTTATATTTATAGTATTATCGTTCTATATTATATAAATATATCGCCGCCGCCGCCGCCGCCGCCGCCGCATGTATGTCGTCCGATTCTTTTTGATTTTCTTTCATCTGGTCGTGTATTTCCGGGTAGGAAAGGATGACAGGAATCGGAATCTTTCCGGGTAGGAAATGATGACAGGAATCTGTAGCAAACAAAGGTAAAAGCGTAGTTTTCCGTAGATTGGAACGACCATCTGTGAATCCGTTATTTGTCCTACTTATAATTAAGTCTAATTTGTCAAATTTGTGACGCCCCCCTTTATTTCTGTCGTTATAAAAAAAAAAAAAACATTGATTAAAAATAAATAAATAAAGAGTGAGTTACTTTTTTTGTAAGTGGTATTCCCTTCATTAAGACTAATCCACTATCATCGTGTACCATGAATTTTGAATAGACTGAATATAAACTCTTTATAAAATTTCTTTCCAAACAATATTCTTTACATCTGTGAATTCTTCGGAATCAATTTGTATAAACAATTTTTTTGGATTTTTGCATCGTGAAAGAGCTACATATAATTGGCCATGAGAAAATAATGGTTTACGAAAATATATTCCTACACTTTCAAAACTCTGACCTTGTGATTTATTTATCGTCATAGCAAATGCTAATGTAATTGGAAATTGTTTGCGAAATAGGTTAAACGGCAAGGACGAATATTCTCCAGTGTCTAACGTGACTCTGGGAATGAAGGCAGTTTGACCTTTCTGATGTCCAGTAATAATTATTGCTTGTATGTTAAATTTATATAGTGCCAAAATTTTCAATCTAGTGCCATTGCAGAGACCATCACTAATACTCAAATTTCTAATAAGCATTATAATAGCCCCTACCTTTAATATTAATTTGTGAACAGGTAATCCAGGAAATTTTAACGAATTTAAATATTCTATTGGGTAATTTAATTGTACGTCTTCCTCGGATTGATCAATACCTTTATGTCTCGCACAGTCTATACTATAATAAATTTTTTCATGATTAATAAAATCAAATCGAGTGAATATACCGGGACAATCACCGACGGGATATTCAAGCTCGAGGTGGTGATTTCAAACATAAAAGAAAAAATTAAAATCAGTCCAGGCCAAAAAATTGAGGTTATAGGAGAAGTCCAAGAATATGGTAATACATTTTTTTACAGTCATAGAATTAAAAATGAAAATTAACAACATAAAAAAAAATTGCATCTAATCATTTATTCCAGTGAATAAAAACATTTACCTGAAAATTCAAAATATCGAGCATATAAAAATTATCGAAGTACCGATGATGCCATTGAATGAGCTTATTTTAGGAGGAAAATTAATTCGTCGAAATACAGGATGATAAATTATTATGTGAGTTATATTTTTCTTAAATTTCTTGGAATGATTTTAATATAAAATTGACAACAACCAATGACCTAATTGGTTGGCTACTGGGGATACCAAAAAAAAAAAAATATATACTACCCCATACATAGTATTATTAAAATTCTTTTATAACAGTTCGATTGTAATTCTCCCCTATTTTTATAACTTGAAACAAATATAGAATGATCGACCGATCACGAAAAGGAAGAGTGAAAGAAAGGAAGCAATTCTAAAAACTGAAATGGAGACGGTAGCGGCGGTAATGGAAAATTTATGTGTGCTTAAATTTATGTGTGCTTTAAATAGTTATTTAAACAAATTAGATAATACAAAAACATTTAATGGAATTATTTAAGAACATTTCAATAAATTGTAAATATATTGTAAACCGTATATAGAAATGTCCTTCCCAGGTTTTTAAGTTTTGGTTTTCCCTGGGGCATTGGGCAAATGCCAGGACATAGCTGAGAGAAATCCAAAATAAAAAATAAAATTTTTCCTCAGTAGATACGATAAAAATTGTCATGTTTGATTTGGGTTTGGGTTTGGGGTTTGGGTTTGGGTTTGTTTAAGTTTGGGTTTGGGTTTGGGTTTGATTAAGTTTGGGTTTGGGTTTGGGTTTGGGTTGGTATAGGTCAAGGTGTATTCTTGACACGGCGGCGGCGGCGGCGGCGGCGGCGGCGGCGGCGGCGACGGCGGCGGCGGCGGCGGCGGCGGCGGCGATATATTTATATAATATAGAACGATATATATATATATATATATATCTCTCTATAATATAAAGATATATATATATACCCCTAGTATATATATATGTACTAGGGGTGCGTAGGGCGCTACGCGCCCTCACTTAGGTTTGGGTTTGGGTTTGGGTTTGGGTTTGTCATCCTTTTCAAATTGGACACCCGGTATAAGCTCAAATCCTAAAACAGCGGCAGCGGCCGCGGCGGCGGCGGCGGCGGCGGCGGCAGCGGCGACATATCTTTATATTATAGAGAGATATTAGGGTGATTCAAATAAAATCGATGTTTTTTTTTTCGTATAAATTTGATAGTTCTGAAAAGGACATATTTAGCTTCATTTACCTTATTTGGAAAAATTTTTGCGATTTTTTTTGAGCCCGGTACGCACTTTGAAAGATGGTCATTTTTGGGCTTTTTTGGAGGGTGGAAATTTTCCCGCATATATCGAAAAAAAAAATTTTCAACTTTAAAAAAAATTTTTTCTTACCTCATCTACACGGCTTTTTCATCGTCGTTTTATTTAAATTTGTTTCGAACGTCGAGCGGATGCCACACGTCTCGTCAAAGCTGTATCGCAGCGAAAGGTGGCTTTTTCGATGAAGAAGACGTGTAGATGAGGTAAGAGACCCGATTTTTCACGATAAAAAAAATATTCCGTTGATTTAAGAAAAAATTTTAAAAGAAATTTTTTTTTAATTTTTGAAACAAAAAATTTTTTTCTAATTTTTTTTTTTAATTCTGAAAAAAATGTGATACATCCAAAATGATTGTATGCAACTTTTTACCCTCCTAGTAATTTTACGAAAACCCAGTAGTTTCAGAGTGAGACTAACCCTTATAAATATGGTCGTTTTTTGCAAAAAGTTGAATATGTTTGCGAAAAAAAAATCGTAAAAAATTTTTCAAAAAAAGAAATTGAAGATTGCACTCCCCGCTTCAAGTTTTTCCGGAAGAAAAGTTGAAAATTTTTTTTTCACGATATATGCGGGAAAATTTCCACCCTCCAAAAGAAGCGAAAAAATTACCATCTTTCAAAGTGCGTACCGGGCTCAACCTTTCCCAATACCCAACCTTTCGCAGTAAACATTCTATCATATTGAAATTATACCATAGATCTTTCGAGAAAGAAATTTGTTGTGTAGTTGCTCTAAATTTAACTGTGGCCTCTTTCGCTGTGAAGAATATTTGGAAAGAGGTGGACAAATCACCCTTACCAGTGAAGGATAGGTTTCATTCCCCGGTCAAAAAGGAGACAGCATGTCCCGGCCCGCACAGTGATGACACGGCCGGTATTGTGTTTTAGGGAAAAACCCTCTGATACTCAGTGGGACCATCGAGGAAAGAGGCGACAGACGATTTTCGTTTTTCGCATCGAGAACGAAGAACGCGTTTGGTGCGACTTATATATTAGGGTCGAGCAAGCCAGCATATCCGAACGATTTCACATCATACAACCGCCTTGCGGCTGCATTGTTTTGAAGGAAATATGAATAAACTCTTCAAAAACAATCTAGTAAGGTATTCCCTTTGAAAGTACATACTATATACACCAGGGAGTATACGGAAACCAGACAAAACATATTGATATTTTTCAGCTTATTGGCAAAAAGTTCATGTGATATATCATGATATATATGTGATGTACATGATGAATCACATAATAAATTGTATAAAGTTATGACCGATATCATTGCACAATTTATTGTGTACTTCATTTTGTGAATACTGCAAATTGTCAATACTGCAAATACTGCAAAAATTGGAAGAATTTCTGTAACATGGGTCAGTCTTATGATATCAACCGTTATGACGTGAAGAATCGGTCGATATCAGGCCCATGAGAAAGTAGCGGCTGTTTAAAAATTTCAGGAGAATACAAACTTATTTATTACGAAGCCCTAGAAAAAAATAGACGCGATTCACCACGCCTAGCGTGAATAATGGCAAATTAATCAAATGAAAACGTGTTATATGTTGGCGAAACAAATGCCGAACGCAACCTGCCCCTCACGTCGCCAGCGCCGCGCCGTACGTTCCCCTTGCCGAACCCGAGTATAGGAGCAAGAGGAATAGAAGAAGAAGAAGAAGAAGAAGAAGAAGAAGAAGAGAGAGAGAGAGAGAGAGAGAGAGAGAGAGAGAGAGAGAGAGAGAGAGAGAGAGGTATAGTTTGTAACAAGAGAGCCAGTGCCTCGCCATCCATAGTGGCTTAGCTGCTCCATCCATAGTATTCCAAAAATTGGAATTTTGGAAAATAAAAATATAAAAAATAACAATTGTTCTTCTCTTATTTTCAGACTGAGACTGGAACGCTCATGTTCAAATCTGAATTTTGTTAAAAATAACTTGAAAAAAGAAAAATAAATGTTTCTTGCCTCATTTTCGGTCTATGACGAAAATGTTCATTTTCAGCTCCGAATTCTGTAAAAAAACAAAATTCGAATTTTCTAAAAAAAATCGAGAAAGAAATTGGTTGTGCAGTTGCTCTAAATTTAACTGTGGCCTCTTTCGTTGTGAAGAATAGTAGTAGAGCTATGCCGATTCCCCACCATGCCGCCATCTTGTTATTCATGCCGCCATTTTCTGCGGGTTCGTGTCCGGACTAACTGCAGATTCCTGCGCCCCGGCCCCCGGTTTCCAACGGCCGGTAAGGTAGATATCTGCGGATAAGATCCCTACATATCTGTAGCCGGTAAGGTAGATATCTGCGGGATAAGATCCCTACATATCTGCAGACTCCTGCGTCATAATGCAGGTTTCCCACGGTCGGTAATGTAGATACTCGATAACTTCGTGGAAGATTCCGACGTATCCAACCCAGGGTTACCCGCGCTCGGTATGCTAGATTCCCCCGCTTACCCGTCGCAGATTATTGCTACCCCCACCCGTGGGGTCTCATGACGCCCGATATTGGGAAACCGGACAAAATCTTAAAAAGTCATCTCACGTCAATGTTTGGATGGTTCTGCACGTCGCCGACAGATGGCGCTGATATTCAAAGTCTAAAAGGCGGTAAATTTGAATCCCGGACAAAATAATAGATATTTGAAAAAATCGATAATTTTAGCCTATAATATCAGATAATATCAGCGCCATCTTCCGTGGGATATTACCCCTGCAGATCCAACCTGGTCATCGGTAAGGTAGATTCCTGAGGTTCGTGTCCGGACTAAACGATGTTTGGATGGTTCTGGACGTCACCGAGAGATGGTGTTGAAATTCAAAGGCTAAGGGGTGGTAAATTTGAATCCTGGACAAAATAATCGGTATTTCATAAAATCAATAATTTTAGCCTTTGAATATCAGCACCATCTTCTGCGAGGATATGAGCTCTGCGTGTCCAGCCCAACCATCGGTAAGGTGGATTCCTGAGGTTCGTGTCCGGACTAAGCGATATTTGGATGGTTCTGCATATCACCAAGAGATGTCTCTGATATTCAAAGGTCGAAAAGCGATACATTTAAATGATACAGAAATGAGAAGTTTCCTGGAAAAAATAATTAATATTTCAAAAAAATTCGAAATTTTAACCTTTGAATATCAGCGGGAAATTTGAATTGGGATATGGTATAAATGTGTGATCATATTGATAGAAACGAACTCCATGAACTCGGTATGATATAAAATCGTTTTTTATTTGAAGTTGCATATACATTCTTTACACTCTCATTTCATTGTGGTAAGTGATTCGTTTCGGAAAGTGTTTTAGACATCGTAGACACTCGGTAACTTCAAGGTCTTGGGTGTCTCACGCGCGTCTTCTTACATCCCCACTCACGGGATTGTAGTCCACCATTCGATCGTGTAAGATCATGCAGTAGGCCGTAGTTCCAGCAGGGAAATTGACTCTAGTCTCCAGTTCCAGGCGAACATCGACTGGAGCTAGTTTAAGCGCGTCGTTCTGTTTCGAGCAATCGATCACGATTATCGGAGCATGTGTGAGAAAGTCTTTCTTCGTCAGCAGGGGTTCCGAGTTCCTGTCATAATACACATTCTGGAAGTTGGTATACGTCTCGTACAAGAGCGCATACTGATTTCGTGTCAGATCGAGATTCAGACTGCTGTACGGATAGCATTGTGAGTTGAGAAACAGTTTCACGCTGGTGATGTTGCAGTGATCGAAGCGGCTAGCGTTTACATTTTTTACTCCTCTTCGATTGGTCTGGAAGGCCAAAATGATGAAACGTGGTTTCTCAAGCTGATTGGACGTTTTTACAGTCCAAATGTGTTTTGTTGTGCTGGGGAGAGTGGGATACTCATACAACTCCCAGCATCGAAACGGCATCACGATATCCTTATCAATATGGCTGAGCAGGCGTATCTTGCGCTTGGCCGTTAGCGTCACGTAGGGCATCATCCACTCGATTCTGGCTAGTTCAATCTTGAAATCCTCGTAGGATCCATCTTCCAGAGCTGTTTGCACAACGGCGTTCAAATCGTTTCTCGATCTCGTGAGAATCAGCTCATGCTTTGTATTAATAACGATTTTTCGATAGTCCTCGGCGAAGCCGAGAATCATCGCGAGGGGTATGGATACATCGAAGTACCCGCTATCATCGGTCAGTTGGTTGGTCTCTTCGACATTCAGCCAGCCTGCGTTTTCAATTGTTGCGCTCTGACCCGGACTCAACGACGCGTACCCCTTCATCAGACATGTCAATCCAACATTCTTGTTTCGATCGATCTCTATAGCATTGATCTCATAACGAATCTCCTCGAAAAGATGTAAGATAGCGTTGTTCACGAGCTTTGTTAATGCGACGTTTCCCCCGTTTGCTTTAACCAATTTCCCGCACACATGCAGTGAGCTTCGTGAGGGCAAGAGGCACAGGTCCTGATGCTGAATGGATATACGTATCTCATCACTGTTATTATACGCTGACGCGGTGTATGGTTGATGCGAATGAATCTCGTAATGCGTTACGGATTCGTCGAAGACGACGGGAGACTGTACGTGCAGAGCGTCTTCCATAGCAACAAAATAGTACACACGTTACTTCCTTCCAACTTGGAGTCCGAGACTTCGCAGGAACTGAATGTTGCGACGTGTTATCGTCTTCGGCACTCGTTGTCGACTGATCGGTAGATGACATGCTGATTCTCTTTTATATCCTTGTCCAATCTTCTTCTCAAAGACGATACCCATTATTTCGTTTCCTTGATATGCAGCCTGATTGTAATCGTTTCACCTCGAAAATTCACCAGCTCACCATCCTGGTCGACTATGCGTATTTGCACGTGATCAACGACCTTGGCGACGATCGGGAGGTAAATGACTTGTGACGGGACTTCGATGACCTTATATCCTGACGGTACAGCCGGAAAGAATTCGTGGATCATGTGAACCTTGCGCCCGTTGATGTACGCTCCTGAAGTGATATTACACTCAACTCGCAGTACGTTGACCTTGAGAATACATACAGGCAATTCTGAGCTGTGAGTCGTGTTACGCGATAGCTCGCGCTGAGCGAAACCGAGGAGATGAGCGATGGAGTCTTTCGGTCGAAAATCAACGACGTGAGTGCACTTCAGCGTACTACGCAGCGTATTGTTGTTGGGTTTGAGACTGAGAGAAATACCTTTTGGCTCAAGAACCTCCCGCAAATATACGTCAATGTCTTCAATCTCATAACTTCCAGTCGGTAGCACAATCACTTCATCACCCACGTAAAACTTGTTTTTACCCGTATCGATATTGGGAATAGAGTTGAATGATAGAAACTCCACCAGTCCGAGAACGTAGTTTTTGCTGGGTGAAAGCTCGATGGGAGGGAAGTATTGTGCTTCGAGTACTGAGGATGTGTCGGACAGGCTGAGAGTCAATGAATCCCCCATGACAGATCGTGCTCGACTGGTTTAATATACACACACTACAAGCTCTTATATAAGAATTTCAGGCAAAGATGTCCGCACTCGTACGTGTTGTAATCCTGATATTTCGTGTGATTGTACTTGATGTTTTTGACTCGGAGGTATTCCATCAGATCCCGAGGTGGCTGAAGATCTCCAAAACTGTCGAAGTACACGACGTCGTTGGCATTTTTTCGATAGGCCACCCAGTGTGTCCCCGCTCCATCAGCATCATCGAGATTAATAATGGCTGATTCGCGGTAATGAGGTCCTCCCGTAGGTAAAGCGTTTCTCATGAATACACCGCGAAAATGTGGAATTTCTCGAGCATACTTGCGTAGATCAACATCCGTTAGTGCCCGAGCTGGCAATCGGACTTTTTTTTTTGCTTGTTTTGTAGATGTAAGCCGAACCCTTTCTTGTACGGCTTCAGGTAGAGACCTTTACCAAGTGCGATAGCTTCAATGGTTCTATTGTGTCGCTGACTCTCCCCCAACTGATGCTTGGCGGCGCTTGCATCATTTACTGCTTTCACTATACCCGCAGCACCACCTGCCAGCGCCCCCGTCGCGCTCAGTCCAGCAAACATGGGGATGAGGAACGGTAAGAATCCACCAACTTTATTAGGAACTGATAGTACGCGTGGCATGCGCACGTTGCTCCGTCCACCGGCTCTCTTCACAACGTCACGAGCCTTACTCAGCGCTGAGCGAATAATCTCACGCGAGTTGCTTCCGGTTGACTTCGAGGCAGCCCTCACTATCCTTGAGAGCGTGATCGTAGGCTTCTTCTTCTTTTTCATCCCCATACCGAGTTTGGATTTTAGCTTCATGGTGTTTGCTATTGCGTAAGCTGCAACCTTCTCACTCACATCGGCGTCCCTTGTCAAGACACGTTGCAAGGCTTTCTCAGCTAACACTCGATCAGCCTTGTTGCGCGCTTCAACGCTGTCGCGATTCTGCGAGTAAGCGATATCGTGCTCCTTGCAGGCTGCGTCCAGAGGATTTACACCAGAGTCGCCGCGAGCGACGCGTTTCGCTAGTTTTGTGCCTGGTCCACAGTACTGATAGCCCGGTATATGAAGCTCAACAGGCAGCTTGTTAATGAGACTGTTCAGGAGACCTCTGCCCATAACGCTGGTCAGTCAACGAATGAAGCTGCTGGGTATATAAGAGCTCCTATTTATACTCTAGAGTTCAGTACGTTATGGACTTCCGAGAGCAGTCACGCAAGCTGCCAGTGGTGAATTTCGATACTCTCGCTGAGCAGCGTCAAAGAGGTTGCAAACGACATGGTGAATTACTGCCAGACAGTATTCGAGCAGTCTTCTGCGGTCCGTCGAATTGCGTCAAGACTAACGCACTGCTCTCTCTCATCACACATCCCAATGGACTACGTTTCGAAAACGTCTATGTGTACTCCAAGTCTCTGAATCAACCAAAGTACAAGTTTCTCGAGAAATTGATCAGCGCCGTGCAGGGTGTCGATTACCTTGCCTTCAGCGAACACGATCGAGTTGTCTCACCCGAGGATGCTCATCCCAACTCAATCATCATATTTGATGATATAGCCTGCGAGAAGCAAGACAACGTTAAAGCCTTCTACTGTATGGGTAGGCATAAAAACGTTGATTGCTTCTACCTGTGCCAGTCGTATGCTCAGATTCCGAAACATCTGGTGCGCGATAACGTTAACCTGCTAGCGATATTTCGACAAGACGATGTGAATCTCAAGCATATCTATGACGATCATGTGAATATGGATATGTCATACTCGCAGTTCAGGGGTTTGTGCTCAACATGTTGGAATGATGACAATCATGGATTTCTAGTGATCGACAAGGATCGTAGAGGACTCGATAGCGGTAGATACAGGAAGGGTTTCGACTGCTTTGCTATAAGTATAGCGAACACACCTCGAGAAACTGTCAGTACGTGATGGATAATCGAAGCGATAGCACGATGACTGAGTTCCGTCGAGAAAAAAATACTCTCTGTCAGATGGAAAAGCTGCGGGATGCGATTAAACGCAAATATGTGCTTCTCAGAACGAACAAGCAGAGTATGGAAAAAGCACTCAATGAAAATTTCAAACCGATCATTAACCCGTTGGAACGACTCGTAAGCGCTACCGACACAAACGTGCGTGAAATCAAGGATGAAATTAAGAACTTAAATCCAAAGGAGGAGGAGGAGGAGGAGGTTAACAGTCAAGAGTTGGAAGGTTCATTTAAAACTGCATACGATGATGATGATGATGAGGAGGAGGAGGGGAAGATATACTCTACGGTTGACAAGTATCTGCGCTTACTCAGCAAAAATCGGAAAAAGTATCTCGATACGACTTACGGAGTTCGCAAGCTGCTCGATGGTACATTGATGATTGGTGATTCACCGATAAGTTTTGATAAAGAGTATGTGAATGTTGGTGATAGCAAATATCTAGCCAATATCGGCCTGCTCGAACTGCTCTTCAGAAAACAACCTGCTGTGGATCTTATAAGTGCTGAAGATCACAGTAATTATGGAAGAATTATACAAATGACGAATGCACACAAGAAACATTATAGTCCAGACGAGACCGTTCACAGACAAAACACCAACAAGTTCAAAAACTATATAGCACCATTGATTGGTGCTTCGCCAGCTCGAAAGAGCGGTAAAGCATTGTCTCGATACAAAATTGCTAGGAGAGATACACGAATGGATTACGTGTACTGGGACGATCCTAACGAGCTGATTGATCGACTACGTCTGCTGCTCGCTTCACAATCAGCTGGAAATCCAAGTCACATCAACGAGATTCTCTCAATCATTGAAGAGTTGCGTGAGGCTGGAATTGTTCAATAATAATGGGGATGTGAGTGGGAGGAGGCTCAGTCGAACGATGAGCGTCAACGTGTTCGGTCAACAGCTAGATCGAGCTAAGGGTGCACAAGGTCCTCCAGGCTTCGGATTCAAGCTTACTCCAGACAACCACTACAATATCGATAATAAAAGGCTGTGCAACGTTGCTGATTCAAACGAGCCGCATGAAGCTGTCAATCTGGGTGTTGTAAAACGTCTGATTCAGCAGGAATTGCTTGAAGTTTATCACATCGTAGCTCGACTGAGAGAGGATTTCGATAAGCTGAAGGCAAAGATTCTAAAAGATCAACTGAACGAGAGACTGGTATATAACACTGGAATCGTCGATACACAAGATGGAGCATCAGAGGTTGGTGGAAGAGCTGCATAAGCCCGCTCGTCGCAACTATCCACGTCGCAAGTTCATCGTGCGAGGTCTCGATGAGACCTGGCAAGCTGATCTTGTCGAGATGCAACCCTACGCTCGAGAGAACGCAGGTGTTCGATACTTGCTCACAATCATCGACGTGCTGTCCAAGTTTGCCTGGGCTGTGCCTGTGAAGCGAAAAACTGCTAAAGATGTCATGATTGCCATGGATTCAGTGCTTCGTCAAGATCGAGTACCCACGAATCTGCAGACTGACAATGGCAAAGAATTCTACAATGCGAGCTTCCAGGATCTCATGAAACGATACCGCATCAATCACTACTCAACGTATAGCAATCTCAAGGCATCTATCGTCGAGCGTTTCAATCGAACACTCAAGAACAAGATGTGGCAGAAATTCAGCCTGCGTGGTACTTACAAGTGGCTTGACATTTTGCCGGCTCTCGTAGCAGCCTATAACGACACCAAGCATCGAACTATCAGGATGAAGCCGAGGGAAGTCACAGCGGCCAGCATGCTGATCCCACGTTTGTCGTGCGATAATCGACGCCGCAGAGCACCCAAGTTCAAAATCGGTGACAAGGTACGAGTTAGCAAGAACAAACACGTTTTCGAGAAAGGCTACACACCCAACTGGACAACTGAAATTTTCACCGTGAATCGAGTACTACCAACGAAGCCAACGACGTACAAGCTGAAGGACTATCAGGAGGAAACCATCGCTGGAGGCTTCTATGAAGAGGAGCTTCTGAAAGCACGGTATCCCGACGTTTATCTCGTGGAGAAAGTGCTCAAGAAACGTGGAGATCGAGCATATGTTAAGTGGTTGGGATTCGACAATTCGCACAATAGCTGGATAAATAAGGTTGATTTATAAATAAAGAGACAACGTTCATATGTAAAACGAGGTAATATTTATTTTATTTATCACCATTATATATAAAATTTATATTTTTATATATATTTATTTATTTGACCAATTCTTTGGTACTATCGATGGTAAATTCGATCTGATGTATCGCACCGCCAAGGAATGTCAGGAACAATTCTCCGACTGATACCGACTGTACCATTTGGCCGAACGTGGTATTATCTTTCTCTAATGCGGTCGAGATACGTTTTGGCAGAAATACTTGGCAATCATCATCGAGGCTGGCAACAACTTTCAATCCGTACTTCGTCGTGACTTGTCGCAATTCCGTGATTTTGTACTTCTGCTGCACCTTCAGATCGTTGAGTTTTTTCGTTGGGAGAAAATCTCCGAGAAGAGCGATCTTGTTAAGCTTTGTAACGTCCATCGTGAGCGTCTGATGGAAACCGCTGTGAGCTCTGCGTTCATATAGGAGCTATCCCCTCTACCATCGTGGCGCTGATTGGTCAACTCCCTCCACAGACGTATGAGCTCATCGTTCATATGGGGACTACCCCCTCCACCAGCGTGGTACCGATTCGTCAAATCCATCCACAGGCATTAGAGCTCACCGCTCATATGGGAGCTGCCCCCCTCCACCATCTTGACGCTGATTGGTTAAGTCTTTTCACAGACGTATGAGCTCATCTTTCATATAGGAGCTACCCCCTCCACCATCGTGACGCTGATTGGTTGAACCCCTCCACTGTCGTGATTGCATACCCCCTCCATCGGTATGGATACGTCCTCACCTGGTAGTTCTAACGCCACAGACTGAATCTTGTAATGCCCCCATGGCAGCGTGTCCGTCGTATCGGACAGGAGAAATCGTTTGTCATCGTGAGGACTGAGCGCTATCTTAACCTGCTTCTCGGTGTACACTCTGTGCAGTCGAGATCTGATGATGCGCTGCTCTCGACACTTTGATATTTTCTGCAAGAGGCACTGCATGAAGTCATCGAAGGTGATGGTCACTTCCACAACTCGCGTCTTCACCCCTTTCACCCTCTTGATGTGATCACGACCCTCGACTCGTACGCTATACATTTTACTGCGCAAGCCCACAAATTCCGTCATGATTCGTCCGTTGCATTCATCCTTCATGAGTCCGACGACTTTCTTATTGACTCGGGGCATCTCGAATTGGTTGTCAGATGCATAATCCGAGGTATCGAATCTCAGGATATCCTGCTTTATGATGTCGTAGATGTCGGGGCAGCGAATCTCGTAGAGGAGACTATCCGTGTCGGTGTAGAGGAGTTTGCAACGATCACCGAATCTCTCACGCATGTAGTCGTAGTGGAATTCGTAGACGAGAATCTTGGACAGATCCAGCACGCTGAGTCCCACGTAGACCGGTTTGCTGAGGTAGACCTCCGTTTTCGCGAGCTGTACGGCTACGAGGTTCTCATCAAAGATGGAGCAGCTGTGGAAGTTGGGTTTCGCAATCAGCGCTTCAGCTCCATAGCGCCCACCCCAGTGTGTCACGAGTTTAACGTCCACGTGCTTGCGAACATTCTCCATAGTTTTTCCGAACACCGCGTTATTCATAAGTTTAAAGAAATTTTTCTCGAACTCGTTTCGCGCCTTCTTCCTCATATCGCTGTTCAGATCGATGTAGGGTTTGAGCCATGTGCTCTGCTTGAATTTGAGCACTCTATGAATGCGTGTGAGTTTTAATCCGTATCTGAGAGCCTGCTTCAAACTCCTGTAGTGCAGGATGTAGCAGGTCTTGGGTTCGAGGGTAGTCATGAGCTTAGTTTGCTTCGAGTCGGGTGCGCTCTTGTGCTCGGGGCAAAGAGGCAGGTCTCTGTGCGCATCGTGACAATCCTCGGGGTACTCGAGATCGACCTCGAGAATGTATCCCACTGGAGAATCATCAGAGATGTCGCGCACGTCAACAGTCTCGACCCATTCGAAGCCTCCGTAGGGAAGGGGTTCCGTCATCGCCCAACCGTAGAGGTTGTTCACGTCATAGTACATAAGATACTTGCTCTCCGCATGTGGATCGTAATCACTCATGTACTTGTTGTTGGCGCGGGCATAACGATTGCAGCACTGACTCACTCCGCCTCGTACTCCACGCTCAACGAACAAGTGCATTTCCAAGTCGGTGAGAAGCGCCAATTCCATCCTCGTGTATTTCAACATAGCGTCCCATGAGAAGCCCGGTGTGGTATAGTAGTGGGCAGGATCTAAGTCGTAAGCTTTGATAGCATTGTCGCGGAAATTCTCGAAGACGTCGGCCAAGAGTAGGACATCAGTTTTCAGGTAGAGATCCGAGTATGCTCCCAAGTCAGTGATGTTGAACTCTCGCCACACTCTCAGTGCATGCTCATAGTCCTCATTCGAGACAGTGCTGTCGTTCAAAGTACTATAAAAATCCTCTCGCGATGGTAGCTCCTTTTCATCCAATCTGGCGAATGAGTTGACATACTCGTAGGGGAATACGCCTTTCCTTGTAAGTAGCTCGAACTTGGAGTCGGAGAGATGCGGGAACTCGTGTCGCACGATCTTCAATTCCTCCAAGTACGAAGCTAGTTTCTCCAACGATGAGGTCATGAATCGGAACGAGTCGATGAATCGTAAATTGAAATCGCTGCCCTCGATGTGCTTCGTGAACGAGATATATCGTTCTTTGGTTTGCGGAAGCACATCTACTCGACCTTTGAAGCAAGTAGCGATTTCTCGTATGATGAAGTGTGAGTCGTAGCCGGAAAGATTGTGGAAGACAACAGGTATGGTTCGTGAGTCCCGATAATTGAGATTGCACTCGTTGTGAGCTGGACCTCTGTATCTGGAAATAAAGCGCAAAAAATAAGAATAAAGTCAGAATAATTTGAGGATAGTGTACTTGCCTTCCCGTCAGATGACAGTGATCTCTCACTCTGCCGTTGGGTGGTAATGATTTTTCACATATGTGACAGACGGCTGCATCGTGAAATTTCCTCTCCTGCTGCGTCGTCAGTCTCTCTATAGGACGAGGATTTCTATAAATGTTCTCGAGATCGTTGACCAGTTTTTCCAGTTCTCGAACGAACCATTCGGCAGGCTTCGTTCCTCTGTGGCTGTGATATCCCGATAGCGTATCATCGTAGCTACACTTCAAGTAGTATCCCACGCTGAACGCTTCGTGCTTCTGATACGCATTCTCATCTCGAGTGGGTTTGAGCAGACACTCAAAGTCTGCGTAAACGATGAACGGTACTCGCTCTTTGTTGCAGTGATTCTTGAAGTGGAGCTTGCTGTTTCCACATTTTGGCATCTTAACTCTGCACTTGTTGACTTTTTTGCAATCATTTTCGTGTGCGATCAACTTGTCTTCGGTATGAAAGTAGTGGAGACAGCGATCACAAATATGATTCTTATGGCCATGCTTAGATAGCTGATTCGATGCTAAGCGAGACAAGTCTTTTATCCATACATAATGATGTTTCGAAGATGTATGGTCATCATCGTCCTCCTCCTCCTCGTCCTCCTCCTCTTCATTCACATAGTTTTCTTGTATAAGAAGGAGATTGACGTGTTGATTTTTTTTCTCGGACGTTACATGGAGGGGCGCGATCTCGAATTTTTGTCTCTGTTTCTTGAGAATGTACACGTTGACTGACACACCATTCTGTTTCTCGAATTTGGAAATCTGTCTCGGCATCACAGGAAATTCAATACCACCAAAATTCAGCTCTGTATCATACTTTCGGTACTCGGAAACACGATCCGAATGGATGACCGGATGCATCGCAGACAGTATAGCCCACTTGAAGCACATATCGTCATCGTTTCTCACGTTAACGCACGCCTTTTTGTTTAGTATTTTTTCCGGCAGCTTCACATAAGAGTTACCTCGCATTGGATTCAACTTGTTAATATTCACAGTCAGGTTAATGATGGAATGAAGCGACCATCCTGAACCTTCCTGCTCAAATTCCTCCATATCTCTCTGAATAGGATTCTGAATGTTTGCAACGAACCATTCATTCACATCGGTTGTTATGAAAATGGGCTCGGCTTTTGTGCTGAAGTGTTTCATTTCCACTATTTCCTTCTCGTTTCTCAATATAACAAATTTCGCGGCTAGCACTGCGTATACTTTCACAGCGCTTCTCTCACTCTTTAATATATGCTTGATTTTCAATTTGAAATGAGCCAGACAGTCCTCCATAAATGATCTCACTTCCACATGTTTCAAATTCGTAATGGTACCCGTCTTAATACGTTTTTTGAATGAAGTTCTTAGATCTGACCATCGCACTCGATCATCAAGTTTTTCATGACTCTGTACCCCAGCACCACGCTTCAACAAGCATTCCAATTTAATCTCAACCCCCCTCAGAACTCCGATTGTAAAGAGGAACTTTTGTTTCTCCGGAACAGTGGTTGCAGGAGCATCTTCCAACGATTTTATTACCTTAGCGAGGCGTTTCATCCATTCGTGAATCTGTGAGGAACTTTGTTTCTGTGCAAGCTCCAGCACTTCATCCCAGCTCTCCATGATTTCCTTGCAGAGACAAGCAGACATTATGACTGAACACTCTAATGATTCGGAATGTGACTACTCGTTCGTTTGGTCGAGTATTTATACCCGTAACAGCCTAGCTGGGCGAGTACTGTTGTTCTCAAACTTATCGCTGATTGGTTACTATTATTAGGCTTAGCGTTGATTGGTTTATATTCTCAGTCTTAGTGCTGATTGGCTGCTATTCTTCGACTTTAGCGCTGATTGGATGTCGTGTAGTAGAGAGAGAGGAAGATATGGAGAGGGAAATGAAGAGTAGTGGGAGACAAATATTGAGTATATAAGAGCGAAGGCAGCAGCAACTGGCATCAATTTGACAATGGAGTTCGTTGTGGACTTCCAAGGCTTTAAGCAAGCTATTAACGAGTTCGTTTATAAAGAGGTGGCAGTAGTTGCTGTTGAGGTTGAGGCCACGCCATCGGTCTATCTGTTTGAGGCGCCTCACGAGTGGACTTATCTGTCTGCTAAATACAGAAGCGAGAATCTGTGGCTTGAGAAAAACTATCACGGTATCCCCTGGAATAGTGGTGATATACCCTACGAAGAAGTCGACGAGTCGTTCCACCACCTTCTACGAGGTGCCAGCAAGATTCACGTCAAGGGTCTCGAGAAAAAAAGATATCTGGAGAAAATTCTACCAAACGTGGAGAATCTTGAAGACCTGGGATGCCCATCGCTGCAAAAGCTGCGTGGAGACGTCACTATCGCATGCACCAATCATCCAGACTCGTGGAGTCCGCACTGCGCAGCTTACAACGCGGACGCTTTAAAAACATGGCTACTCCAGTCGTATCAAGACTCCTCAAGCACCGAATGTAATCCCGACCTTTCGATTAAAGATTACTATAAGCAATGCGCATACACATTGTACGAGTGAATAAATAAATAAAAAGTTAAACTTGGCTACATATGAAATTTATTTATTCAAAACTTTCTATCAATATGATCACGCAGTTATACCATATCCCAATTCAAATTCCCCGCTGATATTCAAAGGTTAAAATTTCAAATTTTTTTTGAAATATCAGCGTCATCTCTCGGCGTTGTGTAGAACCATTCAAACATTGACGTTCGACGGATTTTCAGAATTTTGTCCAGGAAACTTTTCATTCCTGCCTCATTCAAATGTACCACCTTTCGGTCTTCGAATATCAGAGCCATCTCTTGTTGACATGCAGAACCATTCAAGCATCGATGGTCAATGATCGATGGATTTTTCAAGATTTTGTCCAGGAAACTTCCAATTTCTGCATCATTTAAATGTACCGCCTTTTATTTTTTAAATATTAGCGTCATCTCTTGGTGATGCGCAAAACCATTAAAGCATTGATGGATTTTGCGCAGGAAACGTCGACTCGTTCAAATCAGATATGCTGGAAACGGGACGTAGGAATTTGTGCTTAGTTCGCACACAAGCCGCAGGATTTGATTAAAATACTTTTATTTTTTTATTTTTTCATTTTTTTTATTATTTCATTTTTTTTATTTTTTTATTCATTTATTTATTTTATTTTTTTATTTTTTCATTTTTTTTATTTTTTTTATTTTCAAGCATTTCTTATATTTTTTATTACTCGTAGGAGTCTTGTCTTGCTTGCTGAGGTGGCGGGTCTCGCTGGATTTGTCCTTTTGCGGATAAAGGGGTCATTATTGCCGGAAGATATCAACCTGTGGTTCCCCCGGCGAGTCTGCCCCCCTTTCCTGGGAGAAGGATCAACCTTCTGAGGAGGTATCAGCATTGTGCGCCGACGTTCAACCTCCTCAGAGAGTTTATCATTCTCCTTTTCCTCCTCCTCGCCCGCGCTGCCGGATAGGTATAAGTCCAACATTAGCATATCCGGCAGCTTAGCCTTAGCCTCAACCACCGCTGGGAGAATCTATGGAAAAACAAAAATAAATCGTATAACTTAAAAACTGATGAAAATAAATAATTTGATAATAATAATAATAATAATAATGATAATATTAATTATATTAATGATAATATTAATAATAATAATAATAATAATAATAATAATAATAATAATAATAAAGCTTATGAATTCTTACCATTAGAGATGGTATCCCCGAATGTTGTGAAGTTGACGGTGGCTGAGGAGGTGGCAGGGGAGGTGGAGGTGGAGGTGACAACGGCGCCGGCGGTGTTGGATATTGTTGAGTCGCTTGCTGAAACCATAAAATTATTAAATTGATTAATTGGTCAAAGTAAAAATCGTAACTATATAAATTAATAATCGTAACGATGTAAACTTACCTCAATAGCTCGTCTCCGCAGCTCGAAGAATGGTAGGGGGAGGTCCATGATTGTTCTAAGGAACCGTGGGTCCCCACCTTCATGAACTCTTCCGCAGCCGTGTGGACGCTGCATATGCAAAAATTCATTAATCGAGTTTTTAGGCAGAATGGCTCCAAATGCTCGAATGATTAGGGGAAAAGTTAAAAGAGAAATTAGGATTAAACTCGGAATTCGAATCTATCGGTCTTGCCGTACGGCTGAGTTGGCGGTGGTGCAAGGATGTGAAGGGATAGAGAAGGGTAAAGAATATAATTTGTGTGAAGTACTTACCTCTGATAGCTGCATGGTTGAACTGTATATGGCTTTGTACATGAGCTGCCTGCCTTATATAGTGGCTTAGGAGTGAAAAAAGTATATAAACTGCTACAGTACCAAAGCATCTTCGAAGGTATCAGATTCATTAGTCGCATCATATTGAAATTAAAATTTCGTTCGGTCAGTAGCTCATCTGCATAAGGGCTTTAGTCCTCTGCGACGAACGTAGGATTCGTTTATAATCACAGTAGGCGATGAGATGAGGAAATTCACTGACACAGAGAATCCGCTCCGATAGCAGCGCAAATATTTACATTCACTCGTATCATCGATAACAGTGTATACATCGGATCAGAGAGCTAGCCACTGCAGCGAATAATGCGATTATTCGTTGAGAAAGAGAGAGAAAAGAATCATTTCGAAGAACTATTGTCAAAGGAGCGTATCGGTCATGTATAAGCATAGCTTATACGCCTCTATGGAATTTAATCATCGATTTGCGTCGAAGGTATCAGATTCATTAGTCGCATCATATTGAAATTAAAATTTCGGTCGGTCAGTAGCTCATCTGCATAAGGGCTTTAGTCCTCTGCGACGAACGTAGGATTCGTTTATAATCACAGTAGGCGATGAGATGAGGAAATTCACCGACACAGAGAATCCGCTCCGATAGCAGCGCAAATATTTACATTCACTCGTATCATCGATAACAGTGTATACATCGAATCAGAGAGCTAGCCACTGCAGCGAATAATGTGATTATTCGTCGAGAAAGAGAGAGAAAAGAACCATTTCGAAGAACTATTGTCAAAGGAGTGTATCGGTCATGTATAAGCATAGCTTATACGCCTCTATGGAATTTAATCATCGATTTGCGTTCCGAAAGTCGTGAGAATATTTCTAATCACCCATATAAAATATAGTAAAATCTACACGACAATACTATTGCTAACGATGCTAATAATTTGCATTGCGGAGGTGAAAAACGTAGAAAACAGTTTATATATATATATAATTAGGAGAATTTATAAACAAATAAATAAATAAATATATTACCTGTAAAAGTCTGAGAAGTCATACGAATCTTTGGGTATCGCAGTATCCTGATATCGCAGCTTCTGGAATTCAAATATCCCACCTCACGGTTTTCCAATATCGGGCGTCATGAGACCCCCGCGGGTGGGGGTAGCAATAATCTGCGACGGGTAAGCGGGGGAATCTAGCATACCGAGCGCGGGTAACCCTGGGTTGGATACGTCGGAATCTTCCACGAAGTTATCGAGTATCTACATTACCGACCGTGGGAAACCTGCATTATGACGCAGGAGTCTGCAGATATGTAGGGATCTTATCCCGCAGATATCTACCTTACCGGCTACAGATATGTAGGGATCTTATCCGCAGATATCTACCTTACCGGCCGTTGGAAACCGGGGGCCGGGGCGCAGGAATCTGCAGTTAGTCCGGACACGAACCCGCAGAAAATGGCGGCATGAATAACAAGATGGCGGCATGGTGGGGAATCGGCATAGCTCTACTACTAAGAATATTTGGAAAGAGGTGGACAAATCACCCTTACCAGTAAAGGATAGGTTTCATTGCCCGGTCAAAAAGAGAAAGGAAAAACAAAGAATATTAGGAGACAGCATGTCCCGGCCCGCACAGTGATGACACGGCCGGTATTGTGTTCTAGGGAAAAACCCTCCGATACTCAGTGGGACCATCGAGGAAAGAGGCGAAATACGATTGTCGTTTTTCGCATCGAGAACGAAGAACGCGTTTGGTGCGACTTATATATTAGGGTCGAGCAAGACAGCATATCCGAACGATTTCACTTTATATAACCGCCTTGCGGCTACATTGTTTTGAAGGAAATATGAATAAACTCTTCAAAAACAATCTACTAATATCTTCACTTTGAAAGTACATAGTACACCAGGGTGTATACGGAAACCGAAAAAAAAACCCGAATATTAACTTGTGAGTTGTATATTATTTTCTCGCATTACTTTCTTCAATAGACTTTACCTTATAATATACTTTAAACCTGATGTTCCCTTATCCCCTACGCAAGTTCGAGTTTATTTTAAGATTCCCATAATATCACCATTATCATGGTACCTTTCGTGCTACGATATGCAGTTATCATTAATATTTTTATCATTATGAGTGCTTTGATTACTTCCTTGTAAAATCATTCCTACGCCAAATTACCAAAAAGTTCCGATTTCAGATAATTGTAGAAAATTGTAGAAAAAAAAAATTGAATAATAATAATAATAATAATAATAATAATAATAGAGAATGTGGATTGTAAAAATCACGGATTAGAATTTCATAAAATATCGTAACAGTTGTTACATTTTATAAAATAAAATACGATTCTTCGTCCAAAAATTTTGTGTATATGGTAAAACATATTGATGTATCGTCACAACAACCTTAATAGGCATTTCTTCTCATATATATATGTATGTATATATATTTATATATTTATTAGGGTGATTCAAAGAAAATCGATGTTTTTTTTTCGTATAAATTTGATAGCTGTTAGTACTTGTCAAAAAAGTAACTCTCTCCAAATTTGAGCTCTTAAAAAAATTTTTTAGAGGTCGCGCAAGTGACTTTTTTATTTTTTTTTTCGATCGGGGCTAACAATCACGATTTAAAAATTTCTATTTTTCCGTTCTGCATAAAAAAATATCAGTACCTGATGAAGCAGTGGTTGTTCCAAAATTTGGGCTCATAAAAAAAAAATTTAATGGCCGCGCAGGCGATATTGAACTTTTTCGTTTTTCAAATCAGGCTGAAAATCATGATATAGATGTTTAGATTTTCCGGTGTGACGACAAGAGATATCACTACTTTATAAAAAGTGAGTTTCCCGAAATTTGGGTGCTAGAAAAAAGTTGAGGGGTTGAGCAAGTAATTTTTCTATTTTTATAATCAATTGTCGTTAAAATTCATGATGTAGAAATGTCGATTATACGCTGTGGTAACAACAATTATTGGTACCCAATGGATTAGTTGTTCTATAACAATTTAGGTTCTTGTAGAAAATGTAACAACTGTTGCAGGCAAGTTTATAACATTTTTTTTTAAATTTTCATGATGATGTTTGTTAAAAATCATGATGAAACCGATTTTGAACGGAGAAAACAATAAAAAAATACGATAGGAAATATTTATTCCAATAAATATGGTACACATTTGTCGGTGTTTAAAAAAAATGTTTTTTTTTTCTCCCGAACAGGTTCAAAAGTTTCATTTAGATATACAAAGACGCAGGTTAAAATTTTAGATTTTAATATTAACATTAATTAACAAATCAATAAAAAAAGTAATTCTACCATATAGTTTTGCAGATATTGCAAGTTAAAGTTGTATGGTTTCTCCATCTGATCACGTGGTAAACTTGGAAACGGTTCTTACTGGTTTTATAAAAAACAACACCGTATTAGAGAACCTTCTAAAGAAAATATTGAAAAAAAAGGAACATGATCTGACATTTAGTTTTTATTTATTTATTTTTTATCGTGAGTAAAAGAGGTACCCGCTCGGCTGTCAACGGTGTGATTCATGCTTCCGCCACACACCGAGTACCGCCGCGCCTATCTTTCCGCTTCTTCCCCGCCGCCGCTCGATATAGAACTACCTTAAATACTTAAATACATTGATTTGTTACTAGAATATGTAATCCTAACAACGTGGAATTCTAAAACACGTACGCAATGTATTATATCGCGTGTCAATAACGTATAAATAACGTATCAATAAAAATTTAAAAAATGTTGTTCAACGCGTTATTTTTTAAATTCTTAGCAAAATGAATACACTTACATTATTATTAATTACATGAAAAGTTAGTTGTAAGTTGTTTTTTTTTAAATAAGTGCCAACATCCTTTGCTGCAGCAATGAAAAATCGAAATATCTATGCTACAAATTTCAGCGAAAAATGAAAAAAATAAATTTAAGTGACATGCACGGCCATTAAATTTTTTTTTTATGAGCCCAAATTTTGGGACAACTACTGCTTCATCAGATACTGATATTTTTTTATGCAGAACGGAAAAATAAAAATTTTTAAATCGTAATTGTTAGCCCCGATCGAAAAAAAAAATAAAAAAGTCACTTGCGCGACCTCTAAAAAATTTTTTTAAGAGCTCAAATTTGGAGAGAGTTACTTTTTTGACAAGTACTAACAGCTATCAAATTTATACGAAAAAAAAAACATCGATTTTATTTGAATCACCCTAATATCTCTCTATAATATAAAGATATGTCGCCGCTGCCGCCACCGCCGCCGCCACCGCCGCCGCGGCCGCTGCCGCTGTTTCAGGATTTGAGCTTATACCGGGTGTCCAATTTGAAAAGGATGACAAACCCAAACCCAAACCCAAACCCAAACCTAAGTGAGGGCGCGTAGCGCCCTACGCACCCCTAGTACATATATATATACTAGGGGTATATATATATATCTTTATATTATAGAGAGAGAGATATATATATATATATATATATATACTAGGGGTGCGTAGGGTGCTACGCGCCCTCACTTAGGTATGGGTTTGGGTTTGGGTTGGTCATTCTTTTCAAATTGGACACCCGGTATAAGCTCAATTCCTGAAACAGCGGCGGCGGCGGCGGCGATATATCTTCATATTATAGAAAGATATTAGGGCGAGTCGAAAATTTCGGGAGGTATTATTTGAATGTACTCCGTTTGCTTAAGATAGGATAGAACATATAGGAATATAGGATAAGCGAAAACCGTCCTTCCCTGGGTTTTCGGTTAATTTCATTTTCTACAATTTTTTGCGCGTAACCTTTTTTTTCTTCCGTAACGAAGTAGAGGATGAAAGAAACAAGCCTCTTCGTCCCCAAAGACGTGGGAAAGACTTTTCCTCGAGTTACGAGTACGTGCTCACTAAAGGTCGTAAAAATAGTATATACATAATCTTCAAGTGCTTCCAAGCCGGGAATACTTGGCCGCACATGTTGTTTTTTCTTGAATCTTAGTGTTGTCTTCACTTGCAACGCGCATCGCACGCGAAGGAAGAGGGGGAGCTCAAGGGACGTGGAGACAAATGTCAGGAAAACTGCGCATTTTTGACGTAACGTGATTTTTCCCATAGGTCGATGGGAGGGTAGCGTGTCTTCAAAATCCCCTCTCTTGGTACGAGGGCCTTCAGAGGACGCCGCGACGATGAAACGACGATGAAACGATAATCAGATTTTCTCGCCGAAAAAGTCAGTCGATTTGCGACACTGAACGAATTGATTCTCTCACTCACACCATTACTGTTCAAAAACTCAATCATATTCATTATATCATATTTCAATAGAGCACAAATTCATTATATATATATTCGACAATTCTTTAATACCTAACTATAATTTCATTTCATAAACTTTGCTTTAATGTCGATTGATAAATTCATTTGAAATACCCCTTCTCAATCAAAAGTTTGACTTCAATCCCCACGGACTATATAATTCAACGTGACGGGATGTCACACTATATACCACTCTCTCTCTTCGTCTATTCCTCTTTGCTCTCCTTCGGGACTGACAGTGGACAATATAACGCTCTGGGTTTTGCTGCGTCGCCAGAAAATATTCTGAATTAAGGTTTTTATGACGATACTTCAAAATGATATATTTGGTCTGCATGGAGACCAAATTTTTCCACACTGTATATAATCTTTTTACCTACGTTCCTGTGAAACTTGGGTACGATTCACAGTACCGTTTTTGAGAAAAAAAAAATATTCGGAAAATTAATGTGTTTCGTAGATTAACTGTACCCATGTTACAGAAATTCTTCCAATTTTTGCAGTATTTGCAGTATTGACAATTTGCAGTATTCACAAAATGAAGTACACAATAAATTGTGCAATGATATCGGTCATAACTTTATACAATTTATTATGTAATTCATCATGTACATCACATATATATCATGATATATCACATGAACTTTTTGCCAATAAGCTGAAAAATATCAATATGTTTTGTCTGGTTTCCGTATACTCCCTGGTGTATATAGTATGTACTTTCAAAGGGAATACCTTACTAGATTGTTTTTGAAGAGTTTATTCATATTTCCTTCAAAACAATGCAGCCGCAAGGCGGTTGTATGATGTGAAATCGTTCGGATATGCTGGCTTGCTCGACCCTAATATATAAGTCGCACCAAACGCGTTCTTCGTTCTCGATGCGAAAAACGAAAATCGTCTGTCGCCTCTTTCCTCGATGGTCCCACTGAGTATCGGAGGGTTTTTCCCTAAAACACAATACCGGCCGTGTCATCACTGTGCGGGCCGGGACATGCTGTCTCCTTTTTGACCGGGGAATGAAACCTATCCTTCACTGGTAAGGGTGATTTGTCCACCTCTTTCCAAATATTCTTCACAGCGAAAGAGGCCACAGTTAAATTTAGAGCAACTACACAACAAATTTCTTTCTCGAAAGATCTATGGTATAATTTCAATATGATAGAATGTTCACTGCGAAAGGTTGGGTATTGGGAAAGGTTGAGCCCGGTACGCACTTTGAAAGATGGTAATTTTTTCGCTTCTTTTGGAGGGTGGAAATTTTCCCGCATATATCGTGAAAAAAAAATTTTCAACTTTTCTTCCGGAAAAACTTGAAGCGGGGAGTGCAATCTTCAATTTCTTTTTTTGAAAAATTTTTTACGATTTTTTTTTCGCAAACATATTCAACTTTTTGCAAAAAACGACCATATTTATAAGGGTTAGTCTCACTCTGAAACTACTGGGTTTTCGTAAAATTACTAGGAGGGTAAAAAGTTGCATACAATCATTTTGGATGTATCACATTTTTTTCAGAATTAAAAAAAAAAATTAGAAAAAAATTTTTTGTTTCAAAAATTAAAAAAAAATTTCTTTCAAAATTTTTTCTTAAATCAACGGAATATTTTTTTTATCGTGAAAAATCGGGTCTCTTACCTCATCTACACGTCTTCTTCATCGAAAAAGCCACCTTTCGCTGCGATTACAGCTTTGACGAGACGTGTGGCATCCGCTCGACGTTCGAAACAAATTTAAATAAAACGACGATGAAAAAGCCGTGTAGATGAGGTAAGAAAAAATTTTTTTTTAAGTTGAAAATTTTTTTTTTCCGATATATGCGGGAAAATTTCTACCCTCCAAAAAAGCCCAAAAATGACCATCTTTCAAAGTGCGTACCGGGCTCAAAAAAAATCGCAAAAATTTTTCCAAATAAGGTAAATGAAGCTAAATATGTCCTTTTTAGAACGCCGCTTGGGAGATTTAGATATCTTCATTTTTCAAAGAGCGATACAACTTCTTGTGTGGCTTGGATCTGGGACGAGTGTCCCCATACTTATGAACGGTAGTGTATATTGAAAAAATAATTCAGCTTGTTTTCGTGAGATATTTTATGGCGTACCTAATAGTTAAGATGAAAAAGAAATCGAAACATCTTGTTATTCGCGGGAAAAGTGGACAGGGTCTGGCCAACACCTATTTTAGCGTCACGCCGTGACACCAGGATAAGCCCTGTATGAGCACTACAATTTCCTAACGCCATGACATTTATATGAGCTCCATATGAGCACAACGTAGTTTCGTTGCGCCGTGATGCAAATATGAGCTTAATATGAGCCCTATAATTTCCTCACGCCGTGACGTTCATATGAGCTTGATATGAGCACAACATATTACGTCACGCCGTGACGCTCATATATAAGCCTAATATGCACTCACTTATTGTTGGATATTGGTTAGCCGATTTTGCTAGTGCTCATGAATTCACTGCATGCATACTCGAATGTGAACAACTTTGCTTCATTTGGAGGTGTTTATTGTGAGTGATCAATATGTGATGCAAATATTACTTTAAGGTGAGCACTTATAACCGACGCATAGCTGTCAGCCTTCCTGTGCCTCATAGAAGATGTACATATGATGCCAATATGACCTAAATGGTTCTATCTGGGTCGAGATAGTTCAAAATCGTTGTAATATCGTGGATTTTGCGTCGCAAATCTCGAATCGACATTCCGTTCAATATTCCACTGGAAAATTCACGCCAATCTCGGATTGGCTGGCGTAAGTTACTCCACCCTGCACAAGCCATACTCCCGCCTACAACCCTTCCTTCGGCTAACACGCGATGACCGGGAACCGAGGATCATCACATCTCAGACGCTCACTGTTCACTCCTTGCGAGAATCAAGAGCAATACGTGTCGGAGTGATTTTTTCGGAAGTTTTTTCGTGTGTAATTAAATTTTTTTTCCCGTGTGGAAAATAATCAGGGAAGCCCTAATAATAATCGGGCCCCGAACAGGTTTAAATGTGGAATCCCTAATATGATTTTCCCGGATACAGCCCTAAAAGGCCTCAATAAGGCAATAACAGGTTTCCAGGTTAAAATTTAATAGGGCCTTGATAGTTGAATTCATGTGGGGCCCGGTAAGGCTCAAACAGGGATTACCACAATAAATTTAAACAAGGATATTATATATTTATTATTTTTTATGTAATATTTACGTAACATTATATAATTATATATATTATAAATATATATAAATATGATTATGTAGATAATGAAAAATACAAAATCATACAAAAAGGAAACAAAAAATTATAAATGAAATATTTATTTAAAAAAAAAAATATAAATAAAAATAATATAACACAAAAATAAACAAAAAAAAATAATAATATTTTTTAAAAATGTTTAATTATTATTATTATATTTTTTGTTTATTTTTGATATTATTATTTTTTTTATTATAATGAAAAATATTTTATAATAATAAAAAATAAAAAATAATACAAAAAATATATATTTGTTAATAAAAAAAAAATACAACAATAATATTAAATTTTTACAAAAATATTATGAATATATTTTTTGTTTACTATTTGTTTATTTCGTGCATTATTTTTTATTATATATATTTATATATATAATTGTTTAATATTAAATAATTATCACCTTTTTACTGAATATCACGCTGTTCTATATCCAACCCGGTGCGACAGCGCTTTTTCATTAGAACTCGTAGATTAATACCATTTAAATACAAGAAATTCCTAAGGAATCGATAGCGTAGTGGTAGCGTGTCAGTCGTAAGATAGGTCGTTAGGTAGTTCTCAGTTGAAATCTCAGGTAGGAACAAAATTAATTTCGACGGAATAACGTCCGGACTACGGAGCCAGCAATATCGTTAAAAAAATACAATGTTCGAGCGGTAATTTTTTTTTAAATGATTATTTAATGATCAAAAGTGCTGAATTCGTTGACTGCGGAGGATCGCGGGTTCAAATCCCAGTCGCTGACGTTTTTTTTTTTGCAAAATTTACAGAATTTTCAAAAATAACGGAATAACACTATTAAATGCATTCGTCGATAACTCTTAATTGATAATTTATAGAAAATAAACTATATTATGTCAATTTGACCGGCGCAGGGATGATATTGGATAATCCGGGCGCAATCAGGGAAATCTTATGAGGCCCCGATTTATAAAGTGTGACAATCCTGTAAGGGCCCCTATAGGGAATCCACATCGGGTCCCGGTTATAATCAGGGAAAATTAATCGGGGCCCTTACAGATCCCTAATAGCATTTCCACACGGGTTCTTAGCGTTATTATCAGGATATAATCTAGGTTGACAAGACGCGATAGCAGACAGGGGTGAAGTGGAATCGAGGATGCAGGCTTTATTCGATGCAGGGATGGGCGAAATTAACTTAAAAAAAAAAAAAAATGACGAATGGTTTTTCATTCCTCATTTATTGTAAATTTAAGTGAGGAGTGGATTTCCACTCGTCATTTACTTTGGGTAAGAGTGGCGAATGAATTTCCACTCGCCATTCGTTTCGCGTTCGAGTGACGAGTGGATTCCCACTCGTCATTTATTTCGGGTACGAGTGGCGAATGAATTTCCACTCGCCATTCGTTTCGCGTTCGAGTAACGAGTGGTTTTTCATTCTGTATTTACTTCGGGACCGAGTGACGAATGGATTCCCACTCGTTGTTTACATCCGAACTGAGTGGAGAGTGGGGGAACCATTCGAACGCCGTCTTCGGTTCGAGTGGAAAAACACTCGTTATTTGTTTACTTTCAGATCCGAATGAATTTCCACTCGCCAAATTTTTCGAAAAAGATGGATTCTTGAATCAATAATTCCTTTAAATTAAAATGAATTTCCACTCGATATTCGGTTCAAATACGAGTGGAAATTTATTGACGTGATGCAGTGAGAAGAAGATAGATAGATAGATAGATACATAGACAGAGAGACAGAGAGAGAGAGATTGAGAGAGAATGAGAGAGATTGAGAGAGAATAAGAAAGAATGAGAGAGAATGAGAGAGATTAAGAGAGAATAAGAGAGATTGAGAGAGAATAAGAGAGATTGAGAGAGAATGAGAGAGATTGAGAGAGAATGAGAGAGATTGAGAGAGAATGGGAGAGATTAAGAGAGAATGAGAGAGAATGAGAGAGATTAAGAGAGAATAAGAGAGATTGAGAGAGATTGAGAGAACATGAGAGAGAATAAGAGGGATTAAGGGAGAATAAGAGAGAATGAGAGAGATTGAGAGAGAATAAGAGAGAATGAGAGAGAATGAGAGAGATTGAGAGAGAATAAGAGAGATTGAGAGAGATTGAGAGAGCATGAGAGAGAATAAGAGGGATTAAGGGAGAATAAGAGAGAATAAGAGAGATTGAGAGAGAATGAGAGAGATTGAGAGAGAATGAGAGAGATTGAGAGAGAATGAGAGAGAATCAGAGAGAGTGAGAGGGATTGACAGAGAATGAGAGAGATTGAGAGAGAATAAGAGAGATTAAGAGAGAATAAGAGAGATTGAGAGAGAATGAGAGAGAATGAGAGAGATTGAGAGAGAATGAGAGAGATTGAGAGAGAGCAAGAGAGAGTGAGAGAGATTAAGAGAGAATGAGAAAGAATGAGAGAGATTGAGAGAAAATAAGAGAGATTCAGAGAGATTGAGAGAGCATGAGAGAGAATAAGAGGGATTAAGGGAGAATAAGAGAGAATAAGAGAGATTGAGAGAGAATAAGAGAGAATGAGAGAGAATGAGAGAGAATGAGAGAGATTGAGAGAGAATGAGAGAGATTGAGAGAGAATGAGAGAAAATCAGAGAGAGTGAGAGAGATTGAGAGAGAATGAGAGAGATTGAGAGAGAATGAGAGAGAATAAGAGAGAATGCGAGAAATTGGGAGAGATTAAGAGAGATTGACAGAGAATGAGAGAGAATGAGAGAGATTGAGAGAGAATGAGAGAGATTGAGAGAGAATGAGAGAGAATAAGAGAGAATGCGAGAAATTGGAAGAGATTAAGAGAGATTGACAGAGAATGAGAGAGAATGAGTGAGATTGAAAGAAAATGAGAGAGAATTAGAGAGATTGAGAGAGAATGAGAGAGAATGAGAGAGATTAAGAGACAATAAGAGAGATTGAGAGAGAATAAGAGAGAATGAGAGAGATTGAAAGAGAATGAGAGAGATTGAGAGAGAATGAGAGAGATTGAGAGAGAATAAGAGAGAATGAGAGAGAAAAAGAGAGATTAAAAGAGAATAAGAGAGATTGAGAGAGAATAAGAGAGCTTGAGAGAGAATGAGAGAGATTGAGAGAAAATGAGAGAGAATGAGAGAGAATGAGAGAGATTGAGAGAGAATAAGAGAGAATGAGAGAGATTAAGAGAGAATAAGAGAGATTGAGAGAGAATAAGAGAGATTGAGAGAGATTGAGAGAGAATAAGAGAGCTTGAGAGAGAATGAGAGAGATTGAGAGAAAATGAGAGAGAATAAGAGAGAATGAGAGAGATTGAGAGAGAATAAGAGAGAATGAGAGAGATTGAGAGAGAATAAGAGAGAATAAAAGAGATCGAGAGAGAATGAGAGAGATTGCGAGAGAATGAGAGAAAATGAGAGAGAATAAGAGAGAATGAGAGAGATTGAGAGAGAATAAGAGAGAATAAGAGAGATTGAGAGAGAATGAGAGAGAATGAGAGAAATTGGGAGAGATTAAGAGAGAGAAAGAGAGAGAGAGAGCGAGAGAGAGAGATTAAGAGAGAGAGTGAGAGAGAGACAGCAAATTCCATTCAGATTTATATTCAAAATTTATTTTTTCATTTTTAACGTTGTTAGTATATAATTATTATCAATATGTAATGTGCAATATGTATGTGTAATGTGTAATATGTATAGTGTGTACGATTTATATGTTATGAATTTTTTTTTTTATTTTTTAAAATTTTTTTTATTTTTCATACGCGCCGTCGCTGTCCGAGCGCCAAATCCCTGATAAACATGGCAACCTGTTGCCGGTCGGCTGCGCGCTGACGGCGCTGCTTGGCCCACCGCCCGCCTCTTTTTCGACGTTGTTTCTCTGTAAAAGAAAATATATGTATTACGGAGTCATTATAATTTGTATGTACTTCAGAAGTGTATATGTTTATTTTTTATTTGAGTATCTACCTTTGTTGTCGGTTCGGTGGGTCTCGTTGACCGATTCGGCCGGCGGTGTCACCGGCCTGCTCGAGCTCGCCGAATCGTTCTGCGTCGGTCCCCCTCCACCATTATTCGTTGGTCCGCCATTGTGAGACGTCGGTGTATTAATTTGTACCCAGGGGCCGGGTGGTCCATTATACCGTGGATAATTTATTATCCACGGCTGATAGACACCCTGTCCCCTGGGTAAAAAATTTTCCGTTCCCGGTGGCTGTGGTTGATTCATCTGTAACAATTTTTGTATTATTAATAATAACTCTGCAGGATAATTAGAAGACTATTTGTAGAATTTCACTCCGAAAATGTGCTCCTCGAAAATGAGGAACTTATTTTGGAGTGAAAATCAACAGATTACTATGGTATACTATTCATTATTAATTTGTAAAAAAAAGTCTACTCGAAAAGGCAAGTCTAGAATGCTTACGTTTCCATTGTTCGGTTCCATCTTCGATTCCGATTCGGCTTTGTCCACGTATGTTTTGCGACTGAACGTTATACTTTTCTCCTGCTGTAGCGGCGATCCACAACCCCCACTTTTTCCCGGAGAGTTTCTTCGCTTTGCTTCGGGCTCCGGCTTAGCCATACAAAATACACACACACGCATACACACGTATATAGATACGTCAAATGCTTTTTTTTTTTATTTTTGTATATACATAATATATATATATATCGATTATCGATCACTCATAACAATATTTTTCTTTTGTGCCTTTTTTCGTATGTATCGTGCACATGGGGCGTTTCACGCCAATATGACTAATGAATTTTCCCGCACATTTTTTATCTGCTTTAAAATTATTTCTGCAATTGTTCTATCTCTGAAACAGTGTCTCGATCGATCTCGGATTTTATTCTCAAATTCTTATTTATGAATTTTTAAATGTTGAAATCTTTTCATATTTTTTGAAATCTTGAAAAACTTCTTAAAAATCTTGTTTTTTTATAATAAACATACTGGAACCGGTTGTCGAATGTTTATTATCGAAAATAAGATGTTTAAGAATTTTTGGAGAAATTAAAAAACCGGTCGACATATTGTTGGTTTGAAAATTCATAAATCAACAACGGTACAACAAAAAAATATGAGAAAATTCAGCAGACCATTTTATGGTTAAGAAAATTGCAGAGAATTTTTTTATACAGATCAAACATGGTGAGGGAAAATCATTGGTCATCTCGGCACTGATTGACCCATATGAAATTTAAATCTTACAAACAGAATGCCTAGTGTAGCGGCGATAACCGCGTAATAGACGTTACCGACGTCGCACCTTGCGCGTTACGGAACACGGGGCGCAAGGCACTTCTCCCCCGACCGCCATACGGGTCACGGCTGTAATAACTCGCTAAGTAGCGGTTTGAATAAAGAGTCCTCTCTTATCGTATTCGTGAGTGAATCTTATTTCTTATACCCCGACCTTCCCGTTCGGATACAACAAGTGGCGACGAGGATTCGAAAGAATATCACGCGTTTGTTTTTTTGACGAGAAATGCAGTGAAAGAGCTGGAGGAATAGCACGTGGCGACCGGCAGCAACAAGTGTCTCGCAATCACAGCAGCATCGAATCATCTCTGTCAGTTCTGGGTTTCTCTCATCAAACCGAGTCGGAAGATCAGCGACACCTCGCTACATTTCACACACATAAGGTACGAGGAAAACGACTATTAAACGTGAAGTCCTGCGAAGAGAGTTGAAAGTCGGACGAGTCCATATCACTCCAGGGGAGGCAGGAACAAAAAATCTGGGCGAGCTCAAGCCGGATAAGAGTCGGACGAGTCCATATCACTCAAGGGGAGGCAGGAACAACCTGGACGAGTCGAAGTCAAGAGGAAGGGGGAGACGTACAACGGCGAGCGTGGACGAATCTATCACGTTAGCCGAACCACGTGGGGGGGGGAGAGTACCACGCGGTCGAGTCAAAATATTTGCATGGCAACGCACACACACTCGTACGAGCCGAAGCCAGAGCCGTCGGTTACGAAGGCGATAAACGTAGTCACGCATGAACAGCAACGCCATGACGACTACGGTACAGAGCATGTTTACAATTGAGACATTCGACAATTCAAAATCACAATGGGATCGGTTGGTAGAACGCCTGGAGGGGGCATTCACCATTTTTCAAGTTACCTCGGCCGAGCATCGGTTACACTACTTACTTCACTTCATGGGGCCGGACGCGTACGATACGCTGTCCGACAAGATCGCACCCGACAAACCAACAACGAAGACATACACCGAAGTAGTCGACCTCATGAAACAATATTACAACCCAGCACCATTGGAGATCGCGGAAAACTTCAGATTTCATCAACGAAGACAGCACGAAGGGGAAAGCGTACGCGACTACTTGACGGGACTACAAAAATTGGCGATTCATTGCAAATTTGGCGAGTATTTAAAAACGGCGTTACGAAATCAATTTGTTTTCGGGCTGCGTAGCGAAAAAATACAGAATCGATTACTCGAATCAAAAAATTTAGATCTAGATCGCGCGTTTGAGATCGCCGTGGGCATGGAGCTTTCGGCAAGGGATGCCGCGGAGTTGCATCAGAGTTGGTACAGGCTCTAGCCACTAGAGCCAACGAAAAGAAATTTGTTAAAAAACCGCCAAACGTCGCAAAACAGAGCTTCATGGCCACGGGGGGCTCGAGAAACACCCAAACGAAATGTTATCGATGCGGCAGCACGTATCATTTCGCGCATAATTGTGATAAAAAAAATGAAATTTGTACTTTTTGTAACATTAAGGGACACTTGCGAAGAGTCTGCAACAAAGCGAGACAAATGGTGGCGACAAAGCAGATCGAGAAGGACGACGATGTGGACGAGATCGTGGCATTGGACGAGCTCACAGAACCTGGAGACACGGTCGAAGTGTTACAGGTAGAACACACGCAGCATCGGGCAAAATTCCTTACTTCACTACGCGTAAACGGTGCGAGGGTCGAGTTCGAGGTCGTATTGTAAGACGGTCCTGAAGGTTCGCGGTTACGCTACGGTAAAGGTCGCATACAAGAATCGCGAATTCGAACTGAACGTATACATAATCGAAAACGAAAGGTCACCACTTTTAAGCAGAGAATGGATCAGGCAATTACGTTTTGATATATGGGAGGAAGAACCGTCGGTAAATCCAGTTAGCATAGACGAAGTTTTAAAAGAATTAGTCGCGGATTTTCCTGCCGCTTTCGGAAGTGGTATCGGAAAGATCGAGGGATTATCGGCAAGACTGTACCTGAAAGACAACGCTAGACCAGTTTTTAGGAAAGCGAGGCAGGTTCCCTTCGCGTTAAAGCCGAAACTCGAGGATACTTTGCAGAAATTAGAAGCGGAGGGGGTATTAACTAAAGTCGACACGTCCGAGTGGGCGACGCCCATAGTACCGGTTCAAAAAAAAGACGGAAGCATAAGGATCTGCGGGGACTTCAAAATAACAGTGAACCCAAATTTGCACGTAGACGAACATCCGTTACCGACAATTGACGAACTTTTCGCGTCGATGGCGGGAGGCAAGAAGTTTTCAAAAATCGATTTAAATAACGCGTATCTGCACCTTGAGATACACCCGGACGACCGACACTTACTGACGCTTAACACGCATCGAGGGTTATACCAGAGCAACCATTTGATGTTCGGTATCGCTTCCGCGCCCGCGATCTGGCAACGGGAAATGGAAAAAATCCTACAAGGTATCCCGGGAACAACGGTTTTTCTCGATGACATTAAAATCACAGGAGAAACGGACGAAGCACACTTGAAAAATCTTAGACAAGTAGTAGCACGGCTCGCGAAACATAACTTGCACGTAAATGCAAAAAAATCGCAATTTTTCATGGACGAAATAGAGTACTGCGGTTACAGAATTGATAAAAACGGTATCCACAAAACGACAGAAAAAATAAAAGCAGTACAGGACGCGCCAAGACCGACGGACAAAACACAAGTCCGTTCGTTTATCGGACTAGTGAATTATTACGGTCGATTTTTCGAAAATCTGAGTACACTGTTGTTCCCGCTGAACCAGCTATTACACGACGATACGGAATTTGCGTGGACTGACGAATGCGAGACAGCTTTCCGTACCGTAAAAAATGAGATACAATCGCCGGGATGCCTGGTACACTTTGATACGCGACTTCCAATCGTACTCGCAACAGACGCTGCCCCATATGGGGTAGGAGCGGTACTCTCGCACATTTGTAACGACGGGACAGAACGGCCAATACAGTTCGCGTCGCAAACACTGTCGAAAACACAGCAGAAATATTCTCAAATTGATAAGGAAGCTTATGCAATTATGTTCGGGATCCGCAAGTTTCACCAGTACTTATACGGACGTCGGTTCTTACTGTACACGGACCACAAGCCGTTAGTGCAAATTTTCAACCCAGACAAGGGACTCCCAACACTCGCTACAACTCGCATGGAGCACTACGCGCTCTATTTACAAGCTTTCAGATACGACATTAGGTATAAAGACTCAAAATCGAACGCGAACGCGGACGCGATATCGCGCTTACCGATCACATCGGAAGCACTCACGTATTACGACGAACCGGATCTTTTCGAAATCGCGCAGATAGAGACACTGCCGATAACGGTCTCGAAGTTAGCCAGTGCGACGAACGAGGATCGCAAATTACGTACGTTGACGCAAGCGCTCGAATCGGGCAAACCGGTCGCAAGGGAAGCACGGTTCAAGATCCCATTAGAAGAATTTTCGATACAACAAGGGTGCTTACTTCGCGGGCAGAGGGTGGTAATACCAAAAGCGCTACAAACTGAGGTTTCGGAGGAATTACACACCGCGCATTTTGGGGTAACCAAAATGAAGGGGCTCGCGCGAAGCTACTGCTGGTGGGAAGGAATCGACAAAGACATAGAAAAAGTAGCTAGGAACTGCGGGGCGTGCAACGCCGTTAGACACGATCCGCCGAAGGTCGCCGCGCACCCGTGGGTAGAGGCAGAGGTCCCATTCGAACGGGTACACATCGACTATGCGGGGCCATTTTATGGGTCGTACTATTTTATATTGGTGGATGCATACTCGCGTTGGCCGGAAATATACGTCACAAACGACATGTCGGCGAAAACGACAATCAAAATCTGCAGGGAAATCTTCGCGCGTTTCGGGGTACCGAGAACTTTAGTCAGTGATAACGGCCGACAATTCATATCTAACGAATTCGAACATTTTTTGGAAGGAAACGGGATAAAACATAGACTTACAGCCCCCTACCACCCGGCCACAAACGGGTTAGCCGAGCGCTGTGTCCAAACTTTAAAAAAAACGTTACGCGCGATCAATCCGGAGCCGAAAGATAAGGAAAAGGAACTTTGCAAGTTATTGCTACAATATCGGAAAATGCCGCATAGTGTCACAAACCAGTCTCCCGCATTCCTAATGTTCGGCCGAGAAATTAAGTCGCGCCTCGATCGCATGAGACCCTCGACCCAACCCACAATCGCGAAACAACCGAACGTAACAGTACGAACCTTCAGAATCGGAGATAGGGTAGCGGCGAGGGAATACGCCACGGGGAATAAATGGCAAAATGGCCGGGTAACACAACAAATGGGGAAATTGCATTACACGGTACGGTTAGATGACGGGAGAAGTTGGAGGCGGCACATCGACCAGTTACGGGCAATCGGCGAGAACACGCCGCCACGACCTCGAACCGACGACTACCCGCAACGGGATACGAGCCGCCAATGCCCAACATCCTCGGAAACATCGGACGTTCCGAACTCTGGCGAAAGCGCGGTGCTGGTGCCAAGCGCGGAGGGTTCAAACTCGCGGGGCGATGAAAATCGCGCGAAAGACGTAGAGGATAATGCAGCAAGCGCGGCACCCGCACGGCGCTGGCCGACGAGAGACCGAAAACCGCCGGAGAGGCTAGCGTACGATCACGAAAACTGAGAATAACGTTAAACCGTCATAATCAAGAGATACGCCGAGAGATACAATGTCCGAATTTTTCTTTCTCTCGCGCTGATTCTATCGTTACGATTTTTTTTTCCTTTTTTTCTCTCTTTTCATATTTTTTTTTTTGTTTTTTTTTTCTTTTTTCTTTGCCACACACATAAAGATATGTCATCGCTATTTTATTTTATTTTATTTTTAGAAGCACACATATCGTTTTTTTTTTCTGTCCGCTTCTTCTTTTCTCAACATTAAGGGCAAATATTGCCACCTTTTTTTAAAATTTAATTAAAATAGTATTTAAGAATACTCGGAGGGAGAGGAGTGTAGCGGCGATAACCGCGTAATAGACGTTACCGACGTCGCACCTTGCGCGTTACAGAACACGGGGCGCAAGGCACTTCTCCCCCGACCGCCATACGGGTCACGGCTGTAATAACTCGCTAAGTAGCGGTTTGAATAAAGAGTCCTCTCTTATCGTATTCGTGAGTGAACCTTATTTCTTATACCCCGACCTTCCCGTTCAGATACAACACCTAGAAATAAATAGATGCGAAAGCGCGCGGACGTGTGTGTGTGTGTGTAATTCTGTATATATTTCATGAAGGAAACAAAGAGTGTCAACAGTCTTACTGTGGCCTTTCTTTCATTTATCACCGCTGCCTGATTTTTCCATCAGTCCTGTGAGATACGCCTGAGAAGTGACAAGGTGAATGTTAAATATTTGATTTCAAAAATATTCGAATTTGTGCGCGCATAAAAAATCACGTGAATATGGGCGAACAAGTATCCGAATGTGATACTGAATCCGATAGTGAACAATCTTTATCGATCAATGAGAGATTAGTACCCTCCGCCACGAACCTTTTATCACGGGGAAATTCGAACGTGATTCGGAACATACCGTTCTTATCGGAAAGTGAAAGTGTACCGGGTGATGTACGGGCATCATCATGGCAAAATCAGAGTGCCGTAGATTCTGCAAGGCCCTCAACATCGAATGATTCACTACACGAATCAATCGTTGACGCCAATGACGACGAAATTAATAGACTTAAAGAAGTATGCGATAAGAAAGCGCACTTAGATGGCAAATACTTTAAAGTCGATTTAAAAAATTCGTCATTGGTCGGGCGGATTATAGGGTCGTGTACTACGTGCACACCTGTTACAAAAATAAAGGGAACGATACATTCGTCTACAAATTTTATTCAGCACCTGAAGGTATGTATATAATATATTTCGTTCGGGGTTTTTTTCCAAGTGTATGAACCCGTGACCCTGACCCTCTCGGATTTGTTTCATTACTTTTTTCTATGATTACATTGAGTCTAAAGGGTACCTTCAAATTTTTCTAGATTTATCGAAATAGCCGCGTCAAAACAAAAAAATTTCCAAAAATCCGTGATTATGTGTAGAACATGTTAAGCATAACACTCAAAGTGGGGAGATTTTTTTTTCTCTGTGTTTTACACGCTTTTAACGCCGAAAAATTTCCGAAAATTCAAAAAAAAAAATCTTCCTACTCCGGGTGATTGCTTAGAATATTCTACATATTATCACTGATTTTTGGGAATTTTTTCATATTTTTGAAAAAAGGTATTTTTCTTTTTTTGAATTTGCGGCATTTTTTTGACGTTAAAAGCGTGTAAAACACAGAGAAAAAAAAATCTCTCGATTCTGGGTAATTGCTCACAATGTTCTACATATTATCGCAGATTTTTGGGAATTTTTCCATACTTAAAATTTTTTTTGTTTTAATTTTCGCCATTTTTTCGACGTTACAAGCGTGTAAAACACAGAGAAAAAAATCTCCCCACTCTAGATGATTACTTACGATGTTCTGCATATTATCACAGATTTTTGGGAATTTTCGCGTATTTTTAAAAAAAGGTTTTTTTTTTTAATTTTGGGCATTTTTTCGACGTTAAAAGTGTGTAAAGTACAGAGACATAAAAATCTCGCCACTCTGAGTGACTGCTTAAAATATTCTACATATAATCACGGATTTGTAGGAATTTTTTCACATTTTTTAAAAAAGGTGTTTTTTAGCAAAAAAAATTTTTTTCCCAAAACGGCTATTTGGAAAAATCTAAAAAAATTTGAAGGTACCCTTTGGACTCAATCTAATCATAGAAAAAATAATGAAACAAATCCAAGAGGGTCAGGGTCACGGGTTCATACACTTGGGATGGAATGCCACATATATATATATATATAGCCTCAAACACCCACAATTAATTGTAAGGTTTATTTCCTCAGTGATTTTTTTTTCATTTCTCTTGAAAAACAACAAAATAATCACGAAGAGAAATAGGAGGGATAGGGATAAAATAAGGACAAATCAAAAAGAATAAACAAGAAAGAGAGAGAACGAGTGACAATAAAAAAGATCGAGATAGAATGAGGGAAAATGGGACAGAATGAGACAGATAGAGATAGAATAAAAAAGATTCGAAGAGACTGAGTGAGGATAAGAGAGAATGAGAGAGATCGCGATAGTGCAAGGGAAAACGAGAGAGAATGAGACAGATAGAGATACATGAGAGGGAATGAGAGCGACTGACAAGGAAGGTATCCCAGATCAATCTCTCTGATTTTGATCTAATTCATGTATGTTGTAGTACACTAGGACCTCGATTTAATGGCCCTCGATTTAATAGACAGTCCCCACCATGTCGCATTTATCGATCGGTTTTTCGCGTGGTGGGAGATGGTGGGGGACGCTTAAAGTCTCCCCGATCAGGCCCGTAGCACGGAGTGCCGATGCGCAGATACAGCATGGGTGGGCATACGCTACCTCGATTTAACAAGGTGCGATGCGGAGCCGGTCCCACCACTGGCCATTAAATCGAGGTCCTAGTGTACTTCGAAAACTAAGCGACACGTGTTTTTTTTTTATCTGCCATTAAACACTTGAAGGGGGTGAAACCACCCTCCAAAGTACGGCATGTCAAGAGACGATTTGGCAGTTTCACCCACAAGAACATAATATTTTTTAACCAATCCAACTGGAAAAGTTTTCTCATAATGAGAAATGAAAAATGTAATTTTCTCGATTGAAAAAAAAAATAAGGGGATGAGCCACCCGTAAATAATATTACATTTATGCCAAAAACGGTCGAATTCAAGTAAAAAAAATCTGAAACAAATATATAGTACGTATGTATGAACACACAAGAAAATTTACGTGTTTTTGGGTTTTCCCGAATAAATAATATTGGCCGGGGTAACTACCCTTGAACGCTGTTGATCTTGCATGTATGCGAAAAATGGTCAAATTCAAGTCTAAAAATCTGAAAAAAATGTGTATTGCGTATGAACACGAAAGAATATTGACTTTTTTTTGGATGTTACCGAAAAAAAATATTGGCCGGGGTAACTACCCTTGAACGCTGTTTATCTTGCGTGTATGCGCAATATACATTTGTTTCAGATTTTTAGACTCGAATGTGGCCATTTTTCGCATGCACGCAAGATATACAGCATTCAGGGGTAGTCAGTTACCCCGGCCAATATTTTTTTTCGGGAAGATCCAAAAAAAATTCAATATTCTTTCGTGTTCATACGCAATATAAATTTTTTTCAGATTGTTAGACTTAAATTTGACCATTTTTGGCACGAATGTAATAATATTTAGGGGTGGCTCGCCCCCTAATTTTTTTTTTCCCCCAATCCAGAAAATTACATTTTTCGTTTCTCATTATGAGAAAACTCTTCCAGTTGGATTGGTTAAAAAATATTATGTTCTTGTGGGTGAAACTGCGAAATCGCGCCTTGAAATGCCTTACTTTGGAGGATGGTTTCACCCCCTTGAAGTGTTTAAAATGGCAGATAAAAAAAAAATACGTGTCGCTTAGTTTTCGATGTACTACAACAAATATGAATTAGATCAAGATCGGATAGATCGACCTGGGATACCTTCCTTGTAAGTGAGAATAAGACAGAATGAGAAAAAAATATGTGAGAATGAGAGTGTTTGAGATGGAATAAGGTAAAATGAGAGAGAATGAAACGGATAGAGATAGAATAAAAGAAAATAAGGAACTAGAAGAGTGAGAATAAGAAAAAAAGAGGGAACCAGATAGAACAACGGAAAATGGGAGAGAATGAGACAGATAGAGATGGAATAAGAGAGAATGAGACAGATAGAGATAGAATAAGAAAAAATGAGAGAGATTGAGATGCAATAAGAAAAATAGAGAGAGAATAAGAGAAAAGAAGAGAAAATAAGTGAGAATGAGAAAGAATGAGAGAGAATAACGCAGATGAAGATATAATAAGAGAGAATGAGATGAAATAATGGAGAATGAGTGAGAATAAGAAAGAATGATTGATATTCAGATGGAACAAGAGAAATTAAGAGAGAGAATGAGAGAAAATAAGTACATACATTTATATTTAAAATATACGTCCTGTAAATAAATGCATATCATACATGCATTTGTTATATACACACCGTATACTGCATATGTGTAAGACTTACATCAAGAATTTCAAGTATCTATATGGAATATATTTACCATAAAAAATGATTATAGATCATGTATGTGCCATATACCCATCGTACATATTATTCTGGATTTCGTATGCATGTCATTTACAGTGGAACTATAAAGAAATTATATTTAACATATATTGGCTTTATAACCGTATCTATTGAACATATAGAAACTGTCCACCTACCATCCATAATAACCAATATAATCTAAGTTTATGTCAGGACCGTAAATCATTCATGTTTGGGATATATTCATTGTGTAAAAATGTACATGGATCATGTACGTGCCATATAGCCATCGTATATCTTGTTTCCATTTCGTATACATGTTATTTACACTGGAGCTATGAAGAATTCATATTGAAAATATATTTATTTTATATACATGTATATTAAACATATACGTGCCATATATTTATCACATATATACGCACAATATATATGAATTATACAACTTTTTGGGTCGAATATGTCACCTAATATAGAATATATTTCACACATATTTTGTGCATATATGTCACCGATACACATTTCCATTGGTGTATGTTAGGGTGGCTCATATTTTAACTTTTTTTTTAAGGTGCTACTCGAAAAATTTGTGACAAAAATTGAAAAAACAATTGTCGTAAAACCTGGAGGAGGTAGGAAAATATTTAGAGGTCGCTACCAATTATTCAAATATTTTTTATTCATTTTTATGTGTACACCTTACGGACTTATATCTGGACAGGCTGCGACCCTCACCCTCTTTTATTTGTTCAAATTTTGTTTCCTTATTGAGTAGACTCAAAGAAAAACTGGCGATTTTTTTTTGGATTTTACTGTCGAGTGGTTTGAACTCCGAGAATTTTTGAAAATTCTACATTTGAAGTGACCGGAAAAGGTTCACGCCCCTGTATCTCCGGTTCTGTTGGTCGTATTGAAAGAATAAAACATGCAATTGATTCGGAATGAGACGTAGTTTTCGGCAAAAAATATATTGAGGATGATAATATTTTTTTTCAACGGTGATTTCGTCGTCTAAACATCAAAAACCGAATTACCGTCGGGTATACCATGATCGATTTTTCTGAAGAAGTTCTCAAAAATTGTTCGTAAAAAAGCAAACATTTTCATGTACAACTGATCGTGGATTTTGGATTCCTTCGATTTTTTTTCCTTATTTAGTAGACTCTAAGAAACACTTGTGATTTTTTTAAAATTTCATTTCCAAGTGATTTTGGCTCCGCGAATTTTTGTAAATCCTACATTTAGGATAGGATAATCCTAAATTTAATCTAGAATTTTCAAAAATCCGTGGTGCCAAAACCACTTGAGAATGAAATAAAAAAAAAATCACAAGTGTTTCTTAGAGTCTACTAAATAAGGAATAAAAAATTGAAAAAATCAGAGATTGTATGTTTCAGTTTTTCTTTTTTTAAATCAATAAAAAAATTGAAGGAATCCAGATCCACGATCAGTCGTACATGAAAATGTTTGCTTTTTTACGAACAATTCTTGAGAACTTTTTCAGAAAAATCAATGATGGTGTACCCGACGGTAATTCGGTTTTTGATATTTAGACGATGCGATCACCGTTGAAAAGAAAAAGATTATCATCCTCAATATATTTTTTGCCGAAAACTAAGTTTCATTCCAAATCAATTTTATATGTTTTATTCTTTCAATACGACCAGCAGAACCGGAGATACAGAGGCGTGAACCTTTTCCGGTCACTTCAAATGTAGGATTTTCAAAAATTCCCGGAGTTCAAACCACTCGAGAATAAAATCCAAAAAAAAATCGCTAGTTCTTCTTTGAGTCTACTCAATAAGGAAACAAAATTTGAAAAAATAAAAGAGGGTGAGGGTCGCAGCCTGTCCAGATATAAGTCCGTAAGGTGTACACATAAAAATGAATAAAAAATATTTAAATAATTGGTAGCGACCTCTAAATATTTTCCTACCTTCTCCAGGTTTTACGACAATTGTTTTTTCAATTTTTGTCACAAATTTTTCGAGTAGCTCCTTAAAAAAAGTTTTAAAATGAGGCACCCTAATATACATGCGTATATAAAGAAACGCGGTGGCGTCGTGGCGCTTGGTCATTAAAAAAGATCTTTTAAGAACGCTGAGCACAGTGTATGGCGTATTAAGTAGGTTCGAAAATCAGTATATGAGAATTTTGAAATATATATAATATATATATAAATTTATAAACAATAGTACGAAGTATTGTATGAGCTATGCCGAATGTTCATTATTACTGATTTTGCAGAGAAAACATTCCGATATATTTGAAACGGATTTCGCCGAATATAAACGACAAAAACGCGCGAAATTGGTTGAAGAAGGCGGAATCGGAGGGCGAACCAAGAATGCTGTCTGCAAATTTTCGCAGTCGACGTTTGAAACGAACGTTGCGGATTATGTATTACAAAGCATGGCGCCATTTTGTACCGTTGAGATGCAGTCCTTCCGAAAAATATTCGACGGTAAGTGAAATTAAATCATTTATTCCCGTGCTTTGTCATCAGATTCCAACAAAATACGTCATAATTTTTTTATTTTTTTCTCAGACATGGGTATAGAAGCAAAAAAGCAACCGTTAAAACAGATGTCGCGTCGCACTCTAGAACGCCGAATGCGGCAAGTATTTGACAAGCACGTCGAAAACATCCGCAATACATTGGCAAAAAATGCGATGTACGTTTGCACGACAGTTGATATCTGGACAGCTAATAATCGTCGGTTTCTTGGCGTGACCGTGCATTGGGTAAGATTTGATGCACATTATGGTTTTGGAATATCAGAATTTACCACGGAAATAAACAGTTCACATCTTTCTAGATTGATCCACGCAAATGGGATAGGCACTCCGCTGCCACACGACCGAATAGCTGAATTGTTGGAACAAATCCACATTTCATTCGGTCTAGATCCAAGCAAAATTGTTGCCACTGTCACAGATAATGCAAGCAATTTTGCGAAAGCATTCCGAGAGTTCGGAATTAACATCTCGACAGACATTAGAATCGATGGTACGTAACACGTTCGCACATAATAATATTTCTTTCATTTACCGAGGGTCCGTATAATAATTGCAAACTCCGTTATTTCTTAAGATGAAATCAAAGTGCCAGCATCAACAGAGGCTGACGATTCGGATTCTAACAGTGAACTGTCTGACAACGACGATGATGCCGTGCTGGCTGAAAATGAATATTCCGTGCCCGATGATTCCGAAGAGTACGTGAGTGTTTTCAGCGGTTTGCCACGACATTTCAGGTGTGCTAGCCATACGCTGAATTTGATAGCCACTACGGATGTTTTAAAATCTATGAAAGCGTCCAAATGCTTAACGACTTCTTTCAACCAAGTGATGTCACGGTGTCATTGCTTGTGGAAAGTACTTCGTTCCCCTAAACAACGAGAGATATTGACAGGTATATTGGGTCAGTCTCTTTTGAGACCCGTAGCAGTACGACGGAATTCGCTGTTTTCGTCACTGCAACAAATTCATGATCTGCGGGAGAAAGTTGGCCGAGCTAATCAGGTTCTCGGTATAACGAACCCCTTGAGAGAGTGCGATTTTCAATTTATTGCTGAGTACCTGACGTGCTTGAGACCTGTATCGGTAACTATAGATACGCTCCAGGGTGAAAATAACTGTTTTTACGGTTATCTTTCGCCAAGTCTTGTCTCTTTACGCCGTAAGTTGGAGCAGATTCAAATCTCCGAATAATATTGGGTACGTTTCATTCGATTTCGTAGTAAATGCAATACCATGTCGGTTGGTAGCTAAATACGTAACTCTAAGGATTTTAATAATTATGAAGGCATTCCAGTGCCACCCCGCCACAAAACAAAGGCGCAATACTCGCTTCGAATTCGCTACAATCTTATGGGGTTTAAGGTAATCGTCTCGTTGTGGGGAAGAATACGGGGAAAGTTGCGACTAGTCTTTATTCCCGTTGATAATCGCGTAAAAGTAATAATATTTAAAGAGTTGGATTCCAGCCTGCTACGGTCGGTCAACCCTTACGAAACTTTTGGAGGGTCAAGACATAATTAAAGCAGCGATACAAAAAAAAACCATATTTTAAAGTTGGATTTTGGAACAACGAGACGATTGCCTTAAGGAGGATGGTCACCGCCGTGCGGGAAGGGAAAATCGGTGAATGCCCGCTTGTGCGCGGGTCGCCGGGCGGGCAGCGTGCGATAGAGAGGTCCGCGTCACAAGTTCCCGAGCATAAATTGTAAAACAACGAAAAGATGTTGTATTTTTAAAATTTCTCAATAACTATGTACATGAAGTATTTCGCTCTTTGCGAACTTCTTGCCAAAGATGTGATGATTATCATTTTTAACGTTGTTATGAAGTATTTCATGAGATATGTACGATTTAGCTCGATTTAGCTATGGTCGCCCATGTATAAGAGTACAACTTCAACAATTAATTACCGGGAAACTATGCAGAGGAATGACTTGAAATTTTGCACAGAGTCGTTATACCTATTCGCGAGTATCCTTAATAAATTTGAACTAATTCTTATCATTATGCGTTAGGTGACCAACCTCCTTAACTGATATTAACCGCTGTACTGATAGTAATGGTAACTTTTCAGCATTTATTAGTTTCAGTGTTAATAACATAAATGGATGTGTAAACAATACTATGCCATTATTCCACAGCATAGTATTATCACAATATCGATTTATGGAATTAAGATTGAGCCTGATAAAACAATGATTATATTGATGATGTATTATAGGCTCAAATTATACTAGAAGCATATTTTTTCTTGCCAAGGCCACTAAGATAATGTCAAACACATTCTCAATATGTTTTGTTGCGTTCCAACGTATACCCTTGCTAGTTTTTACGTATTAACCCTTCCCATATCAATCACTCCTATCACTCGGCAGTGCCCGCATCTCGCTATCAGTCTATGTGCCCGCACTTCGCTAAGCTAATCTAACTTCCCCGTAGCATCCGCAGCTTTTTTTTTAGCTATACTGTATCGCATTCGCCGTGGACATGGGATAGCTGCAGGAAACCCATGCCGGTACAGACGGCCTTATTTTTACTAAGTTTCCGATATGTTACTATCGAAAGCTCAGTAAAACTGCCTTCCACTCGGTAGTCGGCGCTAAGCCAGTGCACGGCTAAGCGATCACCCATCCAAGTAGTGGCCTCGGCCAATACTGCTTAACTTGGGAGATCGCCAGAGCCGTATACCGACCGCACGTCTACTACCGTCAGTACGTTCTCAGTATTTTTTACTAGTTCCGCCGTAGGCATTATTATCGCAATTTCTCTCGCGTCCACATCTGTTTCCTATGAACTCAGAGTGCTTAAGTATATAATAAATAAGTGGATACGAGAGGGAAAAATTATGAAAAATGTATTTCCATTGAAGCTGTATGCTTATCAAAGTTTAAATCTGAGACCAAAGAAGATACTACACGGGGAGAATTTCGTACCGAAAACTAGTATGTTTTTATACCAACGAAGGAACAGACTCAATTTGTCGCAACAATCAGTACATCTAAGCAATTAATTGGGTGAGAACGCGTTACATTTTAGATTGGGACCATACCATTTTCTAGTGCATAATTTTGTAAAATATATTACGACTAAGATATATTATGGAAAAAGACATTCGGTTATGGGGTTCTTCTTCATTGTAAATAATCTTCACAACACACATATTTAACTGGCTAAAACGTTATAATAAGCAGAATTTGAAAGTCCAATATTTAGTTCCGAACCATTCCAATTTAGAAGGTAAAACATTACAAATCGTTAGTACTATAAAATAATAATAAGAGAGTGGAAGACTTTAACGCCACCATGCGAAATCAAACATTCAGCACACTCTATCCCAAGTCTGTTCTCCCCACCACTACAACCCTTCACGCATGCCTGCGAAGGCACATGCTGTGTGAGTAAGACAAAAATAGGAAAGGCACTCAGGTCTGTTCTGCGTATAATAACGTTAATGTTTGGTATGGTCTCGAAGAAAAGAAAACTGAATTGAAGTCTGTTTTTCCCTTGGTATTCCCCATGCCAAAAATTGGTGAAGCTTCTTTCGAAAATCAGTATAGAATTCTCTCCGTGTAACATGAGAGTTATCTCGTGAATTACAATTTATACGATAAAATAAAATTGTTTAACAGAAATATTATTATTTAAAGTAACAAAATAAAAATAAAATTCTAATTTTGTTCGCGATCATAAAATAAGAATGCATTCTACTCGTGGTGCCACTTTCAAATAGCTATGTTCATGAAAATCGATTAACAAACGTGTAGTACACAACACTTCATCACTCATTATATTGCATATCCGCGTGTATATTTTAAAAAATAATATATGATTTTGCAAATAAACGTGCCATTTATATACAACAATTAAGCAACTCGGTTATAATGGGTAAATCGATTTAAAGTTAATGTTTAAATTAGCCTATAAGCAGGGAGAACCCCGATCAGGGCCGAAACGTCAATTAATTAAATGTATATTTTAACGAACAAGAGCCTTTCCATAATCACAGAAATCATAACTTGTTTTAACTGAACATCTCCTACGTCAGCCTACAACTCCCTCTTCCTTGTTCAGCTGTAAAGCAACATCCACTAGAAACCATGCCTTACATAATGACTCTCAATGGTACAGCCCTTAAAACACTCGCCAGTTTCATTCCTTTCTTCACCAAGGACAACTGCAAATTATTTGGTTCCCTTTGAAGAGAAAGGATCACTTGTATCGAAGTTAACTGACTCGTCAATGGAATCCGAAATACAAGTACGACATTCGTGAGTTGAGGTAATCTAAATGTGAATCTTTCCAATATAAAAAAAAAAGACGTAAAATGAATGGTCTGAATAATTGTTACATCCGCTTGGACTGTTGTAGCGAAAATATGAGAATCTGAAGCAAAAACGAGGAAGAAGGAATTGTAACCTCATATAATCTCGTAGAAGCTGGTCCGAAATGACATTCAAATGTTCGAGATTGAAGACAGCCCTAGCGGATTCAGTGACCATGGTTTTAACCATAAAAACGCACTAATAACCGTCAAATGACCGATGGTCATTCTTGGTCCCTATAGTGACCCTAAAAACTATCCAAAGTGACCGAAGTAAGTTCGCTGGAGTAAAAACGTTATAAACCGTCATGACGGTTTTGACGGTCACTCTGGTCACTTATTTTTATGATCATTTTCACACCCTGTTGGAACCAAAGCGTTATGAACGGACCGTACGGTTTTGACGGTCACTCCGATGGAGTTAGGTCACTTTTCGTTATGGTCATTTTTTTCACGCTGAAGGTTTGTATGGTCATTTCGGATAGTCATTTTTGTGTCTGGTGGGTCGTAATGGTCACTATTTCGCATTGAAGTTTTGTTGGTCATTTTTTTTTTTTTTGACGGTTCGTATTGTCATTTTTTATTTATTTTTTATTATATGCGAAATTATTATTACGGCCGATGGGCAATATAGTGAATGTTGGAAAAAAATGATTAGACAGGAAACAGGACCGCTCAGATAGAGAGGGGCGGGGAGGGGACGGCAGTACTTTTATTATTTTTGTATAAAATGGACATTTTATTTGTACAATTAATGTTTGACGAGACGAAGTTGTGCTCGGTGTCAAATAAATTACATGCAATCGGTGTGCAAGTGGGCGAGTAGCGCAATCGTAACATTATTTACATTAACAACATAAATATTCCGAATCAAAAACTACGTCACTCAAATTTCGGAGTGCATTCTTCATCAAATACTCTTATGAAATATTATGAAATAAACAGAGATAGGCACCTCTCTATAGTTTGAAGAAAGCATTCTTCGATTATTTATTTTACAATTAATTAAATATTAATTATTTTTTATACATGACATACAAAATTTATAATTAAATATCTATCGAATTGTAAGGAAAAAAATAACAAACAAATTTGACGCCGAAAAGCATCGAGCGATACTTTCTGCGATATTCGTCACTCGTTACATTTACTTGTTATCATATCATGCTCATATCATATCCGATAATCGCGTTTTGACAAATATGCTTGGTACAGCCTTTTTGGGTATCTTTTTATGAAAAAAACAAATTAGTCACCCCATTACCGCGACAAGCCTGAGTACAAGCTCGACTAGACGACGAGATTTAAGCCTGAACTTGTTAATGAGTCTTGAACGATTTGTAGCTAATTAGAACATCATGAACTACTGACAGGTTTATTATTTGAACATGCCATGTTCATATAAATATTTACACCAGTCATGCAAAGTAAGTAAATTAACATAATGGCTGTTATTTTTTGTCGTGATTGTGAGAAAGCTTTCTCTGAATTACGTTGCAATGATTCCATTTTCGTATATCAGGCAAGTGTGGCTATTCAACTTCAATCACAATCAAAAGTCAAACCCTTCGATCCAAATGCAACCAGAGGCAAACTACGAAATAGTTCTTTCAAAGATGTGGAGAAAACAAGAACATTTAGGGGTGCGTGCCAAAAAGGTATAAGAAATTGTAGAAGAATAAAATAGGAACTAAAATCGGCTGTATGTGTACACAATATATATTTTTTATGTATATTTATTTCAGAATGAGATATCCATTGTTGGGCTTATGTGGCGGATCCTATGAATATCCGATCGCGCTACCCCAACCTTTCACTCAAAATAACAATATAGAGGATAAAGAAGCTAATAACAATTATATAAAGGTAGAGTCGCCTATTTTTTGGTACTGTTCAGGTGTATTATCAGGAATTTTTGTAAAGATAATTTGTGTATCTCTCGCAATAAAACTGCACGAATATGTTTATTGGTATCATTACATACTGCAGGAATTTTTTTGTCAAACAATAATGAATCCTCAGAGTGGTGCAAGCTGCGCTGTACGACTACTGCTTTACGACTTGGACCACGATTGCGACTGTTCTAATGATCGGAATAAAAAATCCAGGCATATTTGTAATCAGACAACTGTTCTCTATCGTCTCAACTTTAATCGTTTCTTTTCTTTTTCTTTTATAAAGTAGTGGCACAATTTTGGAAACACTCAAGTTTGTCATTTTTTTGTAAAACTTATTATTTCTCCACAAATGATATTTTACAAATTTTAACGTTGCCCGTAGTCCGGACGATTGAGACGAGTCTTCTGATAACAAATATGCCTGGATTTTTTTTCAGAGATGTGGAGTGAAGGATTCAATATTGTGTGACAACAAACTTCCTGCATTGTGTAATGATATCAATAAACATATTCACGCAGTTTCATTGCGTCAGACACACACATTTTCTGTACAAAAAATCCTGATAAGATACCTGAAAACGACCGAAAAATAGGCAACTCCACTCTGAACGGCTCTATATTAACACGACATTTAAATATGTTCAGACGGACCGTACTGAATTTTATAATCGATTATTCGGAAAATAACTACTATTTTTGTCTATAGGTAATAAGTTTAGAAATAATTAATTCGAGTAAACAATAGTTTAATAGTCGTAAGCGGAATTTTATAAAAAAACGAATACAACGATTTCATAATGAGTAAAAACTCTCTCTCTCTCTCTTTTCTAAGAGAATTTAAGAGGAGAATTTGAGAGAAAAGTAGCGACATGGATAATTGAGCGCAGAGAGTAAAATAAAGATGGAGTTAGTAGATGTCAATATATAAATATACAAATAGAAATACAAATGTAAAATCACTAAAAATAAGTGTGAATACATATACATTATACTAATCCAAATATAAAAATGCACGAATATAAAAAGAACCATGTAAAAGGTTAAATGTTATGTGACAGCATAGCATGTAGCGCAAAGCGCAATATCTCAAATAGCGGAGAATGCTAAATAAACGACCATTTATTCATTCATTCATTCATTCTCTCTCTCTCTCTCTTAAATTTAAATAAAAAATGTAACGATAAAAGAAGTAGATGAAATAAAGGACTCAGGTATAATAATAGATGACAACTTTAAATTTGATAGCTATGCTGCATTCGTGGTCAAACAGTGGCGAAAAATTTGAACTTCGTGTATCGAATAAATAAATATGTGTCAATTAATACATTAGTAACCACATACAAAACCATGGTGGCGCCACATTTTGATTACTGTAGTACACTTTTATTAAATATTAACGAATACTGGATGGATATACTACAGAAAACGCAACATAGTGCAATGCGAGCAATTATACGCTGTGATCGGTACACAAGAATAAATGATATGTTGAATGCGGTGTACTTCCTAAATATAAGACAGAGGATAAATTTTAATGTATGTGTTTTTTTATATAAAGTTAAAAATGAAATGTTACCGAGGTATTTGAGTAGCGAAGTGCAATTAATAGGTGCAGGACATACATATAATACAAGACGAAGAGGTGCAATAAAAGTAGAGAAAGAATATGTAAAAGCAGAAGGAATTGTATTGAAAAACAAGGGAGTCGATGTTAGCTTTAGGTAATAAAAATGTATTTTTTGCGTACTTGTATGTAGTAGCCAAAGGCTAAATTATGCTCAATTAAATAAATCAATCAATAAAAAAAATACAGCTCTCTCTCTCTCTCTCCCTCAATCTCGCTCTCTCTCTCTCTCTCAAGCTTTCTCTCTCCCTCAATCTCTTTCTCTCTTAATCTCTCTTTCTCTTTCATTCTCTCTCATTCTCTTTCATCCTCTCTCAATCTCTCTCATTCTCTCGCAATCTCTCTCAATCTCTCTTATTCTCTCTCAATCTCTCTATTTCTCTCTCAATCTCTCTCACTCTCTCTGATTCTCTCTCATTCTCTCTCAATCTCTCTCATTCTCTCTCAATCTCTTTTATTCTCTCTCAATCTCTCTCATTCTCTCTCAATCTCTCTCAATCTCGCTCACTCTCTCTCATTCTCTCTCAATCTCTCTTATTCTCCCTTATTCTCCCTCATTTTCCCTCACTCTCTCTCATTCGCTCTCATTCTCTCTCATTCTCTCTTATTATCTCTCAATCTCTCTCTTTCTCTCTCAATCTCTCTCAATCTCTCTCATTCTCTCTCAATCTCTCCCAGTCTCTCTTATTCTCTCTCAATCTCTCTCATTCTCTCTCAATCTCTCTCAATCTCTCTTATTCTCTCTTATTCTCTCTCAATCTCTCTCATTCTCTCTCAATCTCTCTCAATCTCTCTCAATCTCTCTCATTCTCTCTCATTCTCTCTCAATCTCTCTCATTCTCTCTTATTCTCTCTCAATCTCTCTAATTCTCTCTCAATCTCTCTCAATCTCTTTTATTCTCTCTCAATCTCTCTCATTCTCTCTCAATCTCTCTCATTCTCTCTCAATCTCTCTCAATCTCTCTCAATCTCTCTCATTCTCTCGCAATCTCTTTCATTCTCTCTCAATCTCTTTTATTCTCTCTCAATCTCTCTCATTCTCTCTCAATCTCTCTTATTCTCTCTTATTCTCTCTCAATCTCTCTTAATCTCTCTCATTCTCTCTCATTCTCTCTCAATCTCTCTCAATCTCTCTTATTCTCTCTCAATCTCTCTCATTCTCTCTTATTCTCTCTCAATTTCTCTCATTCTCTCTCAATCTCTCTCAATCTCTTTTATTCTCTCTCAATCTCTCTCGTTCTCTCTTATTCTCTCTCAATCTCTCTCATTCTCTCTCAATCTCTCTCATTCTCTCTCGATCTCTCTCATTCTCTCTTAATCTCTCTTAATCTCTCTTATTCTCTCTCAATCTCTCTCATTCACTCTCAATCTCTCTCAATCTCTCTCAATCTCTCTCATTCTCTCTCAATCTCTCTCAATCTCTCTCAATCTCTCTCATTCTCTCGCAATCTCTCTCATTCTCTCTCAATCTCTCTTATTCTCTCTCAATCTCTCTCATTCTCTCTTATTTTCTCTCAATCTCTCTCATTCTCTCTCAATCTCTCTCATTCTCACTCATTCTCTCTCTATCTCTCTCATTCTCTCTCAATCTCTCTTATTCACTCTCAATCTCTCTCATTCTCTCTTATTCTCTCTCAATCTCTCTTATTCTCTCTTAATCTCTCTCATTCTCTCTCATTCTCTCTCATTCTCTCTTATTCTCTCTCAATCTCTCTCGTTCTCTCTCAATCTCTCTCACGCTTCCTCATTCTCTCTCATTCTCTCTTATTCTCTCTCAATCTCTCTCATTCTCTCTCAATGTCTCTCTGTCTCTCTGTCTATGTATCTATCTATCTATCTATCTATCTTATTCTCACTGCATCACGTCAATAAATTTCCACTCGTATTTGAACCGAATATCGAGTGGAAATTCATTTCAATTTAAAGGAATTATTGATTCAAGAATCCATCTTTTTCGAAAAATTTGTCGAGTGGAAATTCATTCGGATCTGAAAGTAAACAAATAACGAGTGTTTTTCCACTCGAACCGAAGACGGCGTTCGAATGGTTCCCCCACTCTCCATTCAGTTCGGATGTAAACAACGAGACGGAATCCATTCGTCACTCGGTCGCGAAGTAAATACAGAATGAAAAACCACTCGTTACTCGAACGCGAAACGAATGGCGAGTGGAAATTCATTCTTCACTCGTACCCGAAATAAATGACGAGTGGGAATCCACTCGTCACTCGATCGCAAATTAAATACAGAATGAAAAACCACTCGTCACTCGAACGCGAAACGAATGGCAAGTGGAAATTCATTCGTCACTCGTACCCGAAATAAATGACGAGTGGAAAAGCATTTTGTATTTTAATGATGTATTTAAATACTTTTTCATTCGATGGTGCCCATACCTGATTCGATGGAGTTGCCGATAAAAATTATGTAAGTACCAGAAACAAGATTTGAAAATTTTATTTAATGAATTCCTGATATTTTATTTGCGACAATTATTGTAACGATTTTTTGTAGATAATACTTTTTCCAATTTATCTTTTCTGATTTCATCCCCCTTTCTGATTCTATTCATTATTTTCTTTTGCCAGGTTTTCTACATTATCTCCCAATTTGTTCTTCCATGTATTCGTTGTTATCGTCTTCCATTTTTTTCCAAATTTTCGTACCAGGCACCACAAAATATTGGTCCAACATTGGGCGAATCGTACTAATTATCTTGGCCCAATGTTGGGACGTTATATTGGGATGATACAGAAGTGGAGACATTTTACAATAATGGTCCACGATTTATTTTTATTTCCGCTCGATGATTTTACAGTTTGACTAAAATTATATCATATCGATTTGCGAGGTATATATTTATTTATTTTTTATTTATTTAAAAAAGAAAGGTTTTTATTTATCGTGAGTTTACAGTCGCCAAATCGTATCAATAGTTTTGACGCCATGAGAAATTTTTGTTTTCTCCTTTTCAAAAAGTCTTTAGTTACTCTTCTTATTATTTTGTAAAAAACGTGAATTAAAATTTTATGTATATTCGATTGTTGCGAATTGCATTTTGCATTGAATCGAAAATTCTTTGTTCGTGATTATTATTGAAAATTTACTTTGCTGCGTTTGATGCAGTCTTTGTTCATAGGTATTATTTAAAATTTACTTTACTGCGTTTGTTACAGTCTTGAGTTTATGAAATCGTATCGATTTGCGAGGTTTTTATCTTATTTTTATTTCCTCTCGATGATTTTACAGTTAGACTAAAATTAAATCATATCGATTCGCGAGGTATCTATTCATTTTTATCCATTTATTTATTAAAAAAAGGTTTTCATTTATCGTGGGTTTAGAGTCGCCAAATCGTATCAATTGCTTTGACTCCATGAGAAATTTTTGTTTTCTCCTTTTCGAAAGGTCGTTAGTTACTATTTTTATTATTTTGTAAAAATCGTGAATTAGAATATTATTAATTTTAAGGATATTTATTTTCAAAGTATATTTTGTATGCAATTTTTTTTTCAAAATATATTTTATATTCTATTGTTGCGAATTGCATTTTGCATTGAATCGAAAATTCTTCGTTCGTGATTATTATTGAAAATTTACTTTGCTGCGTTTAATGCAGTCTGTGTTCATAATTATTATTTAAAATTTACTTTACTGCGTTTGTTACAGTCTTGAGTTTATGAAATCGTATCGATTTGCGAGGTTTTTATCTTATTTTTATTTCCTCTCGATGATTTTACAGTTTGACTAAAATGAAGCCGTATCTTTTTGCGAGGTTTTTATCTTATTTTTATTTCCTCTCAATGATTTTACTACAATTAAGACTACAATTAAATCATATCGATTTGCGAGGTATCTATTCATTTTTATCCATATATTTATTAAAAAAAAAAGGTTTTTATTTATCGTGGGTTTATAGTCGCCGAATCGTATCAATTGTTTTGACGCCATAAGAAATTTTTGTTTTCTCCTTTTCAAAAGGTCGTTAGTTACTCTTTTTATTATTTTGTAAAAATCGTGAATTACAATATTATTAATTTTAAGGATATTTATTTTCAAAGTATATTTTGTATGCAATTTTTTTTTCAAAATATATTTTATATTCGATTGTTGCGAATTGCATTTTGCATTCAATCGAAAATTCTTTGTTCCTGATTATTATTCAAAATTTACTTTGCTGCGTTTGTTGCAGTCTTGACCCCGATAGAAAATCCTGTCGATGAAAAAGTAGCTAGCGTTGAAATAGCGGTAGAAATACGACATAAGCTGATAAGAGTTCCGCTAGTAAGCACATTTATACGACTGCATTAAGCTGAATTCTGCTGGCACGTCGTTTACATGACCGCAAGCAGCCACAAAATTGCAGGCAGAGTGTAACGCCACAGCTGCCACTGAAGCGCTTCAAACAATAACAGCACAGTGGCAGCAGAATTTAGGAAAAAATGCGGTAGCTAGTTGACAGCAGAATTCGACGCCTCTTACGAAAAGTAGCACGTTTCAGATTTCTTACGAAAACTAGCACGTTTCGGGTTTTTACGAAAACTAGCATGTTTCGGGATTCACTACGAAAATTAGCACGTTTCAATTATTGACGCGAAAAGTAGCACGTTTCAGGTATTGTAGCGAAAACTAGCATGTTTCAGGTACTGCGGCGAAGACTAGCACGTTTCAGTTATCGCCGCGAAAATAAGCACGTTTCAGTTATTGCTGCGAAAACCAGCACGTTTTAGGTATTGCGGAGAAAACTAGCACGTTTCAGTTATTGCCGCGAAAACTAGCCCGTTTCGGTTATCCCCGCGAAAACTATCATGTTTCGATTAGTGCAATCAAGATTTTTTGAAGATTCGTGCCGTGTGCGGTAATTGAAATAAAAGTCAATTTGTGGATGCAGAAGTGCGTTTTCTGCGTTAAAATAAACTTATAAATATCCTCGAAATTGTGTTGTCAATGCAGATCTTTACAGATGTTTTAAATTTCTTCCAGATTTTTTATCAATATAAATATCAATTAGTCTTATTATATTTATATCGAGTAGTCCTTATCTAAACTACGCGTAATCTTTCTACAAGAGTGTAACAACTTATTGTATGATATTGGAGATGAGTAAATCAGTCATTTTTGATTTTTATACTCAGTAATACTACACTCTTACTAATCTGTGTAGTATTTGCATTGCAAGTTTATTTTATAAAATAATGCTTGTATAAAATGCGCTTGAAACACAAAAATATCTATTTTAATTGGTATATTACAAGATATTTGAATAGTTATTTATGTTACAAGACATTTTAATAATGATTTATTAGCACTATTAGGATAGTGCTACTAAATGATTGTGCAAGAAATAATTCGTATGCGTATTAGATTAACATTTTAATAGAGTCAACTTAATTTATCTTTTCTAAAAAAAATATGCACCAGCAGAATTTTTGGGAGCTAAACTTTTAAGTTTTTTTCAATATAATTGCAATTCTCGTATACACGTAGATGTAGTGAACAAAAGTATGCAGAACAATACATACAGATAGATAAGGTTCTAGTCTCGAGTAGTAAAGTGAAAACATAAAAATTATCACAAGACGAACTTCGGAACGAAAACTTAGATCAATATTTTTTCTATACAATGTATAACTTCGACGAAACTTTACAATGATACTACAGTAGAACCTCGCACAGTTTATATAATGCAAGGACAATGTAAGATATGTGAAGAACCAATCGCGATCTTGCGTTGAGCCCTCCTTTAGGGCCAATTCCGCGATATGTCCAGTGATTGCCCCGTGCTAGCACCACCACCCGAGCTGTTCCCCTGCCTATATAAGTTATGTGAGTTTCCACTGTACTATTTTCCGATGGATATGGATCTCTTCAAAACTTGCGGAATTTTTTTTTTCACCAATGTAAAAAATTTTCCATCTACATAGGTCAGAACAGTAGTAGAATCAACAATATTTAATGAGGTAATGAATAAAGTAAGCGAAAAAAAAATTAAAGTAGACCACCTGCTCGAAATTCGCACCATTTCTTGTATATATATTATCAACGGAAAATAAAATACCTAAAACGAGAATAAAAATTCGAAGTTAACGTTGTTCCTTTGCAAAAAAAAATTTCGTTAAAAAATGTTTGTAAAATACTTTTCTTTTGTCGTTCGTCATTGATTCAACTGATAAATCAGTTCTAAAAAAAAACAAAATAATACATTTTATTTATCGCATAAAATTAAGTTCCCAAGACTCTCTTTGGATATTCAAAAATTCTCGTTTGTTCTCATTCATCCCGTTATCGCGAATACTTGGTCATCAGTTGAAAAAAAACCTGAACGAAATAGCATCATCAAATTTCTCAGCTTGAATCTCCATCTATGATAATATTCGCATATGAAACAAATAAAGGTTTATAATTTATTTTTTATAGAGCTCCCGAAAAAATTATTGAAACATTTATCAAATCACTTTAACACGTCATTTGTATATTTTACAGCAGTATACAGTCAAAGAATAATAAAACGTCGTAAAATAGAAATATTATTCGTTTCAGTTCGACGAACATACTAGTTTTTACGGTGAAATCCGAAACTTGCTAGTTATCGTGATGAATATCCAAACGTGTTAGTTTTAGCGGTGAATGTCCAAACATGCTAGCTTTCGCGGCGAAAATCGAATCGTGTTTGTTTTCGCGGTGGATGCCGAAACGTGCTAGTTTTCGCGGTGAATATCGAAACATGCTAGTTTTCGCGGCGAAAATCAAAACGTGCTAGTTTTCGCGGTGAATGTCGAAACGTGCTAGTTTTCGCGGTGAAAACCGCAACGTGCTAGTTTTCGTTAAAAATCTGAAACGTGCTACTTTTCGTAAGAGGCGTCGAATTGCGATTATTGCTAACAGCATTTAAGCGCTAAGGTAGCTCGTATATTGCAACACGAAAAATTTCACGGGCGCCTGACGACAGAATTACGACAAATGTAACGTCATATTAGCGGCAGAACTGTTACACACCGTGCATATCACGTGGGGCGGCAGGATAGACGCGGTTTTACATTAGTAACTGGCGGGTTTCTGCTGTTATTTTGCCAACAAATGTCTATCTGGGGAGTTTATGAAATCATATCGATTTGCGAGGTATCTATTCATTTTTATCCATTTAATTATTAAAAAAAAAGGTTTTCATTTATCGTGGGTTTATAGTCGCCAAATCGTATCAATTGTTTTGACGCCATGAGAAATTTTTGTTTTCTCCTTTTCAAAAGGTCGTTACTTGCTCTTTTTATTATTTTGTAAAAATCGTGAATTACAATATTATTAATTTTAAGGATATTTATTTTCAAAGTATATTTTCAAAGTTATATTTTCGAGTATCTGCCAGGCACTGCAACACCGGACTTTCGAGACAGAGAGAAGGGGCGGACTAGCGTGGATATTGAATCCGCGCGCGAAATTTGAAAAATTAATAGCATGCGTGACGCTTTAGCACAGAATAATTATAAACATACCGAATAATAAATTAAATTTATTTTGTTTATGTTTTCATGATCGTTTGAAGTTTGGAAAATGTTGGGAAAAATGACGTTCAAAAAATAAAATATAATGAAATTGGTATTATTAAATATATATATTTTCTTTATTTTAGTACGTTTTTTAGTGTTATTAATAAAATATATATACTGTTTTTATTCTTTGGATTCGTTTTTTGGAGTTATCAAATATATATATTTTCTATATTGTTTTAATTTATCACATTCGTCTTTTTATCTCGCTCACTATTCATTAGTATGTTACAATAATCAATTCGTCAATGAAAACATTTCACCGGTGTGTACTTTTTTGAGGTTATGTCACTCACATCATCAGGCAACGAACTTTAAGAGCCTACGTTACTGGAAACGCGGGCGACAAAAGGGGCCCCAATGTTACCGCGATTATTTGTGATTTCAACATTTTTTATTATCGATATGTTTAACCATTTAAGAATGAACAAAAATAAAATATGATAACTTTGATAAAATCTCCAACTTATGCGAATTTAAATGGTAATTGACGAAAAAAAAATTATAATAATGGATGCATAGGCTACAGGGCACAAAAAAATTGCTACGGCGCCCAATGTAGAAGCATAGGAAAATCTCCCCCACTCTGATCCATCCCCACCATGCTTCTAAACAACCTTTGGGGATGTATGACATTTCACCGGGCAGCCACCGTGTCGCTACGGTGGCGTTGCGGAGCGAATCGGAGCTGCACTCTGTGCACCGTTTGTGCCGCTACGGTGACGTCACGTGGTAAGAGCGAGCAGCACAGCGTGCCGTCTACGTGCCGTTACGTTGGCGTTACGGAGAGCATTGAAGCAGTACGCTGTACCGCATTTGTGCCACCACAGTGGCGTTAGGCGTCAGCACGACGTGCTGTCTCCGTGTCGCTACGGTGTCGCCACAACGTACCGCGGTACGCCGTACTGCCACCGTGTCGTCAGAAGAGGGTGCACATGGCGACACGGTGGCGACACAGCGGGACGGAGCGTAGCGCCACCGTGGTGTCCCCGTGCCGCTACTCCCCGATTTCACGGCACGTTTTTTTATCTGGGATCATGCCGAATATTTTTCATATTTTTTCACTTGGTTATTGATTACTGGAATTCAAATACAGAATTTTACTGGCCTAATATTCTTACTGATCAGTAAATATTCTGTTATGAAAATATTGCTACTGAGTCGGTACGAACAGAAGTAAGTTCGAGGATATGTCCGATTTCTGTAATAATCTATGCGACTCTCAGAATGATCATGGTAACTACATATGGCGGTCGATAACTGGCGTGACAGTTCAATAGTTGCTGAAACTGTTTTATCTTATTGCAGACTGCAGTATCAAAATTACTGAGATTGCGCTAGCTCGGTACACACATTAGCTGGCACACAAAGTCCCATAAGGCACCATCTTTAAGTTTCATACTCTAAATTGTGAAAAAAAGTAGCGTGGGGATGTATGACATTTCACCGGGCAGCCACCGTATCGCTGCGGTGGCGTTACGAAGAGGCTCAGAGCAGCACGGCGTAACGTCCCCGTGTCGCTACGGTGGCGTTGCAGAGTGGATCGGAGCTACACGCTGTGCACCGTTTGTGCCGCTACGGTGGCGTCACGCGGTAAGAGCGAGCAGCACAGCGTGCCGTCTCCGTGTGCTACGGTGGCGTTACGGAGAGGATTGGAGCAGCACGCTGTACCGCGTTTGTGCCGCCACAGTGGTGTCACGCGTATGAGCTACCAGCACGGCGTGCAGTCACAGTGTCGCTACGGTGTCGCCACGGCGGGCAGCAAATGGCTGCACGACGTGCAGCTATTGTGCACTTCCAGTCCCGTCACGGCATGCCAGCACGCCGTACTGCCACCGTGTCGTCACATGCGGATGTACATGGCGACACGGTGGTGACACGGCGGGCCGGAGCGTACCGCCACTGTGGCGTCTCCGTGCTGCCACATTTCTATCTGGGCACCTTCTCTTGCTCTACATTATAATTAAAAATGTTGGTCCTCTACTTGTAGAGCATATTGTTTTTATCATTACGTTCGAATATATATATATGATGTGACTATATTTTAATTATTTATTCGACAGAACACATTTTTTCCGCACAAACTAAAAAAATTGAGTCTTATCAAGCGCTAATGGGATAATTGTTGAAACGTAAGCATACAATATCGTAGAAAATTCATACCAATTATATGAAAAAAGTAGTTTTTCCAAGCTGCTTTCTGCTTTTTGCTCTTTGTGAATTCCTGCTTTGAGAAAAAAAATCTGTAAAGTCTAATCTATAGCATTTCAAAAAATCGACAATAAACCTTTTCGCTCCGAAGATTTTTCCTTTAAAATTGACCTCGAATTTTAGCTGAATTTCATGACTTAAATGAATGAACTTCTTATGACAAGTCACCACTCGGAGTGCTGGTCCATATATGGACCAGTCCCGGAGCGAAAAGGTTAATAATAAGTTGAGAAATTATCTCCTCAACATTCTATTAATTTTTTCTTTCAAGAACATTCGAAAATGTATGCATATTTTATAATTTTAAGATATTTTTAGAGATCGATTCCGATCAAACTTGCAGATGTGTTTCGTTATAATCCTAAGAATCAAGCCTCTCATTCGTAGTTCCATTCCATAGGCTTTTTGTCACTCGCTTCGTGACAAAGTACAATTTTTAACCAATTTATCGGTCCTCCGCTACCACTCTCTACCGATCCAGTCAACTTGGATATCTTATTGAAACTTTGTCAGCTGATTATAAATACGAATATTCCACGTGTTAATTTACTGTATTCAATGTTGGTCGCTATCGCTAGGCCGATACACTACGCGCAAGCGAAGAAAATCGAAGCGAAGATTTATATTAAAATTCGTCTCATGGGAATACGCATAGTATTCATGATTGGAAATACTACGCGTATTTCCACAAGACGAATTGTAATATAAATCTTCGCTTCAGTTTGCATAGCTTCGCTTTTCTTTGCTTGCGCGTAATATTCATGCTTGGAAATACAATGCGTATTTCCACAAGATGAATTGTAATATAAATCTTCGATTCAGTTTGCATGGCTTCGCTTTCCTTTGCTTGCAGTCGAAATCAAATATAATTCTAAATGATGAAATCTGGGACACAACACCTTTTACACTATATTGTTCTGTATACTGAATTTCTTAACATAAAACGAGATATGCGCATCAACTCAAAAACATTATATGACTCAAAAAAATTATATGATACAATCATTTTAGTTTCTTGATATCATTATTATTGACTTTTTTAATTTATTAATTAATTGTTTTTACGCGAACTCGTTATCTATCGTGGGATAGATAATTTTTGTTCCTTTCCACCAGGCGCCCGAAATGGCGTTTCCGGCGCGGGTATGAAGGAAAAGTGGTATATTCTGATCATGCACAGCGCACAGCATTAATGAATATTTTTAATGTGACTGTTACAGAAGCTGTAGCAGTTTCTACAAACTACGACATACACACGCGTCGAGAATTTCAGGAGTGCGTCACTAACTCCATAAAATCCATAAAACAACAAATCATCAACCAAAGAGGAAGGCATCCGGGAATTGCCGGTAACCACTGGGCACTTGAAAATCATCCTGACGATTTGTATGAGGCTTAAAAACGCTCCTCTTGGTATTTCTTAATAAAATTTAGTAAATTCAGAATTGGTGTTCTTCAATTTTTATCCAAGAGTGAATACATGTTTCAATTATAGATGCAGAATCTATAAAAATGAAGCGATCACACAGAATTACGGTTAATTCAGTCCATTTTAATTTTTCTGACGGATATTAGACATAAAATGTGTTCATACTAACAAAATATTCCGAATAGAAGTGTTTCGAATTTCATACTTTTTTAAATTTTACTTTGGATCCAACCGCCAAAATAAATTACTTGCGTAAACAAAATATATGGGGCATTCCAAGTCAGTTCACGTGGTCATCAGCCTGACCTCCTCGGATTCAGTTAAATAATTTTTTTTGGGCATATTTTGGGTTAAAAAAAAGGGTCATCTTTGTTTAGTTTTTTATCACTTGTTTTACCCCATAAAATAATTTTTTACGGCACCGGCATTGAAAAGCCACTTTTCGACGCCTATTATCGATCCGTAAAGAAGCACTTTTCGTGGCTACCTTCGAAACTGACACAAAAAAATTTTTTATGGCAGTTCTGAGAGTCGTGTACCGTACTGCGCATGACAAGTGCCGTACAATTCTTTTCGTGGCACTTGTCATGTGCAGTACGGGCACGAGTCTCAAAACTGCCATGAAAAAATTTTCGTGTCAGCTACGAAGTTAGCCACGACAAGTACTACTTCACGTATCGATAACAGGCGTCGAAACGTAGCTTTTCAATACCTGTGCCGAAAAAATATGGTATGCGGCGTGCGCGTAAAGTGACTGTTTTCGAGCGAGGTTATGTTTTTAGAACGATCCGTTGGCTTTGCCTAGTGAGCCGAAGGCGTATATTATGCTTGCCGCATAATATACTATTTTTTCCCATAACTTTTGAGTAAAAATAAATTTGGCCCAGGTTTAGAATTCTGAAAATTTTTTCACAGAATCTAGGAATAAAACTATTTTTATCGCAGTCACAGGGTGGGCCGACGATAATTTCGATTTCTTTTTTTTTTTTTTAATTATTTGAAAAATTTTGAAACATTAAAAATGTCAATGATAGTTTATCGTAGAAGAAAAAAGAAAAAAAAATGTCTCTTGGTAAAATTTTTTTTTCTCATATTTTGATAGCAAAACGCTGAAAATTCGCCGAATAATTTAATTAAATTTTAATTATTGAGTAAAAATTAATTAGGCCCAGGTTTAAAAATCTGAAACTTTATCCATATGTTGTGCCCTAGATTCAATCATTTAAAGTTATATTAAAATCAGGACAGTTAAGCAATCGATTGTGCAAACAGATTAAACGATTCAGCAATTGTACAAACGTATCAGTTTAAAGGTGACTTATGCAACACGCATATTGCTGAGTAGACATCGTACGATGCAACCATTTCGGGGATTAAGCCGAAAGACCATCAATTAATAAGGTCAAGTAATCATATAAAAAGGCAGTCTTCTGTTGGTAACGATGCTGTCAACTATTACGAGCTGTCCCGAGCGAAAGCTATCATTGGTTACAGACAAATTGGTCTCAAGGAAAATAATCAAGAACTACATTGTAACAAATACTTTATTATCATCACGAATAAACTGGACCGTAATTTTGTAATACTCGAGTTGGAGATTTACTCAACCTTGACAATCACCCACAAGCCCGTCCTCGACGATTTCATCCCCACGTGACGAAATTCGCGGGCACAACACATAGAATTTAAGAATTAAAAAAAGTATTTTTATCGCAGTTAGAGAGTGGGCCGACAATAATTTATATATTTTTTTTAAGAAAAAATTTTGAGAAAAAATTATTTTCCATATTTTGAATAATTAAAAATGTCAATCATAGTTTATTGTAGAGGAAAAGAAGTAAAAATAAAATGTGTCTTGGTAAAATTTTTTGTTTGTATTTTGATGGTAAAACGCTGAAAATTCGCCCAATAATTAAAATAAAATTGAATTGTTGGGCGAATTTTTAGCGCTCTACCATCAAAATATGGAAAAAAAATGTTTACCAAGTGACATTTTATTTCTCTTTTTTTTCTGCAATAAACTATCATTGACATTTTTAATTTTTAAAAATTTTGAAAATAATGTTTTTTTCTTTTATTAAAAAAAAATAGAAACTATTCTCGGCCCACTATGTAACTGCGATAAAAATGTTTTTTTTATTCCTAGATTCTATGGAAAAATTTTCAGAATTTTAAACCTGGGCCAAATTTATTTTTAGTTAAAAGTTATGGGAAAAAAAAATTATTTTAAGGAGCAAAACAACTATTAAAAATCTGAAAAAATAACCAAAATATGCCCGAAAAAATTCGTCAACTGATTTCGAGGAGGTCAGGCCGACTACCACGTGAATTGACGTGGAATGCCCCATATACTTATGACTGGGTTTCTTTGTCCAATATATAATAATGTTTACAAAAAAGTTTCGTATGAGAATTTATTGTCAAAAAAATAACTGTAACTTGTACTCAACGTACGTTGTTCAATCATGCAAGTGACTGGAAAACGGTAAGAACATTAACATTATTAAGACAATACTATTAATATCCTTAAAATGAAACTAATAATGGTACAAATTTACCTCAATAATAATAATAAATAATAAATATTTAACTTAATAATTTATATACTCAAATTCGTTTACTTCAAAGAAGTGCCTGTAAAATTTGACTTTAGCCGAAATCAATTGCCAGTCGTGTCAATGATCAATATACATGAATCAGTACGTTTACACGACGCTCTTATTCCGGTGTTACGAAAACCGGCGTAGTTAAAGCAGGCGTTAAAGTGCGTATAAACGGGTCCTATCACCCGCTTTACGTCGTAAAGCGGACCCCCCCCCCCAGAAAAAATATTTCAATATTCTTATTTTATTCTCGGGGCCCACGAAATATGATATCACGCTTGATCATTACAAAATATCTAAAAGTAAACATGCTTCCAAATAAGATATCAATTATCAGTTGAATACAGGAAAGAGGAAATCACTCGAGGATGCTGCCCACCACGCAGCACATGATAATGTTACTTGATGGACAAAATCACGCGTCTGTCACATATGAGAATCTTGTTTGTCGTTAGTGATGTATCGTTTTGCTGCCCGTACAAGTTAACACCAAAATCCAGACATTATCATCAGGATAATTATGGTGTGTTTTGAAGTACAGTTCTTCGTTTTTCACCTCGTCCATTACATAACGGCAACAATTGAGCATGGACAGTGTACATTGGTGACATTACGTCGCGACAGTACATGCGAATTGAAGTGCATGGGGTTGACTTGGCTTAATGATCAGTTAAAGAAGGCTCCCTCCAATACAAGTAATATCAATATCGTCAATTCCGAAATAGCTGTTATTCCAAGGTAAGAGCTCATTTACGTGCTTGAACAGTCTTGATACGGCTCCGCCGTCTAACCAAATTTAATCAATAAGTTAGGGAAAAAACCAACTAACATGGTTGAGCAGGTAAAGTTCATGCTTATTCTACCAATTGTTACGTAACAATCCGGGGTAAAAAATGTATTTTGTCTGACATTCTAATATTTAATTTTAAATAATAAGAGGTGGATGTATAAATCAATAACTTCTCATTTACGAAATAAGCATGATCATTGATTCTCTATTATTTTACGAGCCCCCTGATTATTTAAGAACAAAAAACGAGGATGATTCAAAGTGGAAAAGTGCACTTTTTTCACAAAATATTAGTGTTTCAGTGAGATGATTTTCGGGCATTGGAACAGCATTTTTTCGAAGTTTACGTATTTATTTAATTGCAATTGATTTTTTTATACAGTGGAATGCAAATGACACTATTGATTGATTAGCGAACTCTTGAGCCCATTCTTATATTCATTTTTTTCCACAAATGGCAGCCTAGGGGCACACCAGTGATTTCCGAGTTCTGAAATTTTGAATGACTAGTTTTCAACACAGCTCACAGAATTACAGAATTCAAATATATCAAGGAATAATATGCATCTAAGATGTCAATACCTTACGACCTTTTTCTGTCGATTTGGCTGAACTTCTGGACAAAATCTTTTAAGAGGAAAGAATAATCAAAAGCGCGACAATTGGAAATTTGCACATTGATTTCTCACTATTTTATCTCACTCACAAAGATCCCTCTATGGGCAAGTAGGTTTCCCTAATTTAGGTTCCTCACAGAGGAATCTTTTTAAGCACGATAAAATAACGAGATAGCAATGTGCAAATTCCCGATTTGCAGGCTTTTTTATTGTTATATTTCAATAATACAAGGGTATATCAGAAGCCACGAAGCTCAATGATTTTCTGTCAGAATGTAGACTGAGAGTTTTTTAACCTCAAAGTTCTCGTCAAATTCCATAGCAAATATCTTTTAATAATACTATATTCATGTAAACTTCTTTTTATAAAATCTCAACACCTTGCCACGTACAACGCGACTTTGAAAATTTGATTATTTTCTCCTATACAAAATTACGACATATAATTTTTCGTGTAAATGCGATAGTTACCCCACAAACACACATACACACTGACCACATAAACACGCTTTCATCTTTTCCTCTGCGTGAGGCATAAATAAAATTTATTTTCTAAGCGTCCCTCCGATACAGAAGAAACCCGGTGACCAGTATGGTAATTCCAAATTATAGCAGATTCTGATACCCTGCTTCTAGAACCATAGTTATAAAAAAAACTTTTAGTAATTCTTTAGTTTAGTCACTTTTCCGAAAAACGGTGGAAATTTCTTTCTTTCTTGATGCTTTCTTGAATAGCTTTATTTTGTCACTAATTATGATATTCAGTCAGAGGAGGCTGAAAAAGTTGAATAAATAAATAAATAGGTTAGATAGTTTACACAGACTCCCCTGAGGGTTGCGGGCTCCCATCACCTTCTGCCATTGGTCTCCTCTCGTATCCGTTTGTCCCCGGTACGATTCCCGCTACCAGAGCTTGTCGCGCACCCGCTAGATGTCAGCACCTGGGACAGAAACAGTTGTAGTTCGTACGCCTTGCCTCTGGAGCTACGTCGGAGCCCGCTTGTGCTTCTACCATTAGCTGTGCTACGGCAACGCTTGTCGCTGTCGGAGCTCGTCTCGTACATGGTAGATGTCAGCACTTTGGGACAGAGGCAGTCGTTGTTCGTACGCCCTGCTTCTGGAGCTACGTCCGAGCCCGCTGTGCTTTCATCTGTCGTGCTACGGCATCGGGAATTGGACCCGACACACCTTTGCAGCCTTTCGGTCACCACACAAAGGCACTGCTTTCCTTTGGGCCTACATTTTTAGGTGGGTTCCGAACCACCGGGGTCGCAGAAAAAGCACTTAGAAAATTTTTCCGTTGCGGCCGGCGGTGAGAATCGAACCCAGCCCCATCGCATGCCAATACGTGTGAGACGAGAACGTTACCACTGCGCTACTGCTCCCCTCTATAAATAAATAAATAAATAAATGAATAATATGGGTGTTCCCATTTTATTTTAAAAAGTGTTGATCTTAGAGAAAAATATTATCCACAAAAGTTCTAGCTTATAAAAAGATTGATCTTTTATGTTCCATAAAATTTTCGTCTAAAACCATTTTTTTTCGAGAAAAATGGGATATTGCTCCATCTATCGCGCTATGTTCGTTAGATGATGCTTTATGATTAAAAATTGGGCCAGTCATTATAGACAATCAATTCACAATAATTCTTGAAGTTTTCAAACTTTAATATAAGGTCGGAATAGATATAAAAACAAACTATAAAATTTTGCAACCTTCTCCGAAGTCCGGAACATTGTTAAAATTGCAATTTAATGTAATTTTGCAGTATACTCGTGAAAAAAATTCCAAAAGTTCTGCAAACTTGTAGTAGTATTAAATATATTATTTCATATCACGTCTCAAGTTTGCAACCAATTTAAGGGTACGAAACATTTTTTTTTTTATCAAAATTATTGTTTTTCTACAATAAACTGACGAAAAAAATTTCAAAAGTTTTGCAAACTTGAAAGATACATCGGAAAAATATATCGAACAGTTTTATGAATTTGCAACCTTTTACGTTGACCGGAACATGTTCATTTATCATTTTTTTAATTCGTGGTCATTTTTCGAGCAAGGTGGTCTCAGAATAATTACAAAAGTTTTGAAACTTGGTTGCAAATTTTGAAAACATCTATTCTGATGCATTTACAAATTTGCAACCTCATACGCGATCCGGAACTTAACGCAATTTGCAAAAATGTAATTTTTGGATTTTTTCACCCTCAAAAAAATTGCAAAAGTTTTGCAAACCGAGGAGACGGTTTGATTTTGGAATTAATGCCAGTATTCAAATTTGCAACCTCGCACGCAATCCGGAACTTAACGCAATTTGCAAAAATTTAATTTTTGGATTTTTTCACCCTCAAAATTTCGAAAAGTTTTGCAAATCGAGGAGACGGTTTGATTTTGGAATTAATGCCAGTATTCGAATTTGCAACCTCGCACGCAATCCGAAATCTCGTGTTATTTCGAAAAGTCGACTTTATGGAATTTTTCATCTTCGAAAAAATTTCAAAAGTTTTGCAAATCAAGGGGATGGTTTTATTTTGGGATTCATGCCACTATTCAAATTTTCAACCTCGCACGTGACACGGAACCTTGTGTTATTTGCAAAAATCGATTTTTTGGATGTTTTTGTCCTCGAAAAAATTGCAAAAATTTTTCAAATCGAACGGATGATTTCATTTTGAGATCCATGTCAGTATTGAAATTTGCAACCTCGCTCGCGATCCGTAACCTTGTCTTATTTGCAAAAACCGTTTTTTCTGATTTTTTCAACCTCTAAAAAATTGCAAAAATAAAAGGTTGCAAAAATAAAAGGTTGCAAAATGAGATTTATTGCTTTTTCAATGTACCATTCACTTGACCGAAGTTTTAAAACTTTTGGAATTATTGTTAAATTTTCGATTTTGAACGTCTGTAATGACTGGCCTAAATCCTTTCTTGCTATAATACGGGAAAGCTGTGAATGCATTTTAAAGGTCCCTTATCGTCTAGACATAAACAAAGCAGAGAACAAAAGCGATAAATAAATTTAACAAAAAAAGAATAATTTCAAAAAGCAAAAAACAACAAAAAAAATACAAAAATTGATCAAGGGCTCGACTGACCCTTTAGTGCGTGCGTGCGTGCGTGCGTGTGTGTGTGTGTGTGTGTGTTTCTGTGTGTGTGCGTGTGTGTGTATAATCGTTTCAATAAATAGTTAAAACATAAAAATATCTCTGCTTCGTTCTATGCTTTGCTTATGTCTAGGCAATAAGGGACCTTCAAAATTTACCCACACTTTACCGTGTATAGCAACAAAGGATTTCGTCCTCATCCATAATTATGAAATAGCGTCTAACGAACATAACACGATAGATACACATATAGTAAGAGCATTTTCGGATCAATATCCATCATGTACATGTTTTCAATGTATATAGCAAATACGCGTATTTTCATGAATTCAATTTATTCATCTCTTTTGTTCTCTGCTTTGTTTACGTTTAGACAATAACGGACCTTCAAAATGTACCCACACCTTTCTTGTACTGTGACGCAATTTTCTGATTTAGCGTCACAGGTCGTTCCGACCAGGGTTTTTTTGGTTAAGATTGCGATAAATTCAGTTAATTTCGTTGCGTAAGTATTAGTCCGTTCTCGAAATCAGTATTGGCGACCGTTTTCGCCTCAAGGTCTTTATTTTTCGCGTTATCGTACGTTTTCATATTAAGTTAGCTTTTGTCGGGTCCTTGCGTGTTCGAGATGCCGAGTTGCCGTAGATCGGGGCCGAATTTACTGAGCCACCCGGTGCACTCGGTCTTTCAGGGATAGTAATTTTAGTGAGTATAAAGGTTCGAGTGGGAGTCTCGACGCTTCGTTACAGGGTATAGAGAAGAGAAGGGCGTTTTGCGGGTTGAGTTACGTTTTGCGTTACGTTTACGTTTGGAAGGCCGTTGGCGAAGGGACCTGTGATCACCCCGGCGCCACGGATTGCCCGATCACACCGTTATCGTAGTTTTAGTTTTAGTTAGTCCCGGATCTTCCCATACCAGAAGAATACCACTTGAAGGACGATCATCGCAACAGAAGGACCCACACGCCGTCGGAGAAACTCGGCGTATTTCGATTAGTAATTAAGGAAATATTATTTAATGTTAATTTTGCGTTATCATTTGAATTTTCCCGGCATTGTCCGGTTTTCGATAAGGCGTTCGCGTCCCGGGTGACGTCAGGAGAAGAGAGAATTTCGAGCTTTCGTTGCGCGTGCGCTTATGGGTCTCTCTCTCTCCACATTAGCTTTTCGGGCAGATTACCTGCTCGAATCGCTCTCTTGCGCTCCAGCTCTCGATCCGAGCGGTTCTCCGCTTAGAGCCTACATTATGTTATAGAATATACTTTGGTTCCCGTTCTCGTCTACGCTTTAGCTATCGTCTTCGAGAAATGAGATTTCTTCTATAATTTAGTCCCTTTCATTATCGTGTTTGCATTTTCGTTATCGGATAGACTCTTTGCGTTATTATTTGCTTTATTGTGTAACGTCCTGGGTCGAAATACCTACCTAAATTTGAAAATTTTCATATACGTTCTTTTAATACTTAAATTACAAGAAAACATGAACGACCAGAGGTGATCCCCATTGCCGGAGTTCACCGCCTAACGCACCAAAACTTTAATCTTTTACAAACGAAGCTGGTCACGGGGGAAGGCGCGTGAGTGACGAACCGGCGTATGTCGCACGTTATCACCAAGCTCCCGCAGATGCGGGAAGTTAGTGAAAATCAACGCCTTGCTGGCTCGCACACGATAGCCGCGCTTATCGCCTAGGGACGAGCCTCAACATAAACAACAAGCTCCTTCGTGAGTATCGATATCCCTGCACTGGCAGTAGTCAGAAATCAGTCTGGACAATGTCGATTACACGAAGCTGACATGAAAATCGCCAGCCATAATAACTGGAAATCCGTCTGGCGATTGTCGTCAGCAGGATGTCGAGGTGTGAGAGAAACTCTTCCCTCACGTGCCGACATCTCCCACCTTATGCGACAATAGAATAAGGGCCTATATAATGACCAGCAAGAAGTCCGTCAGTCAGTCTATAAGTCAGTCAGTGAGGAGTAGAGAGTAATCAACAGTTAAGAGTCAGAGTACTCAGTCAGTCGAACAGGTTAACGAACAACCATCGGAAAAACCGGCGGGTCCACCTCGGGGACCCGACCGCGTGTAAAGCAGCTTAAAACTTAAAAATTGTAAAAATTGTGAAAACTTCTTGTCCGATTTCCCCAACGGGGTTGGTCAAGGACTATTTTAATAAACACCGAAATTTACTTGTTGAAATTAAAAAGTGATTCGACAAGCTCATTTAAATAACCCGCTACGCCTACATCCGCTCATCCAACGAGGATAGATTCGGCCGGTAAATACGGGAAAGTAATTGATAAAACGTACGAACATACTTCAAGTTGTTCAGTTTCGATTGGGACACCCACCAAAACTCACGTGTTCCCAACGCCTCTTCCCAACTACAGTTCTGTGCGCCAGATGCACGTTCTCTAGTAGTTTCCTCTCATACTCTTTAACTACAGTGCTGTGCGCTAGATGCACGCGCTTACGTAGTTACTACTCTCTAACTACAGCATAGTGCGCTAGATGCACATGCTCACGTAGTTACTTTTCTAACTCTCTCTCTAACTACAGCATAGTGCACTAGATGCACATGCTCACGTAGTTACTTTTCTACCTCTCTCTCTAACTACAGCATAGTGCGCTAGATGCACATGCTCACGTAGTTACTTTTCTAACTCTCTCTCTAACTACAGCATAGAGCGCTAGATGCACATGCTCACGTAGTTACTTTTCTAACTCTCTCTCTAACTACAGCATAGTGCGCTAGATGCACATGCTCACGTAGTTACTTTTCTACCTCTCTCTCTAACTACAGCATAGTGCGCTAGATGCACATGCTCACGTAGTTACTTTTCTAACTCTCTCTCTAACTACAGCATAGTGTGCTAGATGCACATGCTCACGCAGTTACTTTTCTACCTCTCTCTATAACTACAGCATAGTGCGATAGATGCACATGCTCACGTAGTTACTTTTCTAACTCTCTCTCTAACTACAGCATAGTGCGCTAGATGCACATGCTCACGTAGTTACTTTTCTAACTCTCTCTCTAACTACAGCACTGTGCGCTAGATGCACGTGCCTGAGTAGTTACTTTTCTCACTCTCTCTAACTACAGCATAGTGCGCTAGATGCACAGGCTCACGTAGTTACTTATTCCTCTCTCCGGGTACAGCCCTGTGCGCCAGACGCACGCTCTGTACTCTAACCAGCCAACCACAACTCCGTGCGCTAGACGCACGCACTGTGGTGGAGGTTTCAACCCTATCGTGTGGGAGTCCCACCCGAAAATAGGACACACTCGAAGGATAATTTTTTCATTTAGACTTTTACGAGCAAACGCCGAAGCGGTAAATACGAAAATAATAACGACTCGCTCCAGGGAAGAATTGTTTAATGTACGAGCACAGCAACAACAATTCGAGCGACACCTCAACCGACAACGTCGTCTTCATCAACTAAACACCCGCTACGCCCAAACAAAAATCACCTAACAAAAACCACGGTAAAACACCACGTTTTACCAAAGGAAGCGAGAAAAATCTACGTTTCACGTAAGTAGCGTCACACGATCACCGCACTCTTGCCTCTATCCCCGACCGGCGCATTCCGGTCCCAACAAGAGGCACCCTTATTTCTATATATACCCTATCGTTCTCACCCAGGACGTAACAATTGTATTCTCGAGTCTCCTTCTTTTTTTTGTTTTATATTTCTTCAAGTTTTACGGGTCTACTCTTAAAAAATGCTGTGGAATAATTTGCGTGCTATCGAAAGAACATGAATAAATTAGCCTGAACCAAGGTCCCATACATTATAATTTTTGCGTTGAGTTTCATTATTTCTGCCTGAGTTTCGAAGGCACTTGAGAGTTAGCCAGCCGTCCACGCCCTCTCACCACAACCTACATCCTGAGCGAATCGGGTATACCGTCACCGATCTCGCCATCCGACACGCCGGCGTCCCTTTTTGTTTCGTTTCGTTTCCGTTAACGTTAGTTTAGATTACGTTTAGCGGGTTTGGTAATTCCCGCCGTTGAATAAAAAGATTACCTGGCGCTCAACGGCTCTCCCGGCGTCAAGGATGGTGAGATGGGCCGAAGGTAACGCGAATTGCGAAATTCCGGTTACAGTACATAGCAACAAAGGATTTCGTCGTCATCCCCAATCATAAAGCAGCGTCTAACGAACATAGCGCGATGGATGAAGCATTATCCAATTTTTTTCGAAAAAAATGGATTAAGGCAAAAAATGTATACAAGATAAAAGACTAATCTTCTCATAAGCTACAACTTTTGTAGTAAAAATTTTTCTCTAAGATCAGTACTTTTCAAAATAAAATTATAAAACTGATTTTATTTATTTATTTATTTATTTATATATTCAACTTTTTTAGCCTTCCCCGATGGAATATCATCATTTATAACCTAATAAAGGAGAAAATAGAAGAAAAATTTGTAGGCTCGTTTTTCGGGAAAATGACTAAACTGAAGTATTACCAAACTTTTTCACGGAACACACGCGCATACTAGACCTGCTCAGATATGGGCACAACTAGCTACTTTCTAAACTAGCTACGACGAAGCTACACGATACAATTGTAACGGGTAACGAAAATTTTCTAGTTACTTCGATCCAAATGTAAAGACATGCCTCTCGTAGTCACTACTTTTGGTAGCGAGTAGCGAAAATTTTATTACTATCCGCTACTTTTGTATCGAGTAGCGAAATTTTTTTCGCTACCCGCTACTTTTGTATCGAGTAGCGAAATTTTTTTCGCTACCCGCTACGTTTGTAGCGAGAAGCGAAATCTTTTTCGCTACCCGCTACAAAAGTAGCAAGTAGCGAAGTACCGAACCAAATTTCTTTACTTTTTTTTCTGGAATCTAGTTCCTTAAACGTACAGCGATTAAAATTACCCATTATTTGGAACAGAGAAAAAAATTTTTAATCATTCTCAATTTTTTGGGAGTTCATCAAATCTTTCTAAATTTCAGATTTTTTCAAGAGTTACAAATTTATTTTATTCCACTAATTATTGTAGGGTATTTGAGAATGGAGTTCGGATAATCATTACTTTTCGTGTAGTTAATAATATCCAAAATGAAAATATTTTTTTTAGCTAATATATAATATTTCTGGAAAATACTCGAGAAAATTCCATATATTTTATTGAAATATTTATTACAATTACCCATTATTTGGAACATTCAAAATATTCTTAGAACGATTGTCAGTTTTTTAAATTTAGAATCAAAATAATTCTAAAATTAATCTTTTAATTATCTCTCAATTAATCTTTTATTTTATCTTATTAAAACCTTATTATTATTTTCTTTATCTTATTATTATTTAATTATGTATTGATTTTAATTTATCTTTTTTTTAATTCTAAATTTATCTTTTCGAATGTTTAGTCCGTAAAATTTTCCCAAAAGACATTTTTCATAAAATATGAATTTATTGTGCGTGGTAGGAGTGTCGTTAGCGATCCACACCACCGACTGCAGCGCTCGTGTAACCCGAGAAAATGTGGCTACTGGAGTGCATGTGATGACTGCTACTGATATTCGCTATACCACGAACCAACAAATGGGTTTTTTGCTAAAAATTAATTAATTATTTTCCCAAATCTCTTATATTTCCAGAATACTAAGGCCAAGTCATTGTTTCTTGTATATAAAGTCCAGCATAAAAAATTTACAGTGTTTATATTTTATGAAAAATGTCTTTCGGGTAAATTGTACAGATTTAACAATTGCATTCGAAAAGAAAAATTTTTGGTCTCCATACGCTTCGTTCGATTTTTCACCGAATTACAGACATTTTGGAATTACTAAATTAATTTAATTTAATTTAATTTGAGAAAAAAAAACAATAAAATATTTTGTTAAAATAGAAAGAATGAATTGCCCACTATGAAACTAGGCTTAAAATTCTTTAAATAAATGAAAGTTTTTCATAAAAAAGAATGAAAAAAATCGAAGGACACGAACAATATAGAAAATGCGATTTTATGCTTAAAATTGAAAAAACTGATTGAATTAAAACATGAATGATTTTTTGAATAATTTTAAACGAAAAAGTACTTCAAAACAAAAATTTTCACTCACTTATTTTTTCGAATCGCTTGATTTTTCAGGAAGTTATAGATAAACGAAAAAAAAAATAGAAAATTTTTCAAAAAATCCTACTGGGTGCATTTTTTGAGATAAAAATTTGAAAAAAATCAGGTGAGTTCTTTATCATGCGCTCAGAATGAGGAAAAAATTAGCAAATTTAAAAATGCAAAGGTCCAGCAGTGGCTGATTTGGCGTGGAATGCCCCATATATACCACGCCTACGGAAAATTCAACTGAAACATGCTGTGGTAAACAACGAAAACAAGGATAAGAACTGCATGTTATGGGCAACCATGGCAGCTCTATACACCGGACCGAAACTAAAACATGCAGAGCCGATTAGCAGCTACCCGATTTTCAGCTCACAAGGGGACAGTACGGCAGTCGGATTTTTGTAATTTTTCGTACTCATGGTACGTGAAGTTCAGAGCTCGAATATTAATATCCCAAAGCAGTTCGACGCCATATTCAGAAATTTTCGAGAAAATTGACTTTAAAGTTTTCGAGCGCACTCTTATCCCACAAAGATGCAACGATATTCGAACCGGGCTCGTGGCGTACCCGGTAGCGCTCGAGTCTAGTAATCGCGGGGTCGCTGGTTCGAGTCTCACTTCGAGTTTTTTTTTTTCCATTTTTTTTAAATGAAAAAACGCAATTCATATTTTGAATTATCTCTTGATTATAAACATACATTTTTAAGTATCAATATTTATAACCAACAACATTTTTAGGATGAAAATGAAAAACGTCGGGTAAGGAATTGAATACTTTATTATTCGGTCTGTATTCGTTTGTTTTATACATCGGGTGTAATGTTACACGAGCCAGAGTGATAACCATCGTAAAAACAAGGAAAACAGTAATTTTCACGGCATCTCGCACTCCGTACAAACGCTGCATTGTTACATTCGCAATTTTTTTTTCAATACAACGATCGGAAAACAAACTTCATTCACGTTCATGAAGATTTCTCTTTGATCGCAAAGTGTCGAAGCAAACCACGCTTATCTGATCATGTTATTGAAGACCGGAGAAGACAACTGATGATGAACAATAGAATGAATTTTTATGCAATCTTCTCTATCATTAATTTCACGTCCTTGTTCAATCAGATAGGCGCAGTTCTGCAGACGCTTTATGAAATTTTTTACTTGGCGGTAAAAATACACGTCACAAGGTTGCACTAATGGAGTGCATTTTGGTGGAATTACCTGCACCGTGCAAGTAGGCAGACGCCTGTCATTTCGAAACACCTCATTGTACATCACGGTATCGGTTTGGCCTCCCCAGGAATCGATAATTAAGAAAAACTTTTCTTTTTTTACGTAGGGTTTCAAAACGTTGATTAAAAAATCTTTGTACAACTTTGTAGTCAATTTTCCCGATTTCGATGACGTGACTACGACGTTTCCGTATTTTTTTAGGTACTCGTCGACCGATTTTTGAACTCTGGGACCAAATGAACCTGTTGTTTCTTGTAGGCATACGAACACCAGGGGCAAAAATTTTCCTGATAGGGTGACAGAGTACTGCGCAGTATAGGAATGGGTGACTTTATTCATATTCTGCCGCTTTACCAGCACTACTTTTGATCCTTTGGTCACCGGAGTTCTGTCGAACGTCGACTGGTATTGGCATCCTGAAAAAAATAGAAAAGGAATAAATTGAAAATACTATATACGAAAGTCTACGTTAATTTATTATGGAAAATGAGAACAAATTTTGAATACCTGTTTGGTCTGTATTAATGACGAAATCGGGACCAAAGTTTGGTATGACATCACGAGCCTGGATACAAAAATATTCTGCAGCAGCCAGGATTTCATCCCGCGTTGCGGTTTCTCGTTCCGTTACAAACTTCGTGATTTTTCTTTGGCGAGTTCGATGTCTCCGTTTAAATTTCACGACCCACCTATCGGAAGCTTTGAAATCAAAATTTTCAAATTGTCTCGCAGCCGATAAAGCTCACTGCTGCAAGTTTCGGGTTGTAACTTGTTGGTTGTTCTGTCGCGCTTCCTCAAAGCGATCGTCAGTCCACGAGTCGATGGTCGCGTATTTGTCTGTCATGGTTCCTCCGCTTTTTACATGTTTTTCCCATTTTGGCAATTCCTCCATGCGCTTTAAGCGGCTGCACCCGTTTTTTTGCAGAACTTTTAGGCTCCATGTCGGATGTGCTCGAACTATATTGATAACTTTCCTTTTATAATCCAGCCGAATATTGTCCGTGTACGATTTCGCCCTTTTCTCCTCTGGCTCATAATTTTCAGAAGAATCTTCGTTGTCAGATGCAGGTTCGTCAAAGCGTATTCTTCGTCCAATTCATCAAGCATAATTAGTTCTTCATCCGTTACGAACTTTTTTTCGTGTAAAGTTTGTACTGTATAATGGAACAAGTCTTCTGCTAGTAACATTCCCTCTTCAGTAATTACCTCCGATGGTGTTGGTGCCACAAGATTATTTTGTGTGAGAATTTGCTCGTAATATACGAGGGCATCCTTCAATCGTAATTTTGAAACTTCACTGCATAAAGAATATTCAATATCATCTTGTGCCGTCGAAGGCCCAGGCACCTCGTCGTCTCCCACGCCCGACATTTTGATCTTTTTTTTATCGAATATTCTACAAAATCGTGCACCACGCCGAAAAACAGTACTTGCTGCTCCGAAAACCAACGGTCGAATACTACTTCAAACAGGCATTCCTTGCGGAAGACGCCATATCCCTTCCACCCGTTCTGGAATTCCAAAAAATCTTTCGTGCACAAGCAGCTGTGCCCGCTTCGCAGGTAGTTGATCAGGACAAAGGCAAACGATGTACGCAGAAATGTTATTCACAATATCGACGGGTGCCAAAGCAAGCGTTATATTCACATATTTCAACATTTATTCTTCTATTTATATTCCTATTAATCTACAAGGGAGTTTATGTAAATATTATTACTGGATATTTTTACGTCGCCTATTCGCAATTTCAAGCAAGAGATAATCATAAATAAGACTTGCATTTATCATTGACAATTATAATTACATATATGTGAATTAGCATAGATTTTATGATTTTTATCCCGGGATTATTTATTTATTTTTTTATAAATAATCACCTATTATTATATATAAATAATATATGATCATATATGAGAAAATATATAATTATGTATAACTATAATGAATTTTGTACATTGTGACGCAATTTTCCAGTTTTAGCGTCACAGGTCGTTCCGACCCTCGTTTACGCGCAGATATGCGAGATATTCCGGATAATTTTTTAAGATTTAGAGTATGGGTTCGTTATCGTTTTCTCAGTTTTCGCGTTATCGCCCGTTTAGGTTGCGAGTTATGTTTTATGGGGTCAATAGTATGAAAAATACCGAATTACCGTGAGCCAGGGCCGAAATAACGAGCCACCCGATACATTCGGTCTTTCTGGATACGCTATCGAAGGAAGTATAAAGGATCGAGTGAAAATCTCGACGCTTCAAGGTACAGGGTATGGGGAGAGAAGGACGAATTTTGAGTTACGTATGGAAGGCCGTTGCCGGCTGGGAAGGCGATCGCCCAGCCGTCACAGATTGCCCGATCGCTGTTATCGTAGGTTTAGTTACGTTTACGTATGGAAGGCCGTTGCCGGCTGGGATAGCGATCACCCAGCCGTCGCGGATTGCCCGATCGCTGTTATCGTAGGTTTAGTTTACGTAGTCCCAGATCTTCTCCATACTTGAAGAATACCCCTTGGATGACCACCCTCAAAGTAAAAAGAACCCCAACGCCATAACACCTAGGCATTTCTCCGTTATCGATTATTATGAAATATTTTCGTTCGAATTCGTGTTACCGTTCCAATTTCACCGTTTCGTGTCTGTGTTACGGCTTTATGTGTGTGCGTGAGGTACGGAGAAGAGTGGGCTTGTAATCATATTACGCGTGCGCGTAATCGTCCCCTCTTTTCGCGTTACCTCTTCGATCAAGCTATCGATCCGATATTCGCTCTCTTGCGGCGCGACTCTCGGCCCAGGCGGTTCACCGCTCGGGGAGCTCCCGACATGCTACCGTTCCTGCTCTCGTTTTGGTAATGTTACGCTATCGTTTGTTCTCGAGCTATCGTTTCGACGTTCTCGTTTTGCTGCTATCGTTTGTTACCGAGCTATCGTGTCGACGTTCACGTTTTGCTATCGTTTGTTCTCGAGCTATCGTTTTGATACCGTTTGTTACCGGAATATCGTTTGGCGTTCTCGTTTTTTTTTTATATCGTATATTACCGAGCTATCGTTTCGACGTTCCCGTTTTGATATCGTGTGTTACCGAGTTACCGTTTCGACGTTCACGTTTTGCTATCGTATGTTACCGAGTAACCGTTTCGACGTTCACGTTTTGCTATCGTTTATTACAGAGCTACCGTTTCGACGTTCACGTTTTGCTATCGTTTATTACCGCGCTATCGTTTCGGCGTTCACGTTTTGTTATCGATTGTTACCGAGCTATCATTTGGTTCTCGTTTTGCCGCTATCGGTGTTCACGCCTAATTTTGACATGGCGTTACCGTTCCCGTTACCGGGCTCAGTTCCCGTTACAGACGTTATCGTTCATAATTTTCGAATTTCTTTTCAGCGTTACCGAATGTATTTTTTTGTGCTACCGACGTTCTCGCCGTTCTCGAATTTGTGTTATTCGTTACCGCTCCCGTTATCGTGTTACCGTTCCGTTCGATTCGTTACCGAGATCTCGTTTCGCTTTGTTTTACGTTATCGAAAATTGGGTTATGATTTTGGTCTGTAATTTAAGCTATCGAATCCTAAATAAATTAGGCCCCCTACGTTACTTTTCGTGTTGAGTTCATTTATTTCAGGTTACGTTTTTTTGAAGGCACTCGAGAGTTAGCCAGTCGTCCACGCCCTCTCTCCACAACCTATACACTGAGCGAATCGGGTATACCGTCACCGATCTCGCCATCCAACACGCCAGCGTCCCTTTTCCGTGTTTCGTTTACGTTTTTTTTTCAAAGTTCCGATTAAGTTTCGCGGGTTTGGTAATTCCCGCCGCTCAATTAAAAAGATTACCTGGCGCTCAACGGCTCTCCCGGCGTCGAGGATGGTGAGGTGGGCCGAAGGTGACGCGAATCGCGAGATTCCCATCACAACATAAATAACTATATATGGATTTTGTCCGTATATAAACATATATAGACATATTATATAAATTATATATAAGAATATGTGATTATATATAACAAAAATTTATCGGGATATTTAAATGACGGAGGTATGCGAATTAAAAAAAAATGAAAAAAAAAACAAAATTCGAAGTGAGACTCGAACCAGCGACCCCGCGATTACTAGACTCGAGCGCTACCGGGTACGCCACGAGCCCGGTTCGAATATCGTTGCGTCTTTGTGGGATAAGAGTGCGCTCGAAAACTTCAAAGTCAATTTTCTCGAAAATTTCTGAATATGGCGTGGAACTGCTTTGGGATATTAATATTCGAGCTCTGAACTTCACGTACCATGAGTACGAACAATTACAAAAATCCGACTGCCGTACTGTCCCCTTGTCAGTGCTACGATATGAGGGGATAATTTTCCAACACCTTTGACTGATATTCCAAAGTTCGAAGCGTTGAATAATTTGTCGATCAATGTTTATGGCATCGGATTGTGAGATAGTGCCGCTATATTGGAGTAAGAGTGTATCATCGAACAGACCACCTATTCATTTGATCGTGATAGAAAAAGGAATCGATATGGATGTTGACGACGACGATCAACTTAACTGTCATACTGTATTTCACTTTGCTTGGATCCGTAATTTTTCACGTTTAGTTAGCGGTCGGATATCGCGACATGACGGCAGAAAAATATTGTGCGATCGTTGTCTGTGTCATTTTCATCGAGAGTCATCCTACCAAAATCATAGACAAGATTGTCTTGCAATTAACAACACCAGAATAATTTTGCCTAACGATAACGATAAAATTGTAAAATTTCAGAATCACCGTTACAATGAATCCGTCCCATTCGTCATCTACGCTGATCGCGAATGTTTTCTTGAACCACTAGTCAATGGAGTGCAAAATCACATCCCACAAAGTGTTGCATGATACATCTGATGTACCTTTGACGATTCTTTGTCTAAATTTTATTTGAACCGTGGTCTGAACTGCATTCACTGGTTCATGAATGAATTAACATCTATAGCATTAGCCGTTCAAGGCTATCTGAGTAAAATCGTACCAATGGGGCTATTGAATGCAGACCAGGAGCGACAATTTAGAGAGGCAATGGTTTTTCATATTTGCGAGGAGCCAGTAGCCTCACTGTCAGTAAGACATCGCGATCACTGTCATATTACAGGCAAATATCGTGGTGCTGCACATGATTCTTGCAATTTAAATTACACCAACTCACACAATATACCGATCGTTTTTCATAATTTATCCGGCTATATGACGCGTATTTTCTTATTCGAGACTTGGAAACATCATTCAATGGATCTGTCAGTCTGTTACCAATAAATAAAGAACAATACATTGCATTCACAAAGGAAGTCAAAGGTACAAAAGTAAAATTGCGATTTATTGACTCATTCAGATTCATGGCGAGTAGCTTGGACAAACTATCATCATATCTCAATGACTCAGATAAACTTGTAACACGCAAATTTTATAATAATGCAGAGGAATTTAAGCTCGTGGCACGAAAATGTGTATTTCCATATGAATATATCGATAATTGGGCGAAGCTTTATGAGAAACAATTACTGGATAAAGGCAAATTCCATTCAAAATTAAACGATTCAGATATTTCCGACGAAGACTATGAGCACGCGAAAAACGTATGGAGAAAATTCAACCTAACGACACTCATTGAGTACTCTGATTTGTATTTCAAAACAAATGTATTGCTCTTGGCAGATGTATTCAAGAACTTCTGCCGTAATTGTTTCGCAACGTACAACCTCGATCCTCTTCATTATTATACAGCACCGAGGCTTGCTTTTGACGCAATGCTCAAATATACAAAAGTAAAACTCGAACTATTAACCACCACTGAGAATCTGTTATTCATTGAGAAAGGGATTAGAGGTGGCGTAGCGCAGTGCTCACACTGTTACGCAGAAGCAAATAATCCCTACATGGTCAATGAATATGATCCGAGCAAGGAAACAGCGTACCTTATGTACTTTGATGTGAAGAACTTATATGGTGCCGCGATGAGTCAGCACTTACCATCAGACTCATTTGAACGGGTAGAAAAATTAGATATATTTCCCGTACCGGATGATTCCCCTGTAGGATACGTTTGTGAAGTAGATCTCGAGTACCCCAAAGAATTGCATCCTACACACCAAGATTTTCCTCTCTGTCCTCTTTTCACTTTATGCCGCCAAACACCAAACAGTCCAAATTAGTGCCAACTCTTCTCTCCTGAGAAAAATACATAATCCATTACAGAAATTTACAACAATGTCTCCGATTAGGTATGAAGTTGACAAATATCCATCGGGTCCTGAAATTCAATCAGTCTCCATGTAAAAAAAAATATATTTATTTAAACACCGATTTGAGGAAAATATCGAGTATCAAATTCGAGAAAAATTTCTTTAAATTAATGAACAACGCGGTCTTTGGAAAAACCATGGAAAATGTGAGAAAACGTAAGATAGTACGGTTGGTGACTAAGTGTGAAGGGCGATACGGTGCAAGAGCACTCGTTGCACAACCGAATTTTCACAGCTGCACGATATTTGACAAAGACATGGTCATTATTAAACAATCGTCTCAATGTAAAGTTCAATAAGCCAATTTACGTTGGTTTCTCAATTTTAGATTTCTCCAAAACATGAATTTACGACTTTCGTTATAATTATGTGCAAAACATTTGGAGATAATGCAAAACTCCTGTACACAGACACTGACAGCCTCATCTACCATTTTACCGTAGCCGATATTTACAATGCCATTCAATTCAATCTTTCAAAGTTTGATACATCCGACCATCCTGCAAACAATCCATTTGGGAATTTGGGAATTTGGGAACAATCCATTGGTGAATAAAAAAGTTTTGGGGTTGATGAAGGACGAGAACAATGGAAAAAGCATGACAGAGTTTGTGGGAATGCGAGCCAAGCTCTACGCCTTGAAAACTCGAGGTGAGAGCGATAAGGAAAAACTAAAAGGTATTAAAGCTCAGCGCTTCGTAAAGTCACGTTTAATGATTACAAAACATGCATATTTGATCACGAAAGTTTAGTGGCAGAACAATGTCTGATCAGAAGCAAAAAAACACAAAGTCAGCACTACTGTACAGAAAAAATAGCTTCGAGCTGGAGCGATCATAAGCGGGTTATCTTATCGAATAAGATATCAACGTTGCCGTGGGGATTTAAGAATAATGTGTAAATATTAAGGAAGTAAAATATTGTAAATTAAATATTGTACATATTTTTTATTGTAAATAAATACAATGTAATACAAAACTGTCTAATTTATCTAACTATTGTGTGAACTGTCAAATCCCAGCCATTTTCCATAAAGTTGATAGCGACGTTTGCGCAATACTTTTCCCACAAGATTGCTCTCCGGATATTTAGTCCAGTCGGAATGTACATAAATTTGGACGACGTCTATTCAACTGACCCACCCAATCGCCGATTTTTTTGTAAGTAGTTTGGACCCCAAAGAATGCACTGTGAAAAATGTCACATCGTAGGAGTTGTTTTTTGGCCGCAAAAATTGTTTGAAAAACAAAAAGTCACTATTTTGATATTATTATTTTTGGAATAAGATTTATCGAAAAATGTTTCTCACAAAAAATGTGCGCCGTAATGAAATCTACAAAATAAGTCCTATACAAAAATCACGTAGAATTATTAGTTTGGCGGTAAATCACTGTTAAACAAAACTTTTTTTATTTTTTATTTATTGTATTTACGTGAATTATTTATAAATTACTGTTCTGAAACTCATCCATCGCCTAAAATAAACTGTCCTGAAGAGATATCGGTAAGTTTTATCCAGCTATGTTATATAGTTTAGCAATAATAACCGATTTTCGTAAATCTGGCGTTTTGATATAGAAACTGTTCCACAAGACCCACAAGGTGCAAAAAAATTGGAGTGGTTATTTTCAATATGTACATTCAGGATTTAACTCAAAATAATGGTTTTTTTCTTTTTTAACCATTTTTTTTCGAGGATATAAAATTTGAGCTTATAAACAAATAGAAGTTACTCCTTAAATATTTGACTTACTTAAAATATTCTTCAAGATTCTCATAGGTCTTAGCGAGACGCGTAATTAAAAAAAAAAGTCTCAATATCTTTATTACAAGTCGAGATACAGTCATTTTTACGTTTGTTCAATTTATTACTGTTAAAATTAACATTTTCACGAAATTCAAGCTCGTGAGCATTCGTAATAGTGTTAGGCATAACATTCGATATCATACAAACCGTTCTGAGGATTGATCTCATCGCAGATCATGATTGCATTCGGTCGCTCGCGCACGGAAAAGCGGATGGCAGCATCAGTGCAGCTGGGCGGTGTGGTGGGGACCTACGTCTCGCCCCGCGGCTCCTTTCGCGCGGCTTAGTTAAGAGCATGTGAAAGCACTGTTTTACCCTCTCTGATGGTAATGCAGAGTACATGTTAAATTGCGGACAGGTACCACTCCTAAAGTATCAAACCGAATGAATTGAATTTTGCACAGGTATTTCTAGAGACCATTATTTATAAGGTGTTGACCCAAAAATGTTAAAATTTTAATTAGAAATGAAAATTTTGAGTGAAAATTGACGAATTAAAAATATTTTACAAAATATTGGGTCAACACCTACTAGACGGATAAAAACCCTAAACAACAAGCCTTCATTTATTGCTGTACGTCGAAAATTGGCGGAGTGGTACTTGGCCGAAAAATTACATGCAATTATTGTCGGTAAGTGAATGTAGGGAGAACGCGTAGTTCGCGAGAAATCCGCGAGCAACTCGAAGCGTTGAGCGCTGCCTGTCGTCTCTTCGACGACGCGCGTAGAAAGATAGGGAAAGAGAGAGAGAGAGAGAGAGAGAGAGAGTAGGAGCGAGAGCTACGCATGAATTATTATATACAAATTTCAAATAGGTACCACTCCTAAAGTATTGAACCGAATGGATTGAAGTTTGCACAGGTATTTCCGGGGACCTTTATTTACAATGCAATGACCCAAAAATTTTAAAATTCGTACTGCAAATGAAAATTTTTAGTGAAAATTGACGAATTTAAAAGATTTTCCAAAAAATTGGGTCAACACCTACTAGACGTATGAAAACTCTAAACATCGAGTTTTTGTTTATTGCTGTACGTCCAAAATTGACGGAGCGGTATTTGTCCGCAAAATTGCATGTGATACTTGTCGCAGAGATGAGTAGGGAGATGCGCAACCCTGGAATTTTAGGTGTACCCACCGGAGTGGCGCTGATGACGTAGCGGCCAAACCTATAGTATGATTTTGTGATCATCGCCTCGGTCAATGTTGCAGAGCTCTTCGGTATTAGAATATCGGGGTGCGGTGTTCGATATTTTAGTGGATATTGCAGAACGCACTTGGTGCTAATGGGTAAGGTAGACTGTGAGTTTCAAAATGTGAGGAAATGAAAATCATCTTTAAAAATCACGCTTCTGTGTGAAATTTTAAATTAATCATGTACGTGGTTGGAGAGTAATTAATTATTGAAGCTGCATTTTTATTCACGGGCCGTATAAAAACCATACAATCTCATGCAACTAACTATACGAAAAATGTTAGGAATTTAATGAAAATAGATCCAAATAATCCTTCTCATCTTTGGACAGAAGTTTACGAAGTGCGAAAAGCTTTTCATATACATATAATTGTCAAGAAATTGTAAGAATAAAACAGCTCGAGTTGTAAAATCATGCACACTCGGGATATGTCGTAACACGGATCTCTCCCTCGCACGTTACCCGCCCGACACCCGCGCACCCGCAAGGGCACGAGCGACGGTTCCCCGATTTGTCCCTTTCCGCGTGTGACGGAGCACATAAGAAAAATTTCTACAATGTATATAGTTAAATAAGGGGATAGTAATTTTTTTTAGTCTCTCCAGCTATTTTTCAATGTCCCATTGACCTTTTATATCAATCGAATATCCAAATTGTTGATTGCATAACGAAAAAAAATTGTTCCTGGATAAGTTATAAATTTATTGTTGTCATTTTTTTAACCATGCTTTTCTCTCCGTGCACCCTTCCTTAACGATATATATACCAACAATGTTACCAGCGGGTTTCAATGAAATGTGTGCAGGAAAGTAAAGAGAACAAATTATAGGCGGAATTGTGATAATTGCATATATATAGTTTCAGGACTTTTCCGAATTTTATATTTTTTTTCGCCGATACGTTCGTTGCAGCTCCAATAATGATAATCGCAGATGGAGTGTCTGAAAAAATTAAAGGGTTTTTCCTGAATTTTCGCTAAAAATATCATTATTCTGAATTTTGTGTTTTATTTTTGGTAAACAATGCATGATAATCAAGCGACGGAGCACGATAAATATACAGCCTTCTTGTGTCCTTATTTGTACCTATATATGCATATCGGTCGCGCGCGAGCCTATATATTATAGCGTGCATCACCGAGGCCTTGCTTTTTGTCTCTCGCATGTGGCACCCATAAAGGCCCATTCAAGACAAGCAGGTAGCCTCGTCCTCAGTTTCCGGTTTTTCACGCTGAATTTTCCTAAATACCTTGTCCGCTAAAGTCCAAGAGAATCAAAAAGCGCCCTTTTCGTCGATGCCTAGATATGCCCACAAAATTCAGAAAAATTGTCAACTAATACATGTTTATGCTAATAAAATCGTGATTATCATCGATAGTCCTAAAATAAACATATTTCTCAAAGGAAAAAAATAAATCACGAAAATTTGATAAAGTCACAGATTAAGGTAGTTCCTCCACAAAATAGTTAATTTAAGAAATTGTCGAAATTTGGCATACAGGTTATTTAATATGTTATCCAAACATCTGGGCAATTTAAATAAGCTTGACCATTCCGAATCCGAGATATTTACACTCAAAGTTGGCTTGATTTACACGTAACATATGCGCCATGTATGCACGAAGAGTTAGTTATTAATTCTACCGTCAAAACTAACCTTAAGAAGTTGATGAAAAACAAGGAGAAGCCAGAGAGGGATGTCACGAGTGATGTGAAAAAAATTCAGGAAGATAGACCATTTAGTTTTTGAGATATTGTAAGTGAAAGAGGTACGCGCGAGCCTGTGAGCGGTCCGACTCTTTCTCGTTTCACGCGTGCCCGCTCACCGCGCTTTGCCTTGCCTACGTTCCCGCTTATTCCCCGCCGCCGGTGGCGGAGGAACTACCTTAATGCTAATTAAAACAGGAAAACGGTATATTTTTTGAGATCCCCCACCTGATCATTGTTGATTCTAAAATAAAAGATTTTGTCGGGGAAAAAAATCACGAAAATTCACTCCTCATACAAAAAAAGAGAATCCTCATTTTTTAGCGATTAACTGTAAAATTCCTTTATGTTTTTAGGCTCCTCCAGATGGGGGAGCCATTATTTGGGCTGAAATGTATTTTGGTGAAAAAAATGCAAAATTTGGGAAAATTCGAAAGTAGATAACTATACCCTGTCAAAAACATTACTGTATGCATATCTGAGAAAAAATTCAAATAAAACCTGTGAATTAGCACTTGCATTTTGAACAGTACACACTAATTTAAAAAAAACACAAGCGTGCTATTTACACACGGTAAAAGTAAAACTGGTTTAGCATTTATTTTGCAAATTATCAATTTGCACTATCGTTTTATTGATACAGAGTAATCTGCGAGAGAATGACATAAATGCAGAAAGAGGGAATGAGAGAGGGAGTGGGATTTAAGGTTTTGTAATATATGTATAATACAAAAAAAAACTCAGTTAATAGTATTTTTTATTTTACTTCTATATTAGTAATTAAAAAAAAAATACGTTTTGTATTTATTTCAGATAAATACTTTTTTCACGGTCAAATGTAGTAGCAAAAAGTTTTTCTGCGGAAATTAATTCTAGGTGAAACCACATTTCGCCTCTATCTCCACTTAAAATCTAAATTTTTTCCAAGATGCATTAACAAGGCGGCAAAAATAAAAATCTTAGAAAAAGTTGAATTGGCGAAAGCAGTATTGGTAATGGGAAGGTAAATAAAATAAAAACGCAGTGTATTAAGTTTACTCTAGTTCGTTTATTTAAATACACGAGGAAGGACCGTGTATAGTCTTTGGATATCTCGGACAGAATGAAGGCTGGTCACAAAGATCCTAATGAATACAGTCACCAGAGAGTAAAGAACTTTATGTTCTTTCTTCCTATGAAATCACTGGTTTATTTTTAAATTTCCTCTCCGGCACTCTCCACGTCGATTCGTTTTTGTACCATGGTATTGAGAGAAAATAATTCTTAGCAGTAGAGATACTCAATAATCCAACACGCCTCCTCAAAAATTAATCGACTGTAATCTCATTACCTTGTGCTATTAACTATGCATCAAACTTAAAATCTCATCATGAACTATATATATTTATATAATTACATTTCATATTAAATAATACTAGTGACAGACCTTCCTCGCGCTTTCTTTATATATAACTGGGAAAATACAAAATGGTCTAACATTTGTTGCTAAGGAATGGGGAAACCCAGAAAAACCCAAACAGACCATATCAAACATGATTATCATTAAACAAGAACAAAATAATCAACAATTAGTAGAGCAGTCATTCCAGTCCCATTCCTGCTCTGAACTCCAGGAACTTCACAGCTGACAATGGTTTCGTCAGTCCATCAGCTAGCTGGCTATCTGTGGGAATGAAGCGTAATTTTATTTCATGTTTCTCAACTTGTTTTTTTTTTAATGTACACACCTCTTATTTTGTAAAAAAGAAAAAAATTGACATTTTTAGCTGAACTATTGCTAATTTTATAATTTTCAGCTAAAAAGCCGAAAAAGCAGCAAATAAATTACTTGAGGCAGCTTGAAAAAAAATTTCAGATTACTGAAAAGAAAAAAAATAATGATTCTGTTAATTACTAACACTTTATGCTATGAGAGCAAAAAAAAAATTTCACGTCGCCATTTTCAACAAATAGCAGCAAAAACCGAAAAGTCGCTTGAGCAATATCTAAATTTTTTTTAATCCTAAATTTGGGGAATATTACTTTTTTTTTTATGTTCTAACGTTTTTCGATGGAGCTCCGAGGAAAAGGATTATCGATTTTTTTTAATCACCCTAATATATACAATATGAGCGAGTCTACCAATTGTAGACGTCGGTTCCGGCCTCACTCTCTCGGATTTTTTTGTAACTTTACTAGCTGAAAATCTATATCAAAAAACGAGATCCAAATTTTTTTCAGATTTTTTCCTTTCTTACTTTCGCTCTTATTATATGGGGTATTTTGTGATTTTTTCAACTTTTTTGTTCTTCATTCAGTTTTCGCGCAATCTTAACAGCATAAAAAAATATATTAAACATAGGTTTTCTATGTGAAAAAAGCTCAGCCTTTCGAAAAAAATATTGATTTTTTAGTTGTCATTGTGCAAAGCCGTTAAAATGAAGTTTAAAATGAAGTTAAAACGAACCCCATATAATAACAGCGAAAAGAAGAGAGAAAAAAATCTGAAAAAAATTTAGAACTCGTTTTTTGACATAGAATTTCAGCTAGTAAAGTTACAAAAAATCCGAGAGGGTGAGGACCCGACGTCTACAATTGGTAGACTTGCTCATATATATGCTGAAATTTTTTTCCTTTGTTTCATAAAGAAATACAGAAAAAATTTAAATTTCTATGAATTATTCAAATTTTGTGAATTACTCACCATATTCAAACTATTCAATCAAATGAATTATTCATATGAATTATGGATTGAATTATTCAATTCAATTTACGATGAATTATTCATAATTTTGAATATTCGCACATGCCTGAAATTCAAGTGTTACATAAGACATCTTCACAGTTATTATAAATTTTGATAACTACTTTTACGTGTTGTCAGTTTTATTGGTACAAAAGTCGATCGTATGACTAATCTCCCACAAGGGCTAATGTGAGTAAAACCCAAACTCTTTCTGTTGGGCGTGGAATGCACGAGTGGATTCATAAACCTTGAAGTTTTCTTAATTTTTTGATTGGTTTTTGCGTTTTACGCATTGCAGTAGATGCTTGAGCTGCCCGATTATTATATTTCGTTTGAGCAAATAGTTTTACACGGATTAGAAACTGCAACTGCTGCAACCGATGATCTCTGCACTGTAGGCTATTATCGTAGCACTCGGAATACATGGGGGCCGTGCTCGTTACGATATCGTGAGTCAGTTTATTCAGAACACCTTGGTATGCCAGTGCCTTTGCCACAGTTCACAGTACGCTCTTAATTGCGCTTCTACAATCGCTGCAAACTTCCGAGTAGGTCGCTTCAATTTTGTAACTTTTGGAGCGTCCTCGTCGATGTTATCGTACTCTCGATACTCAATGTACATTTCATCTGGCGACAAATCATCCATAGGTGTTTTAAAAATCTCATCACGACAGCATTCGCAAGGATTTTTCTTAATACTGCGATGAGCGATGTAGCCAGCAAAAAAAGTAATCGCATTCTTCTCATACGATACAATGTCAGAGGTTGAAACGTCGTCGTGTCTCGTTTCTGTATCGTAATATTCTATAACTCCGGATGCCTCTGTGACGTCAACGTTTAGGCCTTCTTCATCATGCTCGATAGGGTTGACCGGAAGATCGTCTGTTCTCTCGAATGCCTTAGTAACAATACTCGTCGGATTGAGAAGAGCTACTGCTTCAGGACATTGCACGTTTCCTCTGTCGGACGTGCCGATATATCCTGTGGAGAGTATGTGTCTGAAAGTTAAACGTACCATTCGTGCTGTAGGATTCGGATTGAATCCCCCGCGCTGTCGCAATTTTGAAAAAAAATGTTCGACCGAGTCCTGGTTGCAGAGTGCTGCAGCTAACTCAAATCCAGGGTATTCCTTTTTGACTGAATAATAGGTTTTTATAATAGAAGTCACTGTAAGAGGAATCCCATTCAAACAGGGAATTTTTGTCAGTGTAGGTACCACTCCGCTTGGATTGCCAATGAATGAAGCTGTATTATTTCTTGCCACGGCCCATTTAGACGACCAATGCACGAAGTCAATTAATGTTTTTTCGATGCCGGGATTTCGATCAGACAGAGGTCGTTTCGCAGGATTCCGGAATAGAAGTTCGTACGCATTGCAGGCATCTATAACGGTGTACATTCGCTCGGCAAAAGCTGCAGTATCTTTCCACGTTGAACTATTAAAACCGTTCGGGTCATGACCTGCAGTTAGTATTGCAGCAGAAAATGTGTGGCTCAACAGTTGAAATGCCCGTTTTACATTCATGGCTTCAAAACTGCTCGGAAAAAGATGTGATTCCGTAATGTGGCCTAACAACCTCGAAGTTGTATTACTGCAGTCGTGTTTCCACGTATTGATGAAATCATCATATGCCGCAATAACTTTCCCATCGCAGTATAAGTACCGATGAGTCCTAAGCATACTTACCAAGCGTTTCATCAAGTGAGGAAAGTCAAATGATGTAAAGTACTCTCGCCCTGCGCAATGGAAACTCGGAGTCGACTTTGTCACTTCTAGCAGAGATAAAAAAAGCGATTGGTTCGATGGTCCGTGATCGCATGTCACCAATACAACTTGTGCTCCTGCATCGTTGAGTTTTTTCAAGCATTGCTGTAAAAGTTCGTTTATTTCAGTCGCCTTCATCCCATTTCCTGACAAAAAATACGCGATCGGCTGACGCCATGGATTTCGTGCATTTATGCTATCTAGACAAAAAGCATACACATATCGTGCTCGTTCATTGCGTCGTCCAAGAGGTCCAAGATCAACAAGTCCCTCGATGCAATCAAACTTGACGGAATATTCTTCGAAATTCTTGATGGTCATTTCATCCCATTTTAGGCAACAGATCCTCTCATCAGGTGGCAACTCCGCTAGTTTCGCTTTCAATTTCACAAAAATATCATGACAAAATCCAGGTTGAATTTCTATGTCTGCAATCCATAATCGAACAGTGCTCTCCGATGGAAAAGTGCACCCTGCCTTCCGCAATCGCTTGTACCCCGCCGCTGAGTAGTAGTGAAGTTGTTTCGCTAAATCTTTTTCGTCATCAGTGAATGGAGCATTCTTGCGATGCAACTGAAGTTTAACCATCGCTCTTGCTGCTGGCTCTATGCAGTTATTTTCGTTGAGGAACTGTGATACAGTTTGGGCTTTACTTTTCTTCTGTAGGCTGTTATTACGATTCACGGCGCATCTGAGTCTTACACGAAGTTCCCTCACTTGTCTGCGATAACCAGTAATCTGTACTCTTAAGGCGGTATTTAAGCGGCGTAACTTTCTATTTTCCATCCACAAGTCGACCTCAGTTCGCAATTGCTCCTCAAGATTTTCCGAAAGCTCTGGGAGAGCCGGTTCTATAGCAGTCCATGCCATTGATTCATCATCAGAATCCGAGAATGATAATGGACGCTTCGAGTAAGTGTGAACTGGACAGCTTCTTCCATTGCTGACGAAAGGGTTCAATATCTTTGCGCCTATTGTTTCATCTGGTTGAGTGTATTTCACCTCGCTCTCATGAGTGGGTTCTTCTTCGTCGCGATTATCATAATGTGACTCGATCGATATGCTCGAAGATGTAATAGATGAAAAACTTGTACTTACAGAGCTGTTATTCAGTTCTGTAACGCCTTCCATCCGTTTATTTTTTGCCCAATGAAAGGGCAGTGGAACGGCATCACGTTTTAATTTGCCGTCTTTCTGAAAGCACGACTCATGAAAATGCGATGCACATAATCCCGCATTCCTAAGTGTTGCTGCTGCCCAAGTTTTTAAACGTGGATTACCTGTCATCGGAGAGTATGTAAATAAACCATCAGACAATCGATATAACGTCAATCAAACTATAAAAGTATCGCTTAATTAAGGCATAAAAGTAAGAGATAAAGCGAGGTATAAAATCAGATAACCGTCAGCATAATAACAAGAAGCTAAATGGAAAAAAATTGAGAAACTGGAGAGACCAGAGGTATATGATAGCAGAAACGAGATGAAATGGGACGAATTGGGTATGGACTACACTGAAGATGTCCTTCAATGAAACTATATTCGCAAATGTCATATTATATAAGCCGAAAAATGTATTCCTAGGATTTTTGTTTAGCTACATACGTATCGTCGAATGTCATTTTATCGAATTGAATACAGTACCAATCGTTATTTTCCCGGATTGAAAAATTTTCGATACCTATAATATGGGACTTATTTGTCTAATCTATTGCTAATGTCATTTATTGTCATCTTAATAATAATGACTCGAAATAGATGTAATTTCATGGATATAATTACGATGACTCGAAATAAATATATCGAATATTTTTTTTAGATATCAGGATAAAATTTTTTAAACAGACAGAATATAATTGGAGGTTGGTCGATATTAAATTCGTAATAACCTACGAAACGAATAAAAACATATTTAATTTTGAATTTAAGAAAAAATCTGCGATCGCTCTAACTTCACCAGATATTAATAACCGTGAAACTCAGGAGAAGATAAAATTATATGAAAAAAAGAAGGGACAAGCTGCGAGTTAAGGGCTCATAGGAGTTTAATAGCATTCAAAACTAAATTTCAATTAGATTTGTAGATTATCTCAATGAGACAAAGAATTGAAACTTGAAAAGTTGAAACTTATTCATTGCTATAATTCCTACGTCAAATTACGAAAACGTGCCGATTTTAGATACTTGTAAAAATTCGTAGAAAATAGTAGGAAATTGTAGGAAATCGTATATCGAAGTAATTAATTTTAAAAAATTCTTGAAATTTGTAATTTTCTACGCCAATAACTAATACGAATTTCTAATGTTACGTCCTGACCCTCGATTTTTCTCATCTCGGCCAAGAAAAGCGCGGCTTTCCCTTTAACACGTTATTCGAGATAAAATCGGCATTGGCCAGGTTATTGCCCTGTTTTGAGCCTAACCTTGCGGAAAATTGCTCAGGATGGGCGGAGAGTGCATAATTTGGTAACAATGGCAAATTAAAATAAAATCTCACGAACAAAAATCTTTAATTTTCGCGGGATACATAAAAAAAAAACTAATAAATTGTAATTCGGCAAAATCGGACAAATAAACTCGTAATATAAAGGGACAAAAATTGTATGATCACATTAAATAAATTCTGAATAAAACGGGAACTAAACTGTTACTGACGCGGAAGAAAATAAACTACAGGGCCATCCTCAAGATAAGCCTCCTGGGGTTTATCCGCGCAAACTACAAGGACAAACGAAATTATCGCGAGCACTAAAATGACCCCTATTACAACGACAGCTATCTTTAATTGGAAAAGGTCCATGGTCGATTGACAACCCTCACAAAACAAAAATCAACACAGAATTTACTCAACCACGACTCGATTGAATTTTATCACTCAAAGAGATTCGAAATTACTTGAAAAGGAATTTAACCACGGATAATGCATAAATTTATATTGGAAATGAATATCAAATGATAAACACAAAAAAAAACACTATTGATCCATTATTTTCCGGAACAAAACATGAATGACTCAAATGAATTTAACTCGCGCATATTTCACTGAATTTACGAACATGAGCACTTCCTAGGAGAAAATAAATTCACACGAAAAATAATCCTACAATTGATCGAAACACGAACAGGTTTTTCGGAATGATTTACTCGGAACATTGAAATAATCGAATTGCACAAAACCAAAATAAAAATAATTTTAAAGGACGCGAAATAAATTGGACAAAGAATTGAACTTAAACATGAGGAAAATAAAATTGGGAAAATAATTTCAATCAGACACTTTTCGCAAAACTGAAGTTAAATTGACATGACTTTTCACAAAACTGAATTTAACACAACAATCTGAATCTCCATAAAACTGAATTTAACACAAAAATCTGAATCTCCATAAAACTGAATTTAACACAAAAATCTGAATCTCCATAAAACTGAATTTAACACCAAAACTCTGAATCTCCATAAAACTGAATTTAACACCAAAAATCTGAATCCCCATAAAACTGAATTTAACACAAAAATCGGAATCTAATACAAAACGGATAACGCGAAAAGGGGAAACAACAACGAAAATATTTCATAGACCTTCAACGGTGAGTAACCCGGTAGTTTCGGTTACGGGACTCGAGCCGTCATGGGGTGTCGACCGGGGTCGGAGACACCGCGCAACACGAACGAAAATATACTGACACATGCGAGAAAACATTTTGAGATACTTACAACTTCGATGATTATGAGAACAAAGCGAGGTGTAAGGCCGGCAAAAATTGAGTGATGACGACGATGGAACGATTGACCATGAGGTTGAACGTAATGGTAAATTTGTGGTAGGGCGAAAACAGTGTCCAACAAAAACAAAATGTTCACACAAAAAAAAAATATATTGCTCTTTAAAACACAAGGTCCAGCGAAAGGAAAATGAAATGTCTGTTCACAACAAAATAGGAATAAAAATATTGTTCGCAAAAATAAAATGGTTCACAAAAAATAAAATTGTTCGCAAAAATAAAACGGTTCACAAAAATAAAATTGTTCGCAAAAATAAAATTGTTCGCAAAAATAAAATGGCTCACAAAAATAAAATGGTTCACAAAAATAAAATTGTTCGCAAAAATAAAATTGTTCGCAAAAATAAAGTTTGTGATGGTCGAACGGGGTGATGAGTGGTGACGATCCAAGACGACGAGAAAAATAATCAAGTGTGCCGCCCGTGGATTCGAACTCGGGACTCTTCGACTTGCAAGCGGGAGTGCTAACCACTGCGCTACGGCCACCGATTCATCTCTCTCATTTGCATTGTCTACTTGGATGTAATGCGGGATCGTCACAAAGTTATTCGGTATTGAAATCGGTTGAATAAAATAAAATAAAATAAACTTGAGATACTGTGTCAAAAATGATGAAAAGTATATAAAGAAAAATAATTGACGCGACGAACAGCGATTCGGCTTAGAAATTTCTCCGGACTTTCTGAACGTTCTGACATACCGCGACTTCAAACTAAGATCTACTCTGGCCTCCGACTGCCAGCGATTCGTTACTTAAAATTTTCTTCCGACTCTGACGAACAATCCGCCTACTTAAGATTTCTCCCGATTCTAACGAACATACCGCGGGCTCATTACCCGGTCTTATATAGGGTCCTCTAGGATGGCTTAGTTTCGGCGGTGGGGAGGTACGCCCTTAGACGCCTTAGACGCTCCAGGCTCCTCCGCCGCCTCCACCTCGCATCCCCAATGATCCCCTAGAATCTATATAATTGAAAATTTATACTTATGATTAACACGAATTCAACCTTATAATATAATATTCACTCCTGCATTCCTTTATAATAATTATTCCATTATTACCTAATGATCAGAAAACGAATTTCTCGCACATACGCCGTCTTTTCATGAAAACGCTCACTCTGTCTCTCTCATACTTACATATTTCGTATTTACTTTCTCACTCACTCTATCCCTCGTTTTGGAGGTTCCACACAGCGGAGGAGTAAACCCCTCTTCTTCATTCTGGTCACTCTCTCCTTCTCATCCCTCCATGCTTGCATTTGACTTCTCCTATGGGCCACGCGTTGACCCGTCATAGGCTCTCGATGTCACACACACACATACATGCACATACATACACGTACATTTCCATTTATCTTTTCTCATTCGTACTCTCGTTCGGTGACAACTTCTCCTCTGTTTCTCTGTATCTTTCTCGCTCTGGATTTCGTTCGATCTTTCCTCTCATTCCATTCATTCCTATTTCTTTTTTTTTTGACTATTTACCATGCGGAGGTTCTGATGCAATGGTGTATGACATGCAATTTCTTTTGGATTATAATTAATTCTTTCCAATAATTATACGAAAGGAAATTATTTTAGCGTATCCAAACTACTCAAAATTCTCATAATTATTAACCAGTTATTCAGATTCTACATTTGTTATAACAATTGAAAATTCTATCTATATAATCCGGATCTTGTGCAATTTTATGATTCCGGCTTTATCATTTCTCCTACTTGTCATTACAGGAAAGATCTATCTCATGCTCACGCAACTATCACACAAACATTTGCTCATCAATCTCGTAATTATTATTTTAGGAAAAAGGATTCCTTCACAATTTTCATTTCCACATAAACCTTTATCCATGCATTACGAAATCTCCTGAAATCTTTGAATTTGGTCATTTTTAATTAAAAGAAAAACGTTAATTAAATAATGCGCTTGCTACGCTTTTGGGGTCTTCGATGTTGCTTTTGTTGGATTCGATGTCGAATTTTGGTGTCACCCCTCCTTCGTAGGCGAGAGCTTGGATTCGTATGTCGATGGGACATACGCCTTCTGAATCCCAGGACTTGGGACAAAGCGCTGCTTGCTCTCTTTCTTTGGCTATAGACTCGGGGTTCTCTTCGTGCAGCATAAAATTCAGTGCTCATTAAATTGGAGTCCAATAACATTCCAAGCATAAACAGATATTCTCAAAAGTTTGTTTAATTTTGGTCGTCGATGATTGGGTGTTTCGTCGAAATATTTCTTCCATCGAGTCTCCCTGACTCGACCACTGCGTTAATTTATCGATCACGTGCAGAGCTCATGTAGACCGCCCATGAGAATTATCCGATGACTTTTTCCAGACGCCGTACCCAAAAAGTCGTAACAAGGCTAAAACCTCCCATAATTTTGGAGCGAGAAAAAAAAAAGAAAAACAACAAAGATTCAAAGAAGAATTCTCTTCTCTTCGACCAATTTCGATTCATGGAAATCCCGACCTAGTTTAAAATAAAATTGAACATTTAAATGCAATTATCTATAATCTAACGCCACCTTTTCCATCACCGATGACCTGACCCAGGCACCCATGCTCATTCTTGATTTTACATTTTTACATCCGTTCACTCACGTACTTTCTGGAATTCAATTGATAAAGTCTTCATTCGAGGATAAGGAAAAAGAGGATCACCGGTCACTTAGCTTTAGATGAGCCATACACGCTCTGTCTCTCTGTCTCTCCTGCTTTCCTTCTCACACACACCCAAAGAGACTGCCTGTGGTTCTCACGAAGGCAAAGACTTTGCACTCGGCCTGTATTAGTGTCCCATGCACATTGCTTTTCGTTGTGCAGAAAGGCCCACCACTTCTGAGTAATCTGATGCCATGGCCAAAGATTTCTTCAGCATCGACGGATGTTTTTCTTCACGCCCGACGATGGACGTTTTGTTATAAAGAGCTGCGATATCGACGCCGCCGTGGCGTCACCCCTCGATAATTTATGCTCACTTGAGACCATATTCGTGTCGACGGCTTGATTTGAAGACAGCCCAAACTATCCGAGTTCTCCAAAGGAAAAAAAAAACGTTTCTCTCGTATGACCGGGTCCCTTTCCTCGTATTGAATTTTATTGAGAATTACAAGATATAAGTAATCTCAAATCGATGCAAAAGTCCCGAAAGTCGCGGGACGTAACACTAAGTTAAATTATTCCAAAACTTAAAAAAAATTTTAAATAATAATTGTGGAATTTTCTTTCGTAAAAGTTTTTAAATTTCCCAAATTTACTAGGAACTACTACGAATAAATACGAAAATAGTAGGATATTCTATTATTTTTTACGAAAAATGCCGTGTCACCCTTCAAAAAAGCTAGAATGGTATTTCGTCACAGATCGTAGAATTCTATGAATAACTACGAATTTTTACACCGTCGCTATCGAAAATTCTAGTTTTTTATAGAAAGTAATAGAATATTTGAGCCGTTCGCTCAAAGAATGACCTAAGTTCAATTTGGTCGTTTTGAGAAAAAGCGATTTAAAGATTCAGCATTGTATGGCAAATTGTTAGGTGTGAAAATGTATAATTTTTTGAATTTCACTTCAAAGAGACACTCCTGAATAAAGATTCAAGACCATAAAATTGTTGTTAAATCCATTTTAACAACACTGAAATGTATAATTAATACAAAATGATTTAGGTCGTTTTTTCGGCGAACTACTTAACCCTTTCAAGCACACATTTTTCTTTACGTGTAATCGACTTGAAACTTCGTACTCGGGGGTTTTCGGGGTCACTGATAACGAATCCGCACTTGAAGTTAGCAAATTCAAGATGGCGGATCCAATATGGCGGACCAAAAATACAAGAAGTCCTCTGACGAAAGTAAAAGTTGGTACTCGGGGGTTTTCGGAGTCGCTGACAACGAATATGCACTCAAAATTTTAAAATTCAAGATGGTGGATCCAATATGGTGGACCAAAAATGCCAAAGGTCGTTTGACGAAAATAAAAGTTGGTATTCACGGGATTTCGGGGTCGCTAATAACGAATATGCACTCAAAATTTTAAAATTCAAGATGGGAGATCCAATATGGTGGACCAAAAATGCAAAAGGTCGTTTGACGAAAATAAAAATTGGTAATGAGGGGTTTTCGGGGTCGCTAATAACGAATATGCACTCAAAATTAAAAAAAAAAAAAAAAAAAAACAAAGAACCAAATAAAAAAATTACAAAAAACGAAAAAAAAATTTTTAAACGAAGAAAAAAATAAAAAAATAACACAAAACGAATTTTTTTTTTAAATTGACAAAAAATAAAAAAATTTAAAAAAAAATTAGAAACGGAGACATCAATCGACATGTCCTCGTTCGTGTGTCTCTGGATTTGACTGAGAGCGGTACTTTTTGGAGAAAATTGAGGTTTCCATTTCCTAAATCGTATATGCAATACGTTTGTATATCGTACTCTAGTATAAAAATTGACCTTGAATAAACGGTTTCTCAGGTCTGCATCGGCCGTGTTACATGCAATTTACAATCAATGGCTCCAGAAATATCTATGTACTGATCTTACGCTAGATAAGCATTGTTTTTCGCATGCAAGTCGCCATGTTAGATCCACCACCTTGCATTCCCGAAGTCTGACCGTGAATTCGTAGTCAGGGACTACATCAACCTCCAAGTACTAACTTTTACTTTTATCAAACCACTTTTTGCATTCTACGTCCACTATTCCAATTTCCAAATTTTGAGTACTGATTCGTTATCAGGTACCCCGAGTACCAACTTTCACTGACATTGCACAACTTTTTGTATTTTTTGTCCACCATATCGGATCCGCCATCTTGAATTCCCAAATTGCGAGTGCAGATTCGTTATCAGCGACCCTGGAAACCCCTGAGTACCGACTTTCACTTCCGTCAAAGGACTTTTTGCAATTTTGGCCCGCCATATTGGATCCGCCATTTTAAGTTTCCGAATTCCGAATTCTGTCATAAATTTATTAGTGACAGAAGAGAGCAAACGATATTATCACGTACCGCGCGGGTACCACAACGCACATCAACAGCTGGAGCGCGAGACTAGAGACGCAGCCGCGCGCTGAGGACTAACAACGACAATACTCTAGACGCGCTGTTTCAACCAATCACAAAAAGGTCAATAATGCATTATTGACCTTTTTGTGATTGGTTGAAACAGCGCGTCTAGAGTATTGTCGTTGTTAGTCCTCAGTAACATTTCGTTAGTCCTAGTAACATTTCGGCCATGGCCGAAATGTTACGAAACTTAGCAAACATACTTTTAGGACTCATACCTACGCACTGGTAACTAAATCCCAAAAACGACCTAAAGTGACTTAGGTCATTCTTTGAGCGAACGGCTCATTTGGAATGTAAAAATCACGGATTAGAATTTCATAAAATTTCGTAACAGTTCTTATATTTTATAAAATAAAATACGATTTTTTAAACAAACACTGAAATCATTTAAATATTTTTAAGAACAATAAGTACGAGTCGGTACTCTCCCAAAAAGAAATTTTTTATCGTAAAAATTCGTAGAATTTTACGAATAACTACTAATTTATACGACCCGCTCAAAAAATTTTTTTTGGTAATTATTTACTTTGAGGACTTTTCCGAATTTCGCAAAATCTTGGGTTTTATTTCGACATTCACGTTTGTTCTGGTCCCAATAATGATAATCAGACCCGCCTGATTATTCAGTTCAAAAAATTATGGAATACAATTCATGAAATTGCGTAAAAAGTAAGAGATTGTGAGAAAAAAATACAATAAATTACAATTTTCTGTGAAAAATAACTAACAGCCAATACATTCAGACAAACCGAAATTGTTCCACGTAAAAATTCGTAGAATTTTAAGAATAACCGGGAATTTATACAACTCGTTTTAAAAAATGTTGTTTTTCTTTCAAAAATTATAAAATATCTATTGCAGTCTTCAACTCGAAAAATTATCGTATATATTCATGAAATTGCGTAAAAAGTAAGAGTTTAATTGTGAGAAAAAAATACAGCAAATTACAATTTTCCAAGAGAAATGATTATCAGCCATTACCCTGGTGAAAAAAATTTCTATGACGTTCTACGAAAACACAAGAAAATATAAATTTCTAGGAAATCGTAGTTTTAGTTAAAAAAAATTGTAGGTATGTATTCGTAAATGTTTCCGTAAGAAAGTACGAAAGTTTTATGAGAAATTACGATAATCTACGATTATATCTGCGACAAATTGTGAAAATCTAATGCTTCGAAAAGGTGCAACTAAATTCCGTAGCTTTTTGTAGAAGACTACGAATTTTCACGAAAATTTACGATAATCTACGATTATAATACGAAAATTCACCCGCTGAAAACATCAAAATAAGATTTCATAAATGTTCGTATAAAAAGTATTAACTTCTACGACAAATCAAAATGATCCACAGTAGTGTTACACGGAAAGTTCTAACTCAAGATCCCTACCCCGACATTTACCGACATTTTTTAGCTCAGACACGAACCACTTAGCCGAGACCCGAACCCGGGGGGGGGGGGGGGGGGGCTATCTTTAAGAGTCCGAATGCATGGAGCCGATCGGAGGGGGGGGTCTCAACTGGAGGGCACCTAATCTCTTATGGGTCGAGGCATTGGGAGGGGGGGGGGGGCTAGCTTTGAGGGAGGTATTGGAATGCCGCTATCTCTGGCAGCGGCGGGGTGCCTTATTTTTCAGGGCGACATTTGATTGATGATTATCAGTTAGACTGGCGTCTCTGTAGGGCGGGGTGGGGGGCTAGTTTTGAGGGTGGTATTAAAATGCAGCTATTCTGTATATCTGGCAGCTGCAGTGCAGCTTGTCTTGGCATTGGAATGTTGTTATCTCTAACAAGTAAATAGCGGACTAGAGCGTTAGATTTTTCAACCGCCCACGACGCTACCCCCGCAGGGCTACCCTCGTAAATTTAAGAGAGGGGATATGCTTGCCGAGACACGTTAATCTCAGTGCACTTTACGTAATCTTTACAAAGACATTGGAATGCTACTTAACTGGCGCGTCTGTCTGTCGCCTCCTCATTTCCTGTCATAAATCACTGCTGGTCACGTGCTAGGTGTCCGACTGCAGCGTGGAAACGGCCGAATCGTAAGGTCATAAAAGCCCACCGCGACGCTACCCCCTGCAGTGCTACCCTTGTAAGCGCAAAAGAGGGATAAATGCTTGTCGAGAAACGTTAATCTCAGTGCATCATTTTTCGCCATACCTTTTAAGATAGCATTGGAATTTTGTCAATTCTATCGGCAGAGTGCATTTTGCGTAATCTTACGATGGCATTGGAATGTCACTTAACTGGCGCGTCTGCCTGTTGCACTCTCATTACCTGTCATAAATCACTACTGGTCACGTGCTAAGTGTCCGACCGCAGCCTGGAAAAGGCCGAATCATGAGGTCATAAAATCTTAGAGGCGCCTACGATAAGGTATAGTTGCTCCTTGGTACCTGAAAGAAAAGCGTTCAAGTGTCCCTAACAGGTATTCTTCTGACCGCATATATAAGTGTTTCCCCATCACTGACTGGTGCGTGAGTAGCGCTAGGTGTCACGCTGGATCCTTTGTCAAACCACGATGAAATTGGGACGAGGAGCAGATTAAAAATATGGAAAAGCAGGTTCGATTCGGTACTCGGCTAAAATTCATGTAATGTATGCATGGGATTATGCATACAGAGCCGCTCGCCGAGGCCGGTGGGAAGAAGTAGCACGTGATCGTGAGCGATTTAGATTAAAAATTGAAAAATGCGGTAAACTGATTGGATCTGTATTGATGAAGAAAAAATTTGACCGAAAATGCAATACTGATTGAATATGCATCATCGACGTGTTTCAGCGTGTTTCGACCCCTCGAGCCTTCGAGAGCTGATGATGCCATATTGCATGTCTAAACACGCTTGAGCCTGCACAGTGGTGGATATACGTGCAAAGTGCTAACTATGACGCCAGATATTTTGACAAACCACCGGAAAATGAGGCTTTGATGTTCATGGAAAGTCGCTATGACGCGCTTAGTCCCATTCTTGCTATCAACATGGACGGATATCCTGATAGCGTTCTCGGAACCAAATATCCGTGGGAATTATCAAGGGGCGATCTTAAGAATATAACGAAGCCTATACTTGTAAAATATTTTAGTCGATCAATTCACATGCTTTACGATCGTTTACCCGAAAATCTTCGTGCCGACAGTGAAATTATGTCATATCTGCCTTGTATGGAGCATTGGAATGCGCCCCACATCATGACTCATATCGATGGCCCTGCAGCCTCTGTACGGAATTGTGAAATGTGTCGCTCCAAAGTGTGGGTGGAGAAAAATCCTATTGGGTCCTAGTTTTGAGGGTTGGTGGGGGTTGAGAATTTGGAAGGCCTATATAAGCTCAAGATGCACGCCCGAACTGCAGCAGTTTACATGAAAGACAAGCGACGTGAGCTGAAAGAACGATTGCTCCTGCTTTTGAAAAATATTGAGGAAGTGAAAAATCTTATACGTTGGAGAGAAGATCTGGGATTCATCACAAACAGATTAAAAAAAACATCAATAAGTTGAAATGGATTTCACAAGTATCAACAAGGTGGGAATAATGGCGGAATTTTTGCCAACGAAAAATTGGCTGAACTCTCCGTTCAGGTGGATCATATCCATCCATAAGTGTACATTGTTGAATAAGTAAAAAAAACATTATAGATGACTTGTGGCGGGAAATGTATGAGTGGGATTGAAACCGAATATGTAAAACAATTTTCTATGGTTTATTTTATTTAAAAAAAATATACATATATTTTTCGAAAAAATGTTTTTATTTATTTCAAAATCCTGCGTTTACACAATGCCTGATGTACCAACTCCTTAAAGATTTCACGTTTGCGTTCGCACAATTATATTTTGAGTCATGGGGATGATGATGAGAACATCCTCTGTTGTTTGATATTTTCGATAATTTCTGCAATTATGGACAATCGAGAGTTTCCATATCGACAATATGTGCCGACGAATCCGTGAATTGCGCTAACCACGTCCTCTTCTCTAATCCCTTCACGTAGATGGTTCGGGCTTGTTTCAAGATAGCTCGAATTGTTGTTCCAGCAGCTTCGTACGGTGTGTCGCCTGAATTCCATCGTATTCCATGAAAATTTCGTTCTAGCCATGAATTCATCGTTTTGTACTTCGCTGGTAGAGAGTTCCATGGCGTTGGAGGTTTGAAGAAAAACGTCAGGGGCTCGGTGTTGTCAGAGATTTCCACAATTGCTATTTCTTTGAGCACAAATTCGTTTATGGGTCTCCTGAAGCCTTGAGTATCGACGATAAAGTCCATGGTGCTGACTGAAGAGAGTCGGTTCATCGTTGAAGGTTTTATACTAATTTTTTTACCCCGCCACTTATTGGATTGTACTCAACAATACGATCGTGTAGAATCAAGCGATACGCGGATGTATTGGCAGGAATATTATTTCTTGCTTCAAATTCAAGACGAATGTCAACGGGGCCTGACTTGAGAGAATCGTTCTGCTTCGAACAGTCGATGACGACTAGAGGGGCATACTTTAGAAACTCGGATTTTTTTAGCCACGGCTTCGCTTCCCTGTTGTAATAAGTATTCTGGAAGTTTGCATACATCTCGTATAGTAGGGCGTACTGGTTTTGCTGTATGTTTAGGTTCAAATTTCCATATGAATAGCATTGCGAATTTAAATATAGTTTAACATCGGCGAGATTACAATGATCAAAGTTACTCGCGTTCTTTTTTTTCTTATTTTTCCGATCAGTCTGGAAAGCTAGAATGACATATCGCGGTTTTTCCAGCTGAGTAGAAGTCTTGACGGTCCATACATGCTTCGAGGTTGCGGGGAGCAGCGGATACTCATACAGTTCCCACGTACGATAGCTCATGGAGATTGGCACATCTCTACCGATAAACTTTAAATGTTGTATTTTACGCTGATCGGAGACTGTCCCGTATGGCACAAGCTATTCTACTTTTTGCAATACAAGTTTGAACTCCTCGTCGGCCGTCTGTACAATAGCATTATCATCAGTCTTCGATCTCGATAGAATCAACTCATGCTTGGCGTTTACGACGATTTTTCGATAGTCTTCGGCAAAACCAAGCAGCATACTTAGCAGTATACATACGTCAAAGTTGCCCGCTGCATCTATGATTTTCATCGTTTCTTCAACATCAAGCAAGCCCGTGTTCTCGAGCATAGATCTCTTACCGGGACTCAGAGATGAATATCCCTTTATTAGACTCGTAAGGCCCACATTTTTATTTCGATCAATTTCAATAGCGTTGAGCTCATATCGTACTTCTTCGAACAAAAAGAAAATAGCATTATTGACGAGGCTTGTGGAGGCAAGCGCTGCACCATCGGCTTTAGTCAGTTTTTCGCATATATGTATAAAACTTTTGCTTGGTAGAAGACAGATCCTGATGTTGGATGGAAATACGTTTCGCATCGCTGTTATTGAAAGTTGATGATGCATACGGCTTATGAGCATGAATCTCGCAGTGTATTATAGATTCATCGAAGACGATGGAACTTTGTATATTTACTATTTCCTCCTCCATTTGACACAGCAGATGCAGAGGGCACAGAATAAATAATATCTTATGCGCTTTTTCCGCGCACTGCCAGACCCAAATTCTTTAGAAGTATTACGTTCTGAGGTGTTAGCACTTTGAGCGTCGATCGGCGACTGGTCACGCTCATTTCATCAAGCCATGACGACTTGATATTATGGCTTCTATTGAAGACTATACCTACTCTATATAGATTTTATATGTAATCGTATGGTTATGACTTCTCCACGAAAATTTACTAAATCACCGTCTTGATCTACTATCCGAAGCTGGATGTTATCTATTGTCTTGTTCGTGATTGGTAGATAAATGACGTACGATGGAACTTCAATGATTTTATATCCAGATGGTACAAACGGGAAAAACTCGTGAATCGTATGAGCTGTTCGCTCATTAATATAGGCACCGGCGGTAATGCTACACTCTATACGCAAGGCGTTCACTTTCAGAATGGCTACTGGGAGATCAGATGTATGCCTTTTATTGGCTACAAGAATACGCCGTGTGAAACCCAAGAGAGAGCCGATAGAATCATTAGGCATAAAATTTATATCGCGATTACACTCGATTTCACTACGTAGAGTATTGTTATTGGGTTTAATCTTAATAGAAATATTCGGCAATTCTGCCTGCACGTACTTCTCAATATCATCTATTTCATAGCTACCCGTCGGTATAGTCAATATCTTGTCTCCCACATAAATTTTATTATTATTATCAGCTATATTAGGAATAGAATTGAAGGTTAGTAATTCAATGAGCCCTAACCGGGGCTTTGGTCTGGTGGCTAGCGTGCTTGCCTCTTAGCCAGAGCGTCGGGAGGTCCCGGGTTCGATTCCCGGTGTCGTAATCTTGTCAGGAGAAAATAAAAATATGGGCGTGACTAGCTCCAGATGTATGTATGGGGCATACACAAGTACATTTACTGGTGTGTGTCACGTGTATATAGCTGTAGTCCATGTTTACGTTCTCCTGTCAAGATGTGACGTAGCTCCGATTCCGTGAGGCGAGCACGGGACCGACTGTAGTGGCCCAGGTTTTCCGCAGTTTCCTGGGGCCCATGATACGTGCTAATACGCGTGCCATGGTGAATGCGCTACAGAATAGGAAGTTGGCTGCGGCCGCACGGGCCCTGGGTGTCTGGTTACTGACCCGGGCCAGATACCCAGGGTTGAGGTGGATGAGAGGGAAGGATGGAAAGGGAAGTGAGGGAAGGAGCGTCGTCTTGAAAACCCCGAAAGGGAAGAAGGCGCGAGGACATAAATTAATTAAAAAAAAAAAAAAAAAAAAAAATGCAATGAGCCCTAAAGTGTAATCTTTGTGGGGTGAAAGTTCGATAGGGGGAAAATATTGAGCTTCAGGTGTAGATGACGTACCGGAAATAGTTAGTGTAAAAATATCATCCATGACGACGGCACATAGTCAACTGATTCTATATTCATCATTATGCACGTTTATATACAGAATATTTTTCTTTACCACTCAATTGCTGACAGAGAAACTTTAGGCATAAGTGCCCACATTCGACTGTACCATACTTCTGATATCCCTTATAATTATAATTCACGCTACCAACACCAAAATATTTCATCAACTCGACTGGAGGCTAAAGATTGCTGAAACTATCAAAGTACATGACATTCTCCCCCCTCTTTTTGTATGCAACCCAGTGTGTACCAGGTCCCATATCCTCATCTTAATTGATAATTGCTGATTCGCATTTTGCCGGTCCATTTTTCGGCAATTTATTTCTCATAAAAACTCCGCGAAAGTGTGGAATTTCCATGATTTTCGCATATTTGAGCAGATCAGCAGCAGTTACGGCTTGGGGAGGCAGCGTGACTTTCCGTTTATTGAACCAAGACCCGTCCCCCTCTTGTACGGTTTTAGATGCAGACCTTCACCCAAAGCAGCAGCTTCCATCATCTTATTATGTCTCTTACTCTTATCCAATTCCCGCTCAGCAGCTTGGGCCGCATTTACAGCTTTAGCAATAGAAGCAGCGCCACCTGACAGTGCTCCAGCAGCACTAAGAACAGCAAATATCGGCAGGAGGAGTGTTAAAAACCCCCCAAATCTACGAGGCGCTGGTAGAATGCGCAATTTACTTTTAGCTTTCCGAGCACCCTTTCGACCTCGGCTTTTCTCATCAACGTTTTTATTCTGTCCCATGCCTGATTTTGTTTTTTTCACGCAATGCCCCATGCCTAGTTTAGTTTTAGCCTTCATGATGTTCGCCACACCCCAAGTACTTGCTCTCTCGGCAATACCCGCGTCTTTCGTGTATACTCGTTTCCAAGCCTGCTCGGCCAGTAATTTATCGGCCAAAGTTCTCGCTTCGAGGCTAGTTTCTTTTGAATATGCAAAATCGTGCTGCTTGCAGGCTGCATCCAATGGATTAATACCTCGATCACCTCGTGCAAGACGTTTAGATAACTTTGTACCAAGTCCGCAATACTGATACCCAGGTAGATGCAGCTCGACAGGGAGCTTGTCAATCAGACTATTGAGCAAAGCATGACCGATCATATCGGGGATGACCGCTCGACTGGTGAATAATCTCTATAAAACCCTATTTATATTTTTTTCCCCTATTAGTTGTGCTCAGGATGGGGACGGATGAACTGCATGTAATGAATTTCGATGAATTTATGCGGGGAGGTGAGCCGCGCGAAAAACGTCATGGCGATTTGTTGCCTAATAGCATTCGCGCAGTATTCTGCGGCCCCTCGAACTGTGGTAAAATGAACGCTTTACTCTCCCTCATAACACATCCTAATGGTCTGAGATTCGAGAACGTTTACCTTTATTCTAAATCCCTCAACCAGCCAAAATATACATTGCTCGCACGATTACTCGAGCCTGTGAGTGGTGTTGAATATTTCCCATTCAATGAGCACGAACAAGCGGTGACACCAAGCGATGCACACCCCAACTCAATATTTATCTTCGATGATGTGGCATGTGAGAAACAGGATAACATTAGAGCCTTTTTCGCCATGGGGCGACACAAAAATGTCGAGTGTTTCTATCTTTGCCAGACCTATGCTCGTATTCCTAAACACCTCGTGCGTGACAATACGAATTTTGGGGTTCTATTTAAGCAAGATGAGATGAACCTCAAACATGTGTATAATGATCATGTCAATACTGATATGTCATATACACAGTTTAAAAATATGTGCTCAGAATGCTGGAATTGCGACAAGTATGGATTCATCACGATCGACAAGGATAGTCAAATGAATGAGGGTAGATATAGACGAGGGTTCGATTCATTTCTCAGTCATAAGTAAACGTGCATTGGAGACAGTATCATCTCTGACTCGAGGTTGACAACATGAACAAACTTTTGAAGGAGAAAAAATACGTATTGCGTCAAATCGTCAAAGCGAGCGATGCAATTCGACGATAAATATTTAGATGATAATATATATATATTATATAAGATGATAAAAATTGGCAAAGACAATGCTGAACAGACAATGCAAAATGTCTTTAAACCAATAGACACGCCATTGGAACAATTGGTGATGCGGGAAAACGAGATGTTAGAGATGAAACAGGAAGTTAAGGAGGAAGTAAAAGATCGTGTTGAAAAAGAAAGAGAAGAAGAACATATTGAGGATGGCGACCGTGAAGTTAAAGATGATCCAATGTTGGAATGTCTTTTAAGTCTGCATACGGTGAGGAAGAGGGAGAGCAGGAGGAGGATACAGCTGTGAATGTTGATGAATTAATAAATGAGTATGTAGTATTGCTGCAGACAAATAGAAAATCAACCTTGGATGTCTCATACGGTATACGAAACCTCGCTAACATAAAATTAATGATTGGAGATTCTCCAATATTTTTTGATTCTCAGCATATTCGTGTAGGAGATAAAAAATTATCCAAAAACTGTTGGATTAGCGGAACTGTTGTTCAAAAAAGTGCCCCGCGTTGAGGATCTGACATCCAACGATTTGAAAAATTATGAGAACATTGTAATTGCCACGAATGCCCATAAGAAATATTATAAAGCAGATGAAGCAATACGGACGGATAAAAATTTGAAATTCAAGACTTATATCGCGAAAATAGTTGATACGCACACGGGTAAAGGTATGCCAAAGTATAAAGTGGCTAGAAAAGACGCGAGATTCGATTATATTTATTGGGACGATCCCAATGAACTAGTGGACCGCCTACGTTTACTCCTCGCATCTCAAGCAGCCGGAAACTTATCTCACTCGAATGAAATCATATCGATCATCGAAGAATTGCGTGAGGCTCAAATCATTTATTAATACATTCATCATCGCAATTTCGCGCATTCACAAAATGAGTGACGGCAGCTAGATAATAAAAGTGCGCTTAATCGCGGTCCTCCGGGCATTGGATTCAAGATTACAAAAGACGAACATTACGATTTGGAAAACAAGCGACTCTGCAACGTTGGAATTCCCGAAGCGGACCATGACGCTATCAGCTTAAAGGTGCTGAATGCTAAAGCCCTAAACGTAACTAAGAACTTACGTGAGGAACTAAATGAAAGTAGAACGCTATTGGTTGAAGGTTTTGAAACTACTATAAAAGATAAATGCGACACGTTAAATACCGACTTACGGAATAAAATAGAGAGAATTGGTGCGCAAATAACTGAAGATCTTGCAACCGAGATAAAGGAAATTCTCAAAACTCCGAATGCTTGTACGAAAAACCTACGAGTGTCCATGCTTAGCATGTTTTCCCAGCTTGACGCTCGATTAAACATCCTTGAGAAAAAATAAGCGAGAAGAAGCGAGCGCTGGTGCAGGAACTACATAAGCCCGCACGCAGAAACTATCCACGTCGGCATGTGGATATATGCGGCTTGGATGAGACTTGGCAAGCGGACCTTGTTGACATGTCAGCTTACGCGCGGCAAAACGGCAATCATAAATTTCTCCTAACCGTCATCGATGTCTTCTCCAAGTTTGCCTGGGCCGTGCCAATGAGGAGCAAGAACGCTAAAGATACAATGAGCGCCATGAGATCTATACTTGCAAAGGGACGCATACCGGAGAACCTACATGTTGATCAGGGCAAAGAGTTTTATAATGCTGATTTTCAAACTCTCATGAAAAAGTATAATATTTTTCTTCATACCTCGGTCGAAAGTACGCATTTTCGTCCCCGATTTGCGGGAGGAAAATAGATCTTTTCGTCCCTGCGGAAACGTAGCGCGCGCCATCTGTGCCGCGGGACGAAAATAAAGCAATACGGGAGGAAAGTCAAGCGATACGGGAGGAAAGTTAGGCCCGGTTTCAAAACGCAGGGATCCCCTCGATCCAAGGGTTATCTGTCAAATTTTTCATAGCAATTGACAAATAACCTTTGGAGTAATTAGTGAGTGACAGTTGGAGGCAGTTGAAACTATTTTATAATAAATAATATGACTGTGTTCAAGTATTTGTGATTAAAACAAAACAAAAAAACTCATTGTGATGAATAATATGATAAATTTTTGCTATAACTATTTTATAATCAACAGATAATATAAATGTGTTGTACCTATAACAAGAATTTTGAGAATAGAAGACTATATTCATGTTTCATAACTTTGTTAATAAAGCATTCTTAGCTTGAATATTGGCGCCAGTAACCATCTTGCTATACAAACCTAACCTAACTCTCTTCCGTGTTTGATGCCTGCCCCCGACCAGCAGCACTCGCTTCGCTCGTGCCTGCAATGTCGGGCAGGCATCAACACTTGTTAAAACGTATAAATCGGTATAAAAATTCAATTAGCCAGCGTACTTTCGACCGGGCATGAAGAAAAATAGTATACACCACACGGGCAGAAGATTGAAAGCCCTGAACTGCGCGATATGATGCCCTCGGCTTCGCCTCGGGCATCATCACGCGCAGTGCAGGAATTTCCAACTTTCGGCCCTTGTAGTGTAATATACTATATATGTACTCGACATACAGTAATTTGAAAGCATCAATTTGCGAGCGTTTTAATCGTACCTTGAAAAATAAAATGTGGATGCAATTTAGTCTTCTTGGAAGCTACAAGTGGACTGATATTCTCAAAAATTTGATTTCCGAATATAACAATAGTGTACATCGCACAATTAAAATGAAGCCGAAAGACGTGAACTCGGAGAATGAGAAGCAGCTGTTACAACGCGTTTTCACGACTCGAGAACCTTTGAAAAAAAAGTCGACGAAATTTCGACGCGGTGACAAAGTGAGAATAAGCAAATTCAAAAGTATATTTGCCAAGGGTTATACTCCAAACTGGACAACGGAAATATTTATAATACATCAAGTGAAAAATACGAACCCTGTGACGTTCAGTCTGAAGGACTATCAAGATGAACCCATCGCCGGTGGTTTTTATGAGCAAGAGCTACTCAGAGTTGAAAATCCCGATATTTATCTGATTGAACGAGTATTGAAAACGCGTGGGAATGAAATGTTTGTAAAATGGTTGGGTTTCGACAATGCCCACAATAGTTGGATAAGGAAATCTGATGTATAATAAAATATTTTAACAAATGAAAATTATTGATCTTTTCAATCGCCACCTTCTATCCCATCTCTCACAGGATTATTTTGTTGGACAGGATATTAATTAAGAAAAAGTCGGTTTCAATATATCTTTTTTTAATATATTTTTTCCTCCAGCGTATCAATTTTATTAATTCATACACAATGTATTCACAGTTTTCATGCCAATCATAGTTTACCACGCCAGCTTATCGCATTTTTAATTTTATTTATTTATTTTTTAAACTACAAACATTCTTTCATGTTGCGCTCATAACCCCAAGGTTCGATCAAATATCAAATCGTATGTCAATCATGATCAAATATCAGTCGTATGAGCGGAGAGAACTCTTTTATCATCAGTCCAGCTTAAAGCGACTTTTCTTTGTCTTACAGTTTGCACTACATGCTTCTTCGACTGAATTAAATTTTGTGTTTCAACAAGATTCTCATGCCGGAAAAGACAATGTTTATAATCATCAAATCTGATTCTCTTTAACGTAGATCCTCGAATACCTTTAGCACGCTTTTTTTCTACGTCATCATCTCGAACCTTGTAAGCGTATAGTTTGGCGCGCAGGCCCACGAATACTTCCATGATCTGTCCATTATTCTCATCCTTCATTAACCCTAACACCTTTTTATTCGCCAAAGGCATCCCATAAGGATTGTCAAGAGGATAATCGGAGGTATCAAATTTGTTTATGTCGAGCTTCATGACATCATATATATTAGGCACTGTAATATTATAAATAAGACTATCAGTGTCGGTGTACATTAATTGAGCTTTTTGCCCAAACTGTTTTTTCATATACTCATAATGGAAATCATAAATATAAATTTTTGATAGGTCAAGGATTGAAAACCCCGCATACAATGGCTTATTAAATTTCACCTTTGCTTTGTTGAGCTCGATGATGACCATATCATCGTCGAATACGGTGCAGCTGTGGAACGTAGCCCTAGTGATCAGAGCTCGAGCTCCATACCGACCACCCCACTGAGTAAAAAGCTTTACTTCCCGATGTTTTCTCACATTCTCCATTGTTTTACCGAAAACCGCATTATTGAGCAGTTTATACAAGTTTTTATGGAACGCATTGGTAGCTTTTTGTCTCAATCCAGTATTTAAATCAATGTATGGCTTCATCCACGATTTCTGTTGAAATTTTAAAACTCTATGAATTTTCTTTAATTTCAAGCCCAAGTTGAGACACTGCTGCAAGTTTCGATAATGAATGATATATTTTTCTTTTGTCAATAGCGTTGTCATTAGTTTTATATTTTTGGAGGTGGGTGGTCTGTAATGCTGAGGACAAAGTGGCAAGTCTTTATGAAATTCGTGCAGCTCCTTAGGATATTCTAAATCAACCTCGAATATGTACCCTGTATGAGAATCAACAGGGATATTGCCAATATCCGATTTATCAAAGTTTTCCACCCACTCGAATCCAGCATATGGCAATGCCTGAACCATAGCTGCACCATAAAGATTGTTTACGTCGAAATACATTAAGTATGATTCAACTTTTGATGGGTCAAAATCCTCCCCCATGTATCGATTATTTGCTTTTGCATAGCGATTTGAGCATTGAGCAAGTCCTCCTCTGATACCTTTCTCGATGAACAACAGCATATCAACGTTGGTGATGAGTTCGAGTTCAATGCCTGTTAACTTAAGCATTGCATCGAAAGCGAGTCCAGGAGCTGTATAATAGTGCGACGGATCTAAATTATATGTCGATAGACAGCTGCGTCGGAAATTTTCAAAAATGTCAGCTAAAAGGAGAACATCGATTTTGAGATATAAATCTGAATATTCTCCTAACGTTGATATTTTTAAAGTTTGCCAAACATTCATGGAGTGAGTGTATGAATCTTCAGAAATTTCCTCGTTATTTAACCTAGAATAAAACTGCTCTTTGGATGGTAGCTCAGTCTCGTCAAGTTTCATCCAACAATCGGTATAATCATATGAGAAAACCCCCTTTTTAGTCATAAGACTGAATTCTGTTGCACTATTAAAATGCTTGCGAGTGATTTGTTTTTCATCGCTTTCCAAGTAAGATGCTAATTTTTCAATGCTACACGCCATAAATCTGTATGAATCTAAAAACCTGAACTCTACAAAAGTGCCTCGGACTTTTTTTGTGAATGAAATATATTTCTCCTTATTAATTGGTAGAAGATAAACCGCACCTTCGAATGCTACGGCTAATGCTCTAATCAAACAATGAGCGTCATATCCCGATAAATTATGAAAAATGACCGGCACCGCGTGAGAGTTTTTATAATTCAAATTACACCCAGTGTGTGCGGGCCCGCGATACTTCCCTGTAAAATGGCATTGATCTCGAACTCTCAACTCGTTATTTTCGAAAGGCTTCTCACAAATATGACAAATGGTTACAGAGTTAAATGCACTTTGCTGATCATCGCTGAGATGCTCAATTGGTATGATGTTCGTCAACCGAGTATTCACCAAGCTCGCGATATTCATCAATTCCTCCATGAACCACCCAATACAATCCAAACCTCGATGAGATTTAAATTCCGAAATGGTATCATCGTACGAGCAGTGGAAGTTGTAGGCGATGGAGTGAGGCACATGCTTTTGGTAGCCCATAGTATTCGTCTCCTCCACAGGTGCAATCGGCTCCAGGAGACATTCGAGATCAGCATATATCACGAACGGAACATTCTCTTTATGCTTATGGCTTTTAAACCTCATGGATTTCGCATCACCCTCGGGAAAATACACTCTGCACTGGTTCGTGCAGTCAAGGATATGCTTCTGCAGCACGATTTCGCTTTGATAGTGACAGAGACATCTGTCACACAACCATTTTTTGCCATCATGTCTAGAAATCTGCGTGCTCACTAAGCGTGAAATGTTTTTTATCCATGTAAAGTGATGGATAGGACTCGCAAGATCATCCTCATCAGAATCATTTCTGTCACTCTCGAGCATAAGAAGGTGAATTGTCGATTTAGGAGATGTTTGTTTACTGATATATATCGGCACTATTACACTGTTCTTCCTCTGATTATCCACACCATAAATGTTAATTTTGAGGTTATTCATTTTTTCAAAGGTTGGCACTTTTTTTACAGTAATTGGAAAATCCAAACCTATGTACTGTAAAACTTCACTGAAATGTCTATAAGACCTTGTTCGATTGCAATTTATAACTGGCGGAGAAAGTGCGGCAGTGACTGCCCATAAAAAACAAAATTCGTCATTGCTCTCTATATTGACAACAGCACGCTTTCGTTGAATATCTTTCCGAACACTGACGTATGTACCTCCCCGGAGTGGCAAGTATTTATTCAAATTCACAGTTAGGTTGGATACTTCGTGCAGTGACCAACTAGACTCTTTCCCATGGAACTCCTCAATTTTTTTCAGCAACTGATCTTTTACATGCTCCTGGAACCACATGTCGATGTTCGTAGAGGGAAGAATTGCCTCATTCCGCGTGTTGAAAAATTTATCCTCCAACGCAGTTTCACCTATTTTTTTAAGTTGAAACTTGCACGCTAATATTACGTTAAGCTTCAAATTGCCATAACGCCGGGATGCAGCTTCCAATTTGGCGAGGATCAAGGGCTTAGAATCATGGAGAAAACCATCGAGAACTTTGTGTTGAAGGTTGATGACTACGCCCGTTTGGATTCTTTTTTTGAACGCCGTCTCCATATCCTTCCATCGCACTTTATCAGCTGCTCCAGAACCAGCTCCTCTTTTCTTCAATTTTTCTATCACCGATAATACTGATGCAATTGTCGCTTGAATGCGCATTTTCTCATGCACTGAGGGACATTCGCGCCGAGAAATTTTCGTCAATAGTTTCACATTTTTTCCCCCTCCCTAATCCACATTAGTGCTATAGCTGGTGATGATCTTTTTTGTGAAATTAAGTAAGCGTTTTCCATAATGGAAATGAGCTTCTTACACTTATGAGTATCCATATTAGGTGAAAAAATAACCCGAGAAGAAAGAAAGACTGCACAAGTATTAATGGAGGGTTAAACGATTGGAGCCAGCAACATATACTCCCACTCTCCCCCACCATTCTATGGACCATCAGCATCAGCAGGTATATCAGTTGCACAAGTACATCTTCGTTCGGGTCGCCATAGATTCAACATAGGGTTCCAGGGGTAGCGTTGCGTGGCCACAAGATTTGACGCAACAGTCTAACTGCTAGACGACATTCCAATCTCATCGTAAGATCACGCAAAATGCACTCTGCCGATAGAATTGACAAAATTCCAATGCTATCTTAAAAGGTATGGCGAAAAATGATGCACTGAGATTAACGTGTCTCGACAAGCATATGTCCCTCTTTTGCGCTTACAAGGGTAGCACTGCAGGGGGTAGCGTCGCGGTGGGCTTTTATGACCTCACGATTCGGCCTTTTCCACGCTGCAGTCGGACACATAGCACGTGACCAGCAGTGATTTATGACAGGAAATGAGGAGGCGACAGACAGACGCGCCAGTTAAGTAGCATTCCAATGCCTTTGTAAAGATTACGTAAAGTGCACTGAGATTGAAGTGTCTCGACAAGCATATCCCCTCTCTTATATTTACGAGGGTAGCCCTGCGGGGGTAGCGTCGTGGGCGGTTGAAAAATCTAACGCTCTAGTCCGCTATTTACTTGTTAGAGATGACAACATTCCAATGCCAAGACAAGCTGCACTGCAGCTGCCAGATATACAGAATAGCTGCATTCTAATACCACCCTCAAAACTAGCCCCCCACCCCGCCCTACAGAGACGCCAGTCTAACTGATAATCATCAATCAAATGTCGCCATGAAAAATAAGGCGCCCCGCCGCTGCCAGAGATAGCGGCATTCCAATACCTCCCTCAAAGCTAGCCCCCCCGCCTCCCTCCCAATGCCTCGACCCATAAGAGATTAGGTGCCCTCCAGTTGTTAGAGACCCCCCCCTCCGATCGGCTCCGTGCATTTGGACTCTTAAAGATAGCCCCCCCCCCCTCTCCCCCGAGTTCGGGTCTCGGCTAAGTGGTTCGTGTCTGAGCTAAAAAATGTCGGTAATTGTCGGGGTAGGGATCTTGAGTTAGAACTGTCCGTGTAACACTACTATCTACAATTTTCGACCAAAAATTGAGAAAATTCTCCCGCCGAAAAATAAAAAATAAGATTTCGTAAATCTTCGTAAAACCAGTAATAACTTCTGAAAAAAATCAAAACGATATGCAATTTTCTACCAGAAAGTACGAATATTCACCAGCCAAAAAAAATTTAATAATATCTTGTTCTGTTGACACTCTCAAGATTAAGAATTTACAAACTTTGATTGCTGATAGTTATTTTAAACTCAATTATTCATTATTGTAACTTACAAATTATTTTCACCAGGGTTCCCCGTCATTTTTCTACATTCACAACAATTTTTCTACGAGAAATGGGAAATTGAGATAACGACTTCCTCATAAAGGGCTTTTGTTGTGAATCGCGAAAAATAACAAGAAAACTATGTGCACGGTTCAACGTGCACCTTTTTCATTTTATACTTATTTCGAGTCATCGTACTTATCTACATGAAATTACAATTATTTCGAGTAATTATAGATAAAATGACAATAAATTACATTGGCAATAGATAAGACTAGACAAATTAGCCCCATATTGGAATGGCTGAATAAAAATTATTCGGCCTGGTGACATTCGCAAATATTACGATTCGATTAAGTTATGATAAGCTACGTAATTATTCAGATTTTATGTTATCGAAATGAATACTATTCCGGCCAATGAAAATCTATTTTTTTTTTCATTCAATGACGAATTTGCTGGCTGAAAATTCGGCTAAATGATAGGGACCCCTTTTGGTTCTGTACACACATTACTAATCATACCTACCTGTATGTTGTATCCAAACGTCATAACGAGGATCATCGAATCGCGGAAAGCGATATAAATGTGATTGCGTACTACACCACCCATTCGTACAATTTTTAAATGCACAACGATCATAAACACGCTCTTTGTTTACCACGTGGGCCATGCTTACTCGTTCTCACATGCACCTTTGTTATTCAATTTTGTTTTAGTCGATATTCTTTCTACGCGCACAATAAGTTCGAATGGAACTGCACTTGTGGAGCGCAAAGCAAAATATGCGATTTAGAGACCGGGCTGCCAGTTGAATGGCAATGTATGAAAAAAACAAGCAAAACTTACCCTTTACCGTACACATGCACCTATAGATTTTTAAAATTCGTTATACAGGGGTCACAGACGACCCTATAATTTAGTTTATAATCCATTTGTTTTGTAGTATATATAAATGAATCGAAAGAGAATATTTTATAGAACACTCATGAAAGTATCATTGCCTCAGCAAGTAGAATTTTATACGAAGTAATCAAGGATCGAAGAGTACGGTGAGACGTCGTAAAGTTGCTCTTTTATTCGCTTCGGGATTTGGAATCCCTTTTAAGTAATCTTAGCCGGCAAAACCCGGGTATATTGTTCAAGTAGAGATTTCACACAATACAAAAAAATTATTCAGGCTTTGTATACATAACAAAAAGTTGAATCATTCGGAGGGATCAAACGTTATCTGGAATAGAGAGGAGGAAGAGAGAGAGAGAGAGATAGAGAGATAATAGTATATTATCCACTACAGGGCAAAATTTTTTTTTGACGAATGCGATTGTATCCCGAGGCGAAGCCGAGGGATACAATCGCATTAGTAAAAAAAATCTTTTTGCCCTGTAGTGAATACGATATTTTATACACCAAAGGAAATAAAGTGGTTTTCCCTGCTGGTGCAGGGCAATAAACCACGGTTTATTTGCCTGAGGCGTATAAAATAAATGTCGCACATTGAAATCAGGAACTACGATAAATGCTATTTTTTTTCTAGATATCTGGACAAAATAGAATCAAAAACATACGATTCGTATTTCAGTATCCATAAGGCTTTTCCAATTCCAATTCCAATTCAAACACCATCAAACGAAACTATGGAAATGAACTAAATAAATTCAATATTATTGAGGTTGTGTTCATGGTTTGCATTTTTATCGTATAAATCCTTTGATACTATATACATTTTATAAAATTCTCTCTCTCTCTCTTTCTCGCTCATAATTCAAAACATTACTCTTGATTTCATCTATTTACATCTATGAATGAGATAAAAATCATCGCGAGGGATCTAATCGAAAACAAATATTCATCCATTCAGATATATATATATATATATATATATATATATATATATATAGAGAGAGAGAGAGAATAGAATAGAATACAACTTTTATTATTATACCAGGGTGGAGCGACCCACGCGTATAAATCGAGAACACTGTACAGTACACAGAAATAGTAACTTGTGACGCAATTTTCTGGTTTTCGGCGTCACAGGTCGTCCCGACCAGTGTTTTCTACGATTTCGAATAAGTTATCGTAATTTTAGCAATTAGCGTGTAAGTTCTTTTTTCGGTTTTGCGTTACCGAAAGCTCTCGTCCCGTAGTTATCGGATTAACGCGAGAGAAAACACCGAGTTACCGTGGATAGGGGCCGAAACAATGAGCCACCCGGTATACTCGGTGTCGAAGGAAGTAATTCGTGGGAGTCTAAAGGCTCGAGTGCGACTCTCGACGCTTCGCGAAAAGGCATGGGTAAAGAAGAGCAGTTTGAGTTACGTTTCTGTATGGAAGGCCGTTGGCGTATGGGCCCGCGATTCCCCATCCGCCACGGATTGCCCAATCGCACCGTTATCGTAGTATTAGTTATAGTTGGCCCCCGATTTACAATACCAGAAAGGACCCCGCGAAGGACGACCATCGCGAGCAAACAGGATCCACCCGCCACAACATCTCGGCGTGTCTACGTTATTCGTTTAACGAATATTTGTTTATCGAGTTTAGCGTTATCGTTCAATTGAGTTTCGCGTTATCGTTTGAATTTGTCGGTCAGTCACGTTTCGAGATAAGGCGCTCGAGTCGTTGTGACGTCAGGAGACGAGGAGGATCACGAGTTCCCGTTACGCGTGCGCGTACTCGTCCCCCTCTATCCTCGTTATCGTCTCGATCAATTTACCTGTTCGATTCGTTCTCTTTCGGCGTAGCTCTCGGTCCGAGCGGTTCACCGCTCGGAGCTCTCGCTTTCTGCGCTGCTCTCGACCCGAGTGGTTCGCTGCTCGGGAAGCTCCCGTCATGTTACCGCGTTTGCTCTCGTATCGCTACGCTATCGTTTCTCTCGAGCTATCTTTTTAACGTTCTCGCCTTCTCCGATATCGTCAGTTACCGAATTTGCTCTCGTTTCATTCATGTTACGTTACCGTTTCCTCGAACTACCTTTTTGTTATCTCGATTGCGAGGAATTTCTGTTCTCGAGTTACCGAAATTATTTTGTCGTTGTCGTCACGCTATCGTACTTTCGAGCTCTCTGTCCACGTTCCCGTCTCCGAATTCATCGTCGTTATCGAAGTAATTTAAGTATCGAATTTATCGTCGTTACCGCAGTTATTTTGCGTTACTGCATTTACCGTCGTTATCGAATTTATTTAATTATCGGGGTTATCGTCGTTATCGAATTTAGTTAAGCATCGAATTGAGTGTCGTCCTCGAATTTAGTTAGGTATCGACGTTACCGTCATTACCGAATTTTTCTATTCGCTATCGCATTCGCTATCGTGACTTGCGGTTCGTTCTCCTATCAGTTATCGAAATTATGAGCTATCGTGACTTCTGTTCGTTTTCCTATCAGTTATCGAAATTATAAGCTATCGTGAGAGGAATTAATAAACTAGCCTGAACCAAGGCCCCATATGTTATTTTTCGTGTTGAGTTCCTTTATTTCGGGTCACGGTTTTTGAAGGCACTCGAGAGTTAGCCAGCCATCCACGCCCTCTCTCCACAACCTACATACTGAGCGAATCGGGTATACCATCACCGATCTCGCCATCCAACGCCCGGCTTCCCTTTTTCGTGTTTCGTTTACGTCCCTATCAAGTTCCGGTTAAGTTTCGCGGGTTTGGTAATTCCCGCCGTTCAATTAAAAAGATTACCTGGCGCTCAACGGCTCTCCCGGCGTCGAGGATGGTGAGATGGGCCGAAGGTGACGCGAATCGCGAGATTCCCGTCACAAACTTAAAAACTAAGGCTAAAGCTGGTATAGTGAGACATCGAGAGAGAAAGAGAGAGAGAAAGAGAGAGAGAGAGAGAGAGAGAGAGAGATTGATTGATTGATTGATTGATTAATCGTATATTTTTGCTCTGGGGGTTAGCCCATGAGAGCAAGGTTTTACATAGCATCAATTACAAATATCGAAGTAAAACGAATTAAAACAATGGTAATCATACCTTATTCTCTAATTTTCTACAGACGAATATCACGGATTTCGTGGAGATTTGATTTGATTTGATTTAATATATTTCACTCTGGGGTTTAGCCCATAGAGCGGATCACAGATTGTTTAACAAATATGGTTGATAATACTAGTCTTACATACTATTTCTTACATTCTAACATTGTATAAGTGCGGCCGACGATGTGAGCCGTTTTAGGCGCAGAGCGCCAAAATTAAACGTAAATGAGGATTCACGCTAGAATTAACGCTAAAATTAAACGTAAGTAAAGCTTTCGTTGTGATTTGTATATTGCACTTCTGTATTGCATTTCTATGAGATTTGTATATTTATTTATTTATGCACGAAGTAAGTGAGCGAGAAGTCGATTTTTGAAAACACGGAGGGATGTTTCCGAGCGCAAAGATTCAGGGAGACTATTCCAGAAAATCGCCGCGCTATAATCGTACGAGCCCTGGCCTATCACAGTGCGATAGTACGGTACAGAGAGGTCAAGGGCCGAGCCCCGAGAGGGACGGTTTGATACTTCACTGCGAAAAACCAGGAGTTCTCGGAGGTGAGACGGGGCGCAGCTTTGCAGCACCGAGCTCGTCAGTGCACCGAGGAAATATAGTCGGCGCTTTTCAGGGTCCAGCCACGCGAGGTTTCGGTACGAGTCCGCGATATGCGCATCACGCGGGAGGTCGAATATGAAACGCAAGCACGCATTCAGAGCGCGCTTTAGGGCCAGGTTTTGCTCCTGCGTGGCGTCAGTCAGTACGACACAGCAGTAGTCGAGGATCGGGAACACAAGAGCCTCAATGAGCCTGGCGCGAAGTGTGCGGTGGAGAGAGAGAGAGAGAGAGAGAGAGAGAGAGAGAGAGACGGGCCAATAAATCTTAAATTTTCTTCATCACCATATTCACTTTTGCCGCGCGGAAACTCCACGCGCCCGCTTTTTTTTTTTTTTAATTAGTGTGTACTGTTTGAAGTGCAAGTTTCAATTCGAAACTTCGATTTAAATTTTTTCTCAGATATGCATATGCAGTTATGTTTTTGACGGTGTAGTTGTTTGGGGACTTTTCCGAACTTTGCATTTTTTCACCAAAATACATTTCAGCTCAAATAATGGTTCCCCCATCTGGAGGAGCCTAAAAACATAAAGGAGTTTTACAGTTAATCGCTAAAAAATGAGGATTCTCTTTTTTTGTATGAGGAGCGAATTTTCGTGATTTTTTTCCACGACAAAATCTTTTATTTTAGAATCAACAATGATCAAGTGGGGGATCTGAAAAAATATACCGTTTTCCTGTTTTAATTAGCATTAAGGTAGTTCCTCCGCCACCGGCGGCGGGCAATAAGCGGGAACGTAGGCAAGGCGGAGCGCGGTGAGCGGGCACGCGTGAAACAAGATAGAGTCGGACCGCTCACAGGCTCGCGCGTACCTCTTTCACTTACAATATCTCAAAAACTAAATAGTAAATCTTCCTGAATTTTTTTCACATTACTCGTGACATCCCTCTCTGGCTTCTCCTCGTTTTTCATCAACTTCTTAAGGTTAGTTTTGACGGTAGAATTAATAACTACCTCTTCGTGCATACATGGCGCATATGTTACGTGTAAATCAAGCCAACTTTGAATGTAAATATCTCGGATTCGGAATGGTCAAGCTTATTTAAATTGCCCAGATGTTCGGATAACATAATAAATAACCTGTATGCCAAATTTCGACAATTTCTTAAATTAACTATTTTGTGGAGGAACTACCTTAATCTGTGACTTTATCAAATTTCCGTGATTTATTTTTTTCCTTTGAGAAATATGTTTATTTTAGGACTAACGATGATAATCACGATTTTATTAGCATAAACATGTATTAGTTGACAATTTTTCTGAATTTTGTGGGCATATCTAGGCATCGACGAAAAGGGCGCTTTTTGATTCTCTTGCACTTTAGTGGACAAAGTATTTAGTAAAATTCAGCGTGAAAAACCGAAAACTGAGAACGAGGCTACCTGCTTGTCTTGAATGGGCCTTTATAGTCCAGTCAAAATCGTCCTGAAATCGACTTTTCGAGCCGAGTGGTTAATTTTTGGATATAAGTTGTATGAGACGCTCCCAAAAGTAGGTGTTAAGTGCCAAAGTTCTCACCCCCCGGGGTCGGGTGGAAAAGCGTCAAACTACCCCCTTGAAACTCGATTTTTGCCGTTAACTCGTAAAAGACGAAAGATAAGGAAAAAAGTTTAGAATAAAAGTTGTAGAACGTAAAATTTTACGTAAATATCGCTCAATCACTTTTTCCGCTAATCCTAATATTTAAGATTTTACAGCTGTGCAAAGATGAAAATCTTAAAAAATTCATAAAAAATCAAAAAATTATTATTTTATAACTTTTCTTGTATCAAAAAATCGGAAAAAATATCACCTTTTTTTTATTTCAAAGAATTTTCCACTCATTGATTTACGAGTTATAACAATTTTAAAAATTTTCATATCGTTAATTTCGCTGAAAGAAATTTTTGATGTGTAAACATCTTAGCGCTCGGTCTACGGTAGGGGCTAGCTGGGACTTCGAGCGTCAGATGTAAAACTTCGACCGTCAGCGTAAGATCCGTGTCTATGTGAGCGCGTGAATGTGTGTGTGAGAGCGCCACACGGTGGGGGCTAACCAACACTTCTATGTATAGGACATCGGCGCCGCGCAGGCGTGAGCAGCGTACAGCGCGCACCGTGGTCCGTGTGAGAGCCCGTGAATGTGTGTGTTTCGACAGCTGATAGCTGATGGTACGGGCTAAGATTAAGGAGATACGACTAGTATGAAGAATCCAACTGACGGACTTGAAATTTTTATATGTTTTTGCCGAATACTTTATGCGCCTATTGCCAAAATTTGAGCTATATTGACCGTTTAGTTTATTCGTAATAAAATTGCAAAGTCGAGCAGTTTGAGTTACTAAAGCACGTCGTCTTATGGAGACGGTTAACCGGAAGTGCTGTGATCACGGTTTTGCTGCTCACGTATCCAACTACACCCGTTGAAAAACTGAAACTTGATAGATTAGATATAATAGATATTGTAAAAAATTGAAAAATTACTCTTCACCGTGTAGTTCTGGCACTACATCATAAAAAAGTTTCAATTTCCGGTTGTAAATGGTCAGAACGATCAAATAGCACCCACAGACTTAGCAACGTCGCGAGTAACAGCTGATGGGTTTCGGCAAACATAACCTAGCTTTGTTTTGATGTTAGCAACGAGGATAGTCATCTTCGTTGGTCACGTATACCAACTTGTAGCATCGCCAATGCGACGTTGCCAAGTGTTTACTTCAAATTCCATCATGTTATTTATGGAGTTTTATTATTTATCACGTATCAATTATATGTATAATTATCATTCTGCCGATCGTATTAATTCCACTGAGGTAATTCAAGTCTATTTTAATAGGTTTTCGGCTGATTTTTTAAAATGTTTTTTAGTCCGTTTTTGTGGTAGACATGTCATTATTATTATGATGGAGACTACTATCGAGTCGTTGACAATCTAATTTTTCAGTTTTTATTAGTTCATGCGCAATAAATTAATCATTTACCACAAAATTTTTCACATTATAATCGATAATATGAATAATCAATGCAAATAAACATAAATCAGAACAGCTGTGGGTAAAATGAATTTAGACTTTTTTTTGACTCCAAAGAACTAGTCGTACCTCCTTAACCAATGCACGACCTCAATTTTCCCACACCAAACTGACGCAAGCTCAAATGTTTACACATCAAATTTCGTGAGTTCCAACGCCAACTCACACGTTTTTTTTTCCGCCATAATTTTTTTTGCAAAATTTCGAACAAAAAAGTCTTTGACGACTTTCTCCTAACTATTGCGCCCTTCGAGTTACAAAAAAATTCAACCCCTGTAATTTTTCGAGTTCTACGCCACTGGCTTATAGAGATGGACAGACAAACATATCCGTTTCGCTTTTACTTATTGCAGGGTTGGGAGCGCTGGCGCGCATGCGCCTCCGTATACGCTCCATGAGTGAGAATGAAACGGGAAACATTCTTTCTCTCTTTCTACTTTTGCGTAGTTTTGGTTTCGCTATGAGGGCGAATGAGAATGAAACAGAAATCACGGCGACGCGCACTCGCCTCTTTCTAACGGTGTTTCTACGTTGGCGTTTTTTTGTTTATTTTTTTTGACCAACTTTTAAAATATTGATGTTTGAAAAGTTGAACACACACATCAACTTTATTTTATCCAGGTGTGTCGAAATTTTTTTTTTTCTGATCCACCCTAATATATATATACAGGTTTATATTACATATATATTATATATCTTATACATATTATATATATTATACGTTATATATTTTAAATAAAATTTAATAATTTATATATAATATAAATTATATATAAATAATATAAATATTATATATAAATATAAATTTATATATATAAAAAATAAAATGTCTCTTGGTATTTTTCTTTTTCCATATTTTGATGGTAAAAAAAGTTTTTGCCAAGAGACATCTTATTTTTCTTTTCTTTTTCTCTACAATCAACTATCATTGACATTTTTATTTTTTCAAAATTTTTAAAATAATTTTTTTTCCCTTTAATTAAAAAAAATAGAAATTATTGTCTGCCCGCTCTGTAACTGCGATAAAAATACTTTTTTTATTCCTAGATTTTAGAATACTTCCGTTTTCGGTGACAGAGGTGTAAGAGTGAGTGTGGGACAGGTGGGCAGAAAGTGTGTGATAGCGAGGAGAGCGGGAAATGAAGGGGTGAAAAGTGCTGTGGGATAAGGAGGGTAGGACGGGATAGTCAGGGGTGAGCGATAAGGGATGGTGCGGGGGGAGGGATAAGGGAATTGGACAGGGGTAAAAGTCGGGTGGGTCGATTTTGAGGTTAGAGTGGTGTCGTGGCAAGGGGTGTGGGGGAATAGCGGGAACGGGCGGCAGTGGAGCAGCGGCGGAAAAGCGGGCAAAGTGGGAAGAGAGAGAGTCGGAAGCGGTCGGTAAGGGGGAAAGGTGTCGGTAGGGAAGGAAGTGAAGTGTGTGGAGGAAGCAGCGGAAGGTAAAGAGTGGACAAGTAGTGAGGATGGGTGACGAGGGGAGAAGGGTCGGTGTAGAGGAAGAGAAGAGGAGGGGAAGATCGAAGAATGCGGAGAAGAAGAGCAAAATAGAAGGAAGGTCGCCGGAGAAAAAAGCAGAGGAGGATGGATGGCTGAAAAAAGTAATGTACAGTATGGGGGAGTTGATGAGGCAGGAAGGAGAGAGGGGGGAGAAAAGGTTCGAGGAAATGGCGAAGGGGTGGGAGAAGAGAGTGGAGGGAATGGCGAAGCATTGGGTGGAGAGAATGGAGGTGGTACTGAGGGAGGCGAGAGTGGAAAGGGTAGAGATGATAAAGAGATGGGAGGGAGAAAGGACGGAGTTGAGAAGCCGGATTGAAAAGTTTGAAAAGAAAGTGGACACCCTAGAGGAGGGGGAGGGGTGTGGAGGGTTGAGAGAACAGGGAAAAAGGACGAAAGGGGGGGGGGAGTAGAGATGAAGAGGAGGGAGCAAGGAAGATGAGAGAGTTGGAGATAAGATTGGATAGGGGGGAGAGGGAGAAAAGAGTCAGGAATGTAATAGTAAGAGGGGCGATGAGAAAAGAGGGGTCGGAATGGGATAAAGAGATAAAAAGGATATGGAGTAAGATGGAAGTGATAGGAAGGATAAAAGGTATGACGGCAATTGGAGGGGTAAACGAAGAGGGCAGAGGTATGGTGTTGGTGGAGATGGAGGGGAGGGAACAGAAGAGAGAGGTGATGAAGTCAAAAGGAAGGTTGAGAGGGGAGAAAGTTTGGATAAAGGACGACTTGACGAGGATGGAGAGAGAGGTGAAGTGGAAGATAGAGAGGGAAGCAGCAATGGAAAGGAGGAAGGGGAAGACCGTGCGAGTAGGATATATGAAGATGTGGGTAGACAACGAATGGAGGAGGTGGGACGAGATGAAGGGAAGATGGAGAAGGAGCGGAAGGAAATAACGGCAGCGATGGGGGAAGGATTGGGGGAGAAAGCCAAGTCGGAGGCTGAGTGCATAAGGGGTTAGAGAAAGGAGGGAGGGAGAGTAGCGGGAGCGGGGAGGGTTTGGGGAGGGGGAGTAGAGTGGTGCAGCGGAAACGGAGGTCACGGTGTGAATGAGGTGAGTAAATGAGGAAGGAAGTAAGGAATGAGGAAGGAATTAAGGAATAATTAAGGAATGATAAAGAATTAAGGAGTGATACTGGTGTGTCTTTATCTCTCTCAAGAATGAAGGGTAGGATAAGATAGGTTAAGTGTAGGATAAGGTAAAACGTGTGAGCGGAGCGGGAGTCCGTAATGTACCCCGCAAGGGTAATAAACATTTATATATATTCCTAGATTTTATGGAAAAATTTTCAGAATTTTAAACCTGGGCCAAATTTATTTTTTGAAAAAATTATTTTCAAAATTTTGAAAAATTAAAAATGTCAGTGATAGTTTATTGTAGAGAAAAAAAATAAAATGTCTCGTGGTAAATTTTTTTTCCCATATTTTGATGGTAAAAAAAATTTTTACCAAGAGACATTTTATTTTTCTTTTTTTTTCTACAATAAACAATCATTGACATATTTAATTTTTCAAAATTCTGAAAACAATTTTTTTTTCCTTCAAAAAAAGAATATAAATTATTCTCTGCCCGCTCTGTAACTGCGATAAAAATACTTTTCTTTTACTCCTAGATTTTATCGAAAAATTTTCAGAATTTTAAACCTGGGCCAAATTTATTTTTTGAAAAAAAATTGTTGAAAAAATTATTGTCAAAATTTTGAAAAATTAAAAATGTCAGTGATAGTTCATTTTTTCTACAAGAAACTATCACTGACATTTCCCATTTTTCAAAATTTTACAAATAATTTTTGAAGATGGCGGATCCGAGATGGCGGACGAAACAATCAAAATTGTATATTTTTTAATGAAAATTGGTACGCATGGGGTTTTAGAGGGTGCTGATAACGGATTCGTTATAATTTTTGCCGAGTTCAGGATGGCGGATCTAAAATGGTGAACGAAAAAATCACAATTCTATATTTTTCAATGAATATTGATAGGCAGGGGTTTTCGAGGGCGAATTGAATTGAAGTCGGCAAATCTCACAACGAATTCGTTATCAGCGCCCTCGAAAACCCCTGTCTATCAATATTCATTAAAAAATATAGAATTGTGATTTTTTCGTTCACCATTTTAGATCCGCCATCTTGAACTCGACAAATATTATAACGAATCCGTTATCAGCACCCTCTAAAACCCCTGCGTACCAATTTTCATTAAAAAATATAGAATTTTGATTGTTTCGTCCGCCATCTCGGATCCGCCATCTTCAAGTCGGCAAATCTAATAACGGATCCGTCATCAGCGACCCCAAAAACCCTTGTATACCGCTTATCACGCGAATTCCATTGGACCAGATGGTTTGACCCAGATGAGTGGAAAATACATAAAAAATTTCGGCTTCAAGCCGCCATATTGGACTCTGCGATCTTGAATTTCATGATTTTCACTTATGGATTTTGAAGATTAGGGTCCATGGACGCGGAAATTTTCACCTCCCCAGAGAGGTGCTCATCGATATTCGATGAATAAACAAACATTTCGATTAAATAAATAAACATAACTTTGTCGGATTGTATTTTTTATTAATTCTGAATGCTGAGAAAATTTTGCATCCGAAATGATTATTCAGAAATTGTTTCTGGATGGATTTCATGGAAGGAATAGCCGCTGAAAAATAGGACGAAAGAGTGTCCGTTCGGGACTTAATGGGTTAATTGTCACAGACCAAGTTAACCTATGTGAACTTGGAACCCGACTTTCAAAAAAAAAATTTCAAAAATTGATATCGATTGTACTTCGTTTGTACTCGTTTGTACCACTTTTTTTTTTCGTTTGTACCTCAAAGGGAAAAAAAATATGGCGTTTTCAAAAAATGACCCGCACCCCACTTTTGAAATTTTTTTTTTTCCGACGGGAGTCGATTCAGAATCGTTTGTACCCGTTTGTACCACTTTTTTTTTCGTTTGTACCTCGACCCAAAAAAATTTTTTAACGTTTTTTGATTTTCAAAAAACGTAATTTTTTGGTTTTTAAAGATAATCGAATTCCGCCAACGGGGATCGCAAGAGAATCGTTTGTACTCGTTTGTACCACTTTTCTTTTCGTTTGTACCTCGACCCGAAAAAAAATTAAAATGTTTTTTGATTTTCAAAAAACATAACTTTTGGGTTTTTAAAGATAATCGAATTCCGCCAACGGGGATCGCATGAGAATCGTTTGTACCCGTTTGTACCACTTTTCTTTTCGTTTGTACCTCGACCCAATAAAAGATTGAAATTTTTTTTTATTTTTTAAAATCCCAACTTTTTTTGTTTTTAAAGATAATCGAATTCCGCCAAAGGGGATCGAAAGAGAATCGTTTGTACCCGTTTGTACCACTTTTCTTTTCGTTTGTACCTCGACCCAAAAAAAGATTAAAATGTTTTTTGATTTTTCAAAATCCCAACTTTTTCGTTTTTAAAGATAATCGAATTCCGCCAACGGGGATCGCATGAGAGCCGTTTGTACCCGTTTGTACCACTTTTCTTTTCGTTTGTACCTCGACCCAAAAAAAATTAAAATGTTTTTTGATTTTTCAAAATCCCAACTTTTTCGTTTTTAAAGATAATCGAATTCCGCCAACGGGGATCGCATGAGAGCCGTTTGTACCCGTTTTTACCACTTTTCTTTTTGTTTGTACCTCGACCCAAAAAAAGATTAAAATGTTTTTTGATTTTTCAAAATCCCAACTTTTTCGTTTTTAAAGATAATCGAATTCCGCCAACGGGGATCGCAAGAGAATCGTTTGTACCCGTTTGTACCACTTTTCTTTTCGTTTGTACCTCGACCCAAAAGAAATTAAAATGTTTTTTGATTTTTCAAAATCCCAACTTTTTCGTTTTTAAAGATAATCGAATTCCGCCAACGGGGATCGCAAGAGAATCGTTTGTACCCGTTTGTACCACTTTTCTTTTCGTTTGTACCTCGACCCAAAAAAAATTGAAATGTTTTTTGATTTTTCAAAATCCCAACTTTTTCGTTTTTAAAGATAATCGAATTCCGCCAACGGGGATCACATGAGAATCGTTTGTACCCGTTTGTAGCACTTTTATTTTCGTTTGTACCTTGACTTAAAAAAAGATTAAAATGTTTTTTGATTTTCAAAAAACGTAACTTTTTGGTTTTTAAAGATAATCGAATTCCGCTAACGGGGATCGCTCCAGAATCGGTTGTACCCGTTTTCACTACATAGACATTTTTTGGACCTTAAGGAGTTAGAATATGCAGTCTGCTGCATATCACAGGAGGTCGTACTTCAGTCATTTTTTGACAGAATCGCAGTTTGCGAGCGGGGATTATTTCATTACCGTCAGTAATCGTTTGTACCGCCGAAGTATTCGTTTGTACCGTAAGGCGTATAATTTCGCAGCCTGTTGAAAATCAACGAGTCGTATTTGACTCATTTTTAGAGATAACCGAAATGTGCTATCAGGGTTTATTTATTTACCATTTGTACTGGTTTGTGCCACCAACGCATTCGTTCGTACTTTAAGGGGTATAAAATATGCGATCTGTTAAATATCACCGAAAATCGTATTTCAGTCATTTTTGGAGACAATCGAAATGTGCAAGCAAGGTCTGATTCTTTACCATTGGTACTTGTTTGTACAGCCGAGATACTCAGTTGTACTTTGAGGGTAATAATTTTGCAGCATGTTCAAAATCAACGAGTGTCGTATTTCAGTAATTTTTCAAGATAATCGAATGGTGAACGATTGGTCTATTTCTTTATCATTCGTACCGGTTTGCACCACGGAGATATTCGTTTGTACCTTGAGGGCTAAAAATATGTAGTCTGCTGAATATCCAAGGAAGTCGGATTTCGGTCATTCTTTCAAATGTCCGAAATGTGCAAGCGGGGTCTGTTCCTTTACCGTGGGTACCCATGTGTACCGCCGAGATATTCGTTCGTACCTTAAAGAATAAATATATGCAGTCTGTTCAACATCAACGGAAGTCGTATTTTAGTCATTTTTTAGATAATTGAAATGTTCCAGCGGGCTTTATTAATCCATTACCTTTAGTAAATCTTCGTACCGCCAAGCTATTCGTTTGCACCTTAAGGGGTATGAATATGCATACTGTTGAAGGTCAATGAAAGCCGTATTTCGGTCATTTTTACTTCTCAAGGTACTACGTGTACTAACGGTAACGTTCTCAAGGTACTTGTACTAACGGTAATGGAATAAACGTTGCTAGCACGTTTCGATTATCTCCACAAATCACGGACATACGAAATTCGTTGACAATCAACAGATTGTGTATTTTTACCTTTTAAGGTACAAAACAAATAGCTCGTCGGTACAAACGTGTAATAACGGTAATAGAAAAAATTCTATTGGCACATGTCGATTATCTCAAAAAATGACCAAAATACATACATTTCTACCCCTTCAGGTACAAACGAATACCTCGGTGGTACAGACGTGTACTAACGGTAATGAAATAAACCCCTGCTCGCACATTTCAATTATGTTCAAAAATGACCGAAATACGACTCTCGTTGATTTTCTACAGGCTGCATATTTTCACCCCTTAATGTATATACCGACATCTCGACGGTACAAACGAGTAGTAATGGCAAAGAATCAGAACCTGCTCGCGCATTTGTACTATCCTAAAGTATAACCGAAATTACGACTTTCGTTGACATTTCACAGATGGCTATTTTTACCCCTTAAGGTAGGAGTCTCGCTACACCGTCGTCAAATGACGGTCTATTAATCGTCGATATCCAACATAATTTTAGGATAGTTTTCGACATTGCAGAAATTTTTGTGCATTTAAAACTTTGCAGATATAGATTTACACTGGATATTATTTCGTAATTTACGATGAAATAATAATAGAGGATAACTGATTTGACTATTTTTCGATCAGCTGTCGTAGATGTAAGTTTCCGTAGGGCGGCATGAGTAAGAAATTGGTCTGGCAACGTCGCGTTTTTAGACATACATACGTCTCTAGCCTTCTTTTGATGCATAATAGATACATATACGTCACTTGCCGGTCAAACAGCGTTTCTAACCTCTCCGTACTCGCCGGTTATATTGTTTTCGCTATTTCGTGTGCTTTCGGCGATATATATATGTACCATATATACCGTCGAGAGCGCCCGAAGATACGTTCACATCATATGGTGTTGCTAAATGTACATGTGTGTGAATTTGGCCCAGCACTTTTTGAAATTAATATTTTTAAAAATTGTGCTGAGTTGTGCTCCTTTTGTGCTCACTTGTGCCGTAAATCTCGATCCCTTAACCTCAACAGTTTTCCGGGAATTTTGAAAAATCCAAATTACGACCAGCTGGGCACTTTCAGAATATCGACATTTTTCAAATTGTGCTGAATTGTGCTTAATTTGTGCCAACTTGTGCCGTATTCAGTTTCAAAAAAAAAAATAAAAAATTTAAAAAAAATTGAAAAAAAAAATTGACACAAATGCATTACTTGTGCTGAGTTGTGCTAAGCAAGGGCTCAAACTTTTCCCTATGATAAAACTCGCTCCGGACTACCCTTACCCCTTTAACAACGAATAATCCCCCAAGCAGTGACCAACATTCAAAAAATCTCGATCATTTTGAGAAATTTAAAAATCTACCACTTGTGCCGAGTTGTGCTCGATGTGTGCTCACTTGTGCCGTATTCAGCTTCGAAAAAAAATGTAAACAAAAAATCAAAAAAATAAAAAAGTTTTTAAAAAATCCAAAAATAGAATCTATGACTTGTGCCGAGTTGTGCTCGATTTGTGCTAACTTGTGCCATATTCAGTTTCGAAAAAAAAATTACGCAAAAAATCAAAATAATAATGAGTTTTTTTAAAATCCAAAGATAGAATCTATGACTTGTGCTAAAAAAGTCGATATTAGAATATCGACATTTTTCAAATTGTGCTCAATTTGTGCTAACTTGTGCCGTATTCAGTTTGAAAAAAAAAAAAAAAAAAAAAATTGAAGAAAAAAAAAAAAAAAAAGTGCATTAATTGCCTAGTACAACTCAGCACAAGTAATGCATTTTTTTCAATTTTTTTTTTCTTTACTTTTTTTTTTTTTTTTTGAAACTGAATACGGCACAAGTTAGCACAAATTGAGCACAATTCAGCACTTCCGGAAATTGAAAAAAAAAAACTTCAATTGTTCTTTGAGGAAACTTCAAGATAATTATAGCTGAGAATTGATATTTTTCTATTGTGTAAGATTTATAAATTGTACCTAAAATTTACGACTAAATTTTTAAAATAACTCATCGAAAAAGTTTGGTTCATTAAAAAATCGGAAAAAATTCGATAAGTTTTTAGAGCAAATACAATAATATACAAAATCATACATAAAATCAGAAGGGGTCAGGGAAGAACCCTGTTTTCAGGTTTCTGGTAGAATCCCTTATATTATATACGTCTGTATATATTATATACTAGGATTTCGTATGGCTCGGGTCTACGCCCCCTCGTTTAACAACCGAACATATCCAAAAACTCATCCTTTAAAATAGGTCCCCTAGTATACATCATATATACTTATATACCACTTCTCGAGCTTGCCGTTGTGCAACTGCGCGAGAGCGAGACCACGTCATTTATACGTATAAGCTATAAGCTAGTTCGGCGGAGTGGGGAGCGTACGAAGAAGCGCGGTGGGGAGAGAGAACAACGACGTGAGCGGTTAACGTCGCGAAATAGAGATACTTGGATTTTTTGACTGGCACCAGGCAGTACTGCTTCCCACTCGTATCTACTGTGCTTGAATTGGCGACTTTTCTATCGACTCTGTACACATAAATGGTTCAGGAGGCCCCTCGTGAGACTTCGACAAATGAAGATAATATTCTCATTCTCCTCTTTGTCTCCCCTGCCCACGATCTGCTCTCTTTTACATTTCTGCAATTCCTGTTTTTTTTTTTTTTTTTTTTTTTTTTCACGTGAACCTTTCCTTGCCTTTGTTGCCTGAACTTTTTTTCCATAGGCCATCTGTGCCGCCTGATCTCATACAACCTTTCCTAAATCTGACTTGCTCCGTAGTTTCAACACTATGTCAACTCTGTATCGCTCGTTTAAATAACACCTCATGAATTTTCTCTTTTTATCAACAACTCGATTATTTTTTTTTGTTGATCAACTCACCTTATCAATCCACATATAGAGCACTAAATAAGTCATTGCATGCATTGCGGAGCCGCAGGAACTTTCGCTGGTTTGGTTTTTTAGAGCTAGCCGAAAGGATTTAACGATTCAGGAAATATATTTTTCTGTCGAAATAATTTTCAGTGCAGTCAAAGAATTGGAATTTTTTGATAATATAGGAACACTAAAACCGCTATCACATAAAATTTGGAATGAGGCAATTGCGAAAATGAATGGTGAAATGTCGATAAAGCATATGTACGTGTACGTCTCTCGAAATGACCACAAAATTCAAGATATGCTCAGAAAAGAGCATGGTATCAACCAAAATCCCGAAACTTCCATATGGGAAAAGAACGACAGTCGTAACTCAAACTGGTCGATGGATACGTCTCGTGATGTGCTGCCAGCACTTAGAGTGCTGATCACTATTTCAGGCGATGACTGGAATGGTATCCGACCGCGTAATGTACGTTACGCAGGCAGAGATTACGATGTACTACGATTGGGCTGGACCGATGTACTGCAAGAGCAATTATGGCGAGAACCTAAGTTGCCGTGCTGCTATTCTTTTAAAAACCCGAAAGTTAACGAAAATCCCGGGGAACCATTCTTATGGATTAAGGGGTCATGTACTGAGTGTGGTGTTGGAATTACTTTGTATACCCCAGATAAACCGACTGAATATGGTATAACTCTGCAAGTATCGACAAGTGATACAAGGAGCATTGTGCACAAAAAAAAGCGTCAACTTCGGGGAGAAAAAAGAAAACGAGTCGCCAAAGAAGTCACTGCCCAGTCAACGTATGCTTGGCGGAAGTAGAAGGCTAATGAGCTCATGGGCTTCGGAGATCCAGTTCCTGCACATTTGTACAGCGAAGATGTTTTACGCAAAGCACAGCAAACAGAAAGCGACCGAGAGTTGGGGATTCGTAAAGGCGTCGACGCGCTTGAATCTGTTCGGGAATTAAAATATCGCCCCGAATTTGTGGGAACAATTCGAGAGATTGGAAATGATAAATTCTTCGTTATGTACTGGAGCCCGGAACAAACCTTCCTTTATAAAAAACATTATAAAGACACGTCGAAAATGGGGAGCCTCAGTTTAGATGCGACGGGTTCGGTTGTTAGTAAAATTCTGAAGCCTGACGGATCAAGTTCCGCAATGTATCTTTACCAGGGTGTGATTCCATTCTGTAACAAAATCCTGCCGGTTTTCCAGATGGTTTCAGAAAAGCATGATGCAAATCTCTTAATTTATTGGTTACGCGAATGGTTGCGTTCTGGCGTACCGTGCCCTATGGAAATCGTAACTGACTATTCCTTGGCGCTTTTGAATGCTGCTAGCTTGGCATTCGAATCAGTTGACCTTACGACATATGTCAATAGATGTTTTCTGGTTGCCAAAGGAAGTAAGACCATTGCAAAGTCTCGTTGCTGTATAAGAATCGATATCGCTCATTCATTAAACTCGTCGCCCGCTGGAAATGCTTTCTCGATACGCAAAGACGGGTAAAAGAATTCTTCCTCAGATGCGTTGGGCTTATCGCCAAATGTACAACTTTTGAAGATTTCGAAGTTTTGTTAGGTGATTCTTTGACAGTAGCTTTTTCGGAGAATGAGGACTTAAATTCGGATGATAATTGCTTCGACGCCCAAAAACGGCTTATCCAGAAAATTAAATCGGTGGCTGAAAAAGAATTCATGCAAGAGATTGATTCTATAATGGAAAAAGAAAAAAATGCGAAAGATGATGATAATTGCGAAGATTAATCTGGAGTGGAACCCGATACTGAAGCTTCCGAGTTCAATGTAACCGGAAAATTAAGCGCTTTTTTACAAAATCTCGAAGAAGATTGTAAACGAAGATCGAAAACAGGTGACCGGCCAAATCCATATTGGTGCCCGAATTTCGCGAGCAGTCTCCTCCGAATATGCAAGCACTTTACACTTTGGACATCTATTCTGGCATCAAATGGAAGACCTGCAACTTCGTCACGAAGCGAAGAATATTTTCGTGAACTGAAACAACTGACGTTGAATGGTGCCAGAAATCTTCGAGTTGACAAGTTCTTAATAAAACACATACGATCGATTTCGGGTACCGAAAAACTCTTGAACGCTGATTACGAGTCTACTACCGATGATTGTAGAGTGATCATCGAAAATCATAAAATTGGGAATCTCGATAAAGTGCTCAAGTTGAGTGATATCTCGGATTCGAATGTGACATCAAATCTTGACGAGATCTTGAAACTGGGTGAGATCGCGAAAATGGATGAGTCGAAACGCGGCCCAGACTGAGAACTCGACCAGGATTCAGAACTCGACAAGATTTCAAATCTCAACAACTCTTCGAAACTCAATCAGACGTCCCAACTTGATCACATATCAGAAATTAAAGCAATCTCGGAATGCGACGAATTAAGAGAACTCAGCCCGTTCTCACGTGCACGCGAGGCAATAGAACTGAACGAGGTCTCAAAATCCGATGAAATTGAGACATTCGATAATTTCTCGATTCGAAGCGATACGATAACGGTCGAGAAAGCTGAGACGAGCAGAGAAAGCTTTAAGGAGATTTACGGATTTTTAAACGAAGAAGAAAACGGGTGGGAAAAATTTTTCACAAAGAAAATCACGCAATCACATTGAAAATATACCGAATAAAGAAAAGTATGCGGTTCCAAGTCCAACGATCGATAGTGCCCTAGATGAACTGAACACCGACGTTGATATGTCGACGACAAAAGTTAAAAGACCGATGAAACGTGGGAAGTATTTAACTCCGTGTCCAGACATTGAAAGTGTTCTTGAAAGACCGAACTGCAATGTCAATCTACCGTTGTTGAAAAATGGAAATATACTTGGGCCAATCCGAGTAGCAAGAAAAGACGTGACCTTTTAAACACGTGCGCATTTGATTCGATCGCGCAATCTGTGTTGACTGGTTATCGAGATTGGGCTAGTTATCACGATTATATTAAAGATTCGGAAAACGTTTCTTTTTATTTTATAGTAACGCTTTCGGCTTCTGGAACAACAGCCCAAACATATAAAAAAAGATCGACGCTACTAAGCTCAAAGTTTGTCTTGAAAGATAATGGAATCAATTGCCATTCTAATGTCGGAACGATGGTTTCCATGCATCTTTTGACCGATGAACCATCGTTTATAATCTCACAGCAATGTCATGACTGTAATCGTACCATCAGCGATAATCACTCGAGAATTGATGTAAGCGCTAAGCCTTTCTATGAGAACGGCATGCAGATTCTTGAAAGTTTCGTCAACGAGAAAATATCTGATGCTTTCTGTAATAACTGTATTCGATGTGGAAGTGATAATGTCGTATCGCAAGTTTCTGGCGGAAAGCATCTTTTCATAGACATCGAATGCTTGCAGTGGCTAAGACTCGCCGCCAACATGGGCTATAATAATATTTACTATTTCGGAAATCCCTTCGCGATTGGTAGTTGGTGGATTCAATTATAGACTAGTGTCTGTAATAGAATATATCGGGGTTTCAGATCCGAAATCTGTAGGACATTACGTGGCCTACATCCATCGAATAACTGGGCGATGGGAGGTCCATAACGACCTGTGTACGGCTAATAAACCAATCACGGCCACAGCAAGAGCCTTGCTGCAAAAAAAAAAATTAGCGTTGTTGATGTACGTAAAACAAATGTAAGTGGTAAAGGGTCTTTGTAAAAAAAAGGACCCCCATGTAAAAAGGTAAGCACGGTGAGACCCCTAAATCCCAAATTCCAGCTTAAATCACATCGATAATGAATATTCGAATCATTAGGAAATAAACACAAAGAATATAACGAGTAACAAATATGACGAGTAAATAATAAAACCATTAACAAATAAAACGAATCATTAATAAATGAACACAGAAAATCAAAAACAATCCAATTTAAAACAAAGCAATAAAAAAAATGAAAATCACAAACAGAACAAAAAAGTGGAAATAACAAAAGAAACAAAATAACCACAAAAAAATTGAAATATAACGAGTAGCAAATATAACCTATTATTAAGAAATGAACGGCAACAATGATAAATAATAAAACATAAAAAAATTAAAAAATTAAAAAAAGAAAACAAAAAATAAAAAAAACAAAAAAAAACAAAAATATAAAGAAAATGACAGGAATCCGTTAATTCGTTAATATTCATCAAACTCCATATTTATACCCCTTAAGATACGAACGAATATCTCAGTGGTACAAACGGGTACAAACGATTCTGAAGCGATCCCCGTTGGCGGGATACGATTATCTTAAAAAAAAAAAAGTTGAGATTTTGAAAAACAGGGTGGCCACGGTCAGGGAAAACCGGGAAAACCTGGAAATGTCAGGGAATTTAAAATTGGTCAGGGAAACAGGGAAATGTCAGGGAATTTTTCATCTGGTCAGGGAAAAATTTGAAAAAATTAGACAAATTAAAATCGAAATCCCTGGTCAAAAATTAGGTGGAAGGTCTTTATCTTATTTCGATTTTTAGATACGTTCTTGAAAATTTTTAATTTTTGAGCGTTCCCCTGTTATCGACCGGGCACGCGCGCTCTCTAGTGCAAACGTAGCCCAATCGAATGGCGCTCAAGCAATTAACTTCAGGCCGTATGGTTCTATGACTTACTTCAGGGTGACGTGATGTTTACATTCGTCACGCTACGATCGATCGGGTCCTGCGAGAAGTACATAGGACCCACCGTCGAACGCATACCTGAATTTATATGAGTTTGTGTGAATTTGAAAAGTAGATGCAGCATTTTATGAAATACGGTAAGTCACTGCGTTATTTTGAATTTATTTATACTGGCCATATGGGTTGTAAAAAAATTCTTTACAATTGATTCTGCGACTGTTTGTTATAGTACAAATTTTTTAAAATTTATATTACAATTACAAAATATGCAAAAGAAAAAAAAATGCGGGTCGAATAAATATATTTTTACTATTGAGAGTCTCGACTATTGAAAGAAATATTGAGTTGACTTAAATTTTATTTTTCTCAGTGTACATGAACTAGTGAATATAAGTCATGGTCAAATAGTAATTACTATACTGTTTTACGTCCTTAATACCATCGAGTATTGAATGACTACTTTATCAAATGACGCCCTTGAGACGAAATATACTATTTCTTCTCCGTAGTATATGTTATAAATAATAATATCGCGTTCGTTTTCGCGGATTTTTATCAGAGCTATACGATATCAATCGGATGGAAAATGGTCGGACCGACGAAGAACACAAGTTTTAACCACGATTGGCTTCAGCGTCCACAATTTTCGCCTTGGCTTAAAGAAGTTTCCGGCCAACCGCGTAGTGCTCGATGTCATTGGTGCGCAACCACTTTTTCGCTAAGCAACATGGGAAAACGGGCACTTTCAAGCCACGCTGAATCAAAAAAACATTTAAATATTATGAAGACACGGAACAAGTCCCTGGATGTTGCCGTCTCACTTCTTGGCTCGAAATGTGTAAGGCCTGATAATAAAATCGCAGCTGCTTCTTCGTCCCAAGGTTTACCCGAAGAGTTAGTCACGAAATCGGCTGTCGAAGTGGCACGGACAACTGCAACATCAAGTAAGACTGAAACTCCATCGCGTGGAATCAATGCATATATGATAGCAGAGAACGTGACGCGCGCGGAAATTTTATGGTGTCTACATACGGTGGAAGCGCATCATTCACTTCGTGCCGCAGCTAAAAGCGTTGCATTATTCCCAACGATGTTTCCGGATTCCCAAATAGCTGGGAAATTAATGCTGCAGCGCACGAAACTAGGCTATCTATTAGTTCACGGTTTAGCTCTTCATTTCCATAATGAGAATTCCATCTCAGAATTGAAGGACTGTACCGACATTGTTGTCGGCTTTGACGAGTCACTGAATAAAGTATCGCAACTTGGACAGATGGATATTTTCGTTCGCTTTTGGAGAAAACAGACAAATCAAGTGACAACACGATATTTTACTTCGGCCTTCTTGAATCACGCGACTGCTGCCGACTTATTAAAGGCGTTCACGTTGGCTCTGTCTGATATCGGTCTCAAATTGCTTCTTCAGATTTCCATGGACGGGCCGAATGTTAATTTCAAATTTCACCGTGACCTCAGTAGTAGCCTAGTAACAGATCCCGAAGATCGCGTTCTTCTTGATATCGGCAGCTGTGGACTCCACAACGTCAATGGAGCATTTAAGGCTGGTGTGAAAGCTGCTTCATGGGAGATATCAGAACTTCTTGGTGCTTTATATACGATTTTCAAGCATACACCAGCTCGCAGGGGGGATTATACCCACTATTCCGGATCAAAGTTATTTCCCCGGAAGTTTTGCAGCGTGCGTTGGCTCGAAAATGGACCAGTTGCTGAAAGAGCCGTTGAGATCATCCCCAATGTTAAAAAATACATTGACGGCTTAACCAAAGACAAGAAGGCACTGCCTGAGAGTAAGAGCTTTAAAATTGTCCAGTCAGCACTCAAAGACCATCTACTATTTTGTAAGTTGTCTTTCTTCCGATGCGTGGCAGCCACAGTCGAACCGTTTTTAACTGAATTCCAGAGCAACAAGCCTATGGCCCCATTGCTTTTTGAGTCATTATCCAAGGTAGTAGGAAGCATAATGAAGCGATTTATCAAACCAGAAGTTTTGGCTGCCGCCAAATTCGTATACACTATTGACGTTTTGGATAAAAAGAATCTGCTTGAATCCAAGCTCATCGATTTGGGTTACGGAACGCGCGAATATATACGAAAAATACGAGCTCTCGTCAGTGACCGAGATATTCTCGAATTTCGCCAGCAGTGTCGCTTGTGCTTGCAGAAGATTTGCGAGAAATTGCAAACACGCTCTCCTCTCACATACGCTTTGACGAAAGGAATATCGTGCTTAGACCCACTAGTATCCATCATGCCAATGACTCGCGATGCCCGTCTTCGTATCACTTTGAATGAGTTCATTAAAAAAAGGCGGATCTCAGGTATTCTTGCCGATCAAATCGAGACTCAATTCAAATTAATCTGCGAAAAATCTACATTCATGAATATCATGAAAGGATTTTCACGAGAAGATGATCGATTGGATGATCTGTGGATGTCTTTGGTCAAAGAAACCGGTGAGACGTCCGGAGAACTGATGATTTTCCTGCAAAAGGTGCTGATTTTGTCCCACGGGAACGCTGATCTTGAAAGAGGCTTTTCTGTGAACCGTGAATGTATAATTGACAACCAGAAAGAAGAATCACTTGTAGCCCAAAGACAAGTTTACGACGCGATTAGTGCAGCCGGAGGAATCGAGGCTTTGACGATAACGAAGTCTATGATTCACGCGGCTCGCAACGCCCGGGCCCGCTATGAAGAGAGTTTAGTATCAAAACAAAAGCAGCAAACTATGGAAAAAAATGGACTCGGAAAAAAAAGCTCTGACTCTTCAATTAAAGGAGCTTGAAGAGCAAAAACGTAATTTAATCGAAACCACAAAACATGAGGAAGCTCTCCTAGATGAGAGAATAAAAACTATCAAAACGAAAGTCTAAAAGTTTGAATATTGTTCACGTTTTCAAGACTTATATTTCAAAGTTTCGAAGTTTGAATATTGTTCACGTTTTCAAGACTTATATTCCAAAGTTTCTGATCGTACCTGATATCAGAGTATTATGAAAAATATTTTATGTTTTACGTATTTATAGTCTTAGTTGATTAACGAAAATCGTTGTGATATAGATCTAGATTCTAGAGTACAAAATATTCGTTTTCTATAAGTCGTCTTTATAATCTGTTTTAATCGAGATATGTTAATGTGATACATATGGGATGAGTGGATATTGATGAAATAAACACATTTTCCAAAACCGATTTTTTCGAGTATTATTAAACTCATCAGTTGACCAACCTGAGAAGCTCCTATTCTATGTAGATTCTAGTTCGGGAAAGTTGGGTATTTTGTCAGGGGAGAGTCAGGGAAAAGTCAGGGAATTTTTTTTCTACATTTTTGTGGCCACCCTGAAAAATAAAAAAACATTTTAATCTTTTTTTGGGTCGAGGTACAAACGAAAAGAAAAGTGGTACAAACGGGTACAAACGATTCTCTTGCGATCCCCGTTGGCGGAATTCGATTATCTTTAAAAACCAAAAAGTTACGTTTTTTGAAAATCGAAAAACATTTTAATCTTTTTTTGGGTCGAGGTACAAACGAAAAGAAAAGTGGTACAAACGGGTACAAACGATTCTCTTTCGATCCCCGTTGGCGGAATTCGATTATCTTTAAAAACAAAAAAGTTGGGATTTTGAAAAATCAAAAAAAATTTTAATCTTTTATTGGGTCGAGGTACAAACGAAAAGGAAAGTGGTACAAACGGGTACAAACGATTCTCTTGCGATCCCCGTTGGTGAAATTCGATTATCTTTAAAAAACAGACAGTTACGTTTTTTGAAAATAAAAAAACATTTTAATCTTATTCGGGTCGAGGTACAAACGAAAAGAAAAGTGGTACAAACGGGTACAAACGATTCTCTTGCGATCCCCGTTGGCGGAATTCGATTATCTTTAAAAACGAAAAAGTTGGGATTTTGAAAAATCAAAAAACATTTTAATCTTTTTTTGGGTCGAGGTACAAACGAAAAAAAAGTGGTACAAACGGGTACAAACGATTCTCATGCGATCCCCGTTGGCGGAATTCGATTATCTTTAAAAACGAAAAAGTTGGGATTTTGAAAAATCAAAAAACATTTTAATCTTTTTTTGGGTCGAGGTACAAACGAAAAGAAAAGTGGTACAAACGGGTACAAACGATTCTGAATCGACTCCCGTCGGAAATTTTTTTTTTTTCAAAAGTGGGGTGCGGGTCATTTTTTGAAAACGCCATATTTTTTTCCCTTTGAGGTACAAACGAAAAAAAAAGTGGTACAAATGAGTACAAACAAAGTACAATCGATATCAATTTTTGAAATTTTTTTTTTTCGAAAGTCGGGTTCCAGGTTCACATAGGTCTCTCTGTAGAATAGATTTCTGTAGAATTGAATTATTGTCTGCCCGCTCTGTAACTGCGATAAGAATACTTTTTTTTATTCGTAGATTTTATGAAAAAATTTTCAGAATTTCAAAATTGGGCCAAGTTTATTTTTTGGAAAAAATTTTTTGAAAAAATTATTTTCAAAATTTTGAAAAATGATAAATGTCAGTGATAGTTTATTGTAGAAAAAAAAAACTATCACTGACATTTTTAATTTTTTAAAATTTTGAAAATAATTTTTTCAAAAAATAAATTTAGCCCAGGTTGAAATTCTGAAAATTTTTCCATAAAATCTAGGAATAAAAAAATAGTATATTGTGCACCTAGGGCGTAAAGTGGGCTTCTTTAGACCGAGTGTGGAGATTGCAGTACGAGTCGCATGTGAGCTAGCACGAGTCGAAGGCGAGCTAGCTCGAGCCGAAGGCGAGTGCACCAGCGAGCCGAAGACGAGTGCGTCCGCGAGCCGAAGACGAGTACTGCAACCACAAGAGGACAAAAAGCCCACGTAGCCCTTGGTGCACACCATATTTTTTGTAACGCATGTATTGATTTCTGCGTTTTTTGTGCCTATAAGCGGCACTAATTGTAATGTCTTCGTAGGTCTTCGTGTCCAGGTCGACCAGACCATAGTTTTTGAAATCCAGGTCAGCCAGTCGACCTGGACACCAAGAACTACGAACCGGTCGACCTGGACACCGAAGACTATGGTCCGGTCGACCTGGACACCGAAAACTACGGTCCGGTCGACCTGGACACCTAGACTTACGGTCTAGGCGACCTGGACGCGGTCGTATATACAGTCTTTCAGAAGCGGGCGTAAAGTGAGCACTTTACGCCCGCTTTTTTGCCCGCTTTTTCGAACCGGTCAAAAAAATTTCACTTTAGGCCCGCTTAATAGGTAAAAAAAACGCAGAAATCGTGCATGTGTTACAAAATAGTACATTTCGACACGAGTACGCAAAGGCTTTTTTGACGAAACGAGAGGATTACGGCACGAGCTGAAGGCGAGTGCTGTAACGAGTTTCGTCAAAAAGCCTTTTCGTACGAGTATCGAACATAATTTTTCCTCATGAGAGCCGAGAAAGCGCAACGAAGTTGCGATTTCGAGGTTAGAATGAGGAAAAAGTATTTTTATCGCAGTTACAGAGCGGGCAGACAATGATTTCTATTTTTTTTTAATTAAAGGGAAAAGAAATTATTTTCAAAATTTTGAAAAATTAAAAATTTCAATGATAGTTGATTGTAGAGAAAAAGAAAATAAAAATAAGATGTCTCTTGGCAAAAACTTTTTTTACCATCAAAATATGGAAAAAGAAAAATACCAAGAGACATTTTATTTTTTATATATATAAATTTATATTTATATATAATATTTATATTATTTATGTATAATTTATATTATATATAAATTATTAAATTTTATTTAAAATATATAACGTATGATATATAATATCTATGAGATATATAATATATATCGAAAATAAACCTGTGTGGGTGGATCAGAAAATAGAATATAAACCTGTAGGTCGGATCAGAAAAAAAAAAATTTCGACACGCCTGGATAAAATAAAGTTGATGTGTGTGTTCAACTTTTCAAACATCAATATTTTAAAAGTTGGTCAAAAAAAATAAACAAAAAAACGCCAACGTAGAAACACCGTTTTAATAGAAAGAGGCGAGTGCGCGTCGCCGCGATTTCTGTTTCATTCTCATTCGCCCTCATAGCGAAACCGAAACTACGCAAAAGTAGAAAGAGAGAAAAAATGTTTCCCGTTTCATTCTCACTCATGGAGCGTATACGGAGGTGCATGCGCGTCAGCGCTCCCAACCCTGCAATGAGTAAAAGCGAAACGGATATGTTTGTCTGTCCATCTCTATAAGCCAGCGGCGTAGAACTCGAAAAATTACAGGGGTTGAATTTTTTTGTAACTCGAAGGGCGCAATAGTTAGGAGAAAGTCGTCAAAGACTTTTTTGTTCGAAATTTTGCAAAAAAAATTATGGCGGAAAAAAAAATTTCTTTCAGCGAAATTAACGATATGAAAATTTTTAAAATTGTTATAACTCGTAAACCAATGAGTGGAAAATTTTTTGAAAATAAAAAAAAAGGTGATATTTTTTCCGATTTTTTGATACAAGAAAAGTTATAAAATAATAATTTTTTGATTTTTTATGAATTTTTTAAGATTTTCATCTTTGCACAGCTGTAAAATCTTAAATATTAGGATTAGCGGAAAAAGTGATTGAGCGATATTTACGTAAAATTTTACGTTCTACAACTTTTATTTTAAACTTTTTTCCTTATCTTTTGTCGTTTACGAGTTAACGGCAAAAATCGAGTTTTAAGGGGGTAGTTTGACGCTTTTCCACCCGACCCCGGGGGGTGAGAACTTTGGCACTTCACACCTACTTTTGGGAGGGTCTCATACAACTTATATCTAAAAATTAGCCACTCGGCTCGAAAAGTCGATTTCAGGACGATTTCGACTGGACTATTTATGGGTGCCACATGCGAGGGACAAAAAGCAAGGCCTCGGTGATGCACGCTATAATATATAGGCTCGCGCGCGACCGATATGCATATACAGGTACAAATAAGGACACAAGAAGGCTGTATATTTATCGTGCTCCTTCGCTTGATTATCATGCATTGTTTACCAAAAATAAAACACAAAATTCAGAATAATGATATTTTTAGCGAAAATTCAGGAATAACCCTTCAATTTTTTCAGACACTCCATCTGCGATTATCATTATTGGAGCTGCAACGAACGTATCGGCGAAAAAAAATATAAAATTCGGAAAAGTCCTCAAACTATATATAGGCAATTATCACAATTCCGCCTATAATTTGTTCTCTTTACTTTCCTGCACACATTTCATTGAAACCCGCTGGTAACATTGTTGGTATATATATCGTTAAGGAAGGATGCACAGAGAGAAAAGCATGGTTAAAAAAATGACAACAATAAATTTATAACTTATCCAGGAACAATTTTTTTTCGTTATGCAATCAACAATTTGGATATTCGATTGATATAAAAGGTCAATGGGACATTGAAAAATAGCTGGAGAGACTGAAAAATATTACTGTCCCCTTATTTAACTATATATATTGTAGAAATTTTCCTCATGTGCTCCGTCACACGTGGAAAGGGACAAATCGGGGAACCGTCGCTCGTGCCCTCGCGGGTGCGCGGGTGTCGGGCGGGTAACGTGCGAGGGAGAGATCCGTGTTACGACATATCCCGAGTGTGCATGATTTTACAACTCGAGCTGTTTTATTCTTACAATTTCTTGGCAATTATATGTATATGAAAAGCTTTTCGCACTTCGTAAACGTCTGTCCAAAGATGAGAAGGATTATTTGGATCTATTTTCATTAAATTCCTAACATTTTTCGTATAGTTAGTTGCATGAGATTGTATGGTTTTTATACGGCCCGTGAATAAAAATGCAGCTTCAACAATTAATTACTCTCCAACCACGTACATGATTGATTTAAAATTTCACACAGAAGCGTGATTTTTACAGATGATTTTCATTTCCTCACATTTTGAAACTCACAGTCTACCTTACCCATTAGCATCAAGTGCGTTCTGCAATATCCACTAAAATATCGAACACTGCACCCCGATATTCTAATACCGAAGAGCTCTGCAGCATTGACCGAGCCGATGATCACAAAATCATACTCTAGGTTTGGCCGCTACGTTATCAGCTCCACTCTGGTGGGTACACCTAAAATGCCAGCGTTGCGCATCTCCCTACTGATCTCTGCTTGTCGATGAGAAGATTCACAGCGAGCGCGAAGTCCGAACGGTCTGTGGCCAACCCGAAGGAGAGAGAGAGAGAGAGAGAGAGAGAGAGAGAGAGAGAGAGAGAGAGAGGGGGCGAACGATATGTATATCTGTATATACGCATGTATTATTATATTCAAATTTCAAACAGTTATCACTCCTAAACTAACAAATTGAATGGATTGAAGTTTGCACAGGTATTTCGGGGACCTTTATTTATAATGCAATGACCCAAAAATTTTAAAATTCGAACTAGAAATGAAAGTTTTTAGTGAAATATGACGAATTTAAAAGATTTTCCAAAAAATTGGGTCAACACCTACTAGACATATGAAAACTCTAAACAACGAGTCTTCGTTTATTGCTGTACGTCCAAAATTGACGGAGCAGTATTTGTCCGCAAAATTGCATGTGGTACTTGTCGATGAGAAGATTGACAGCGAGCGCGAGGTCCGAACGGTCTGTGGCCAGCTCGAAGGAGAGAGAGAGAGGGAGAGAGAGAGGGAGCGAACGATATGTATATCTGTATATACGCGTGTATTATTATATTCAAATTTCAAACAGTTGTCACTCCTTAACTATCAAATTGAATGGATTGAAGTTTGCACATGTATTTCCGGGGACCTTTATTTATAATGCAAAGTCCCAAAAATTTCAAAATTCGAACTAGAAACGATAGTTTTTAGTGAAAATTGACGAATTTAAAAGATTTTCCAAAGAATTGGGTCAACACCTACTAGACATATGAAAACTCTAAACAACGAGTCTTTGTTTATTGCTGTGCGTCCAAAATTGACGGAGCAGTATTTGTCCGCAAAATTGCATGTGATACTTGTCGATGAGAAGATTCACAGCGAACGCGAGGTCCGAACGGCCTGTGGCCAACCCGAAGGAGAGAGAGAGAGAGAGAGAGAGAGGGAGCGAACGATATGTATATCTGTATATACGCGTGTATTATTATAATCAAATTTCAAACAGTTAGCACTCCTAAACTATCAAATTGAATGGATCGAAGTTTGCACAGGTATTTCCGGTGTCCTTTATTTACAATGCTTTTTCGTGCATATCCCCTCCACGCGGCCGTATCGCTTTTTCGTAATAGAAAAAATCCTAATGTATGTAGAAGTTTCACTTAAAAATAACTAGTATATTTCATATGCACACTGCTCGGTGGTGCAGAAATGTTCGTTTCGTGAAACGCTAGGCCTTTTACAGTTTTTGTCTCCTTTGCATAAGCACACCAGTTTCATCAACTCCGCGTTTTATTACATTGTGAGGAGCAGTTACCATGATTTCGCTGAAGACGAGAGAGGCAAGGGAAAAAAAACAACCGCCCATGCCAGTGTCAAAACCCGTCAATAGGCGTTTTGCCAGCTTAGTCGTACAACGTCGCGTTTTCACGTGACAAAGCGATTTTAGTATTACAGAAGACTGCGCGTAGCGTGAACTTTATAAGTTTTTATGAGTAGTATTATATATGTGTATAGAAAAAATAGTGTACAAAGATAACATTTTGCAATCGAAAATTAGTGAAGTGTGGTATTTCATACCTACCGGATGATTGCTAAGTGACGTGAAAAAAATGGGGAATAAATATAATTTGAAAACAAATCGTCCTCGTTCACGTCGCACGAGCAAGAAATACAGGTACGTTTTGCACCCACACACTTACTCCTTATTCATTACTGTAGTATTATTTATTAATAAAATTATCCATTTTATATTCTTCTGATTTTTTTATGATCTCAACCTACAAAAGACAAAAAAATGTTTAAAAAAATTTTATTTAAAAATTTTGTTTACACAGCATTCAAATTATCTCAAAACCGCCGGTTTTTTTTTAAAGAATTAGGTGAATTTACTGATCTCAAATGATAATTTTAAGACCACAATGGGAGTGCAACTCTTGTTTTTTCTATTGTTTCAAAGGAATGTGAATTCCAGGCAATTTTTATTAATTTGCCTTTTTTCCAAAAGTCTCTTATGAATAAATAATAATACGTCATAACTGTTTTCAAAAGCTATTTCTCACGAACTAGCAAAAGAAAAATTTAGAAACAAATTTTCTCAGCATTTTTTTCAAGTTCTTTTTTTATACACGATTCAAATCATCTCGGAAACGCAACTGTTTTTTGGAAAAAAATTGAGTGAATTCTCTGATCTCAACCGATGATTGTAAGACAATAAGAGTATAATTCATGTTTTTTATATTTTTCCAAAGGAATGGAAATCATAAATGTCAATAATTTCAATGCCAATTGTGATATTTTTCCCTTCTTTCTCAAAATCTCACATAAATAAATAATAACCCAGTGAACACGTTTCATTACAGTAATATAACATGGAAGTTACATGTAATTGTCACAATGCAATAGCTGTGTGATGTAACTGCTACGTAACATGCGAATAATATGTTATATATTATTGGTAATATGCAGGCAATGTAAATTTTATATAATGTTGTTGCATTACAGTTTTATAACTCACATTTATAACGTTTACAGAACAGGCTTATAACACTTTTTATATAACATTCGTAATGTGCAGGTTATGTGAACGTTACAAAGTGTTGTTCCGTTACAGTTGTATAACTAACATTTGTAACATTGACATAACGTACTTGTAACGACATTTATATAACATTCGTTATAAGCATGTGATGTGAAGGTTACGAACGCGTTTTAGCGATACAGCTGTATAACTAAGATTTTTAACGTTTACGCAACATGTTTGTAACATTTTTTATATAACATTCGTAACGTGCAGGTTATGTGAACGTTATAATGCGTTGTAGCATTATATCTGTATATAACTAACATTCATTATATCAACATGTAACGGATGAAAAAATCAAAAGCATTTTGAATCCTATTCAAATTTTCATTTCTAAAGCAGTATAATGTACATACATTTCAAATGTTAAATATATCGTTTAATGTGTATGTATAATCATAATATGATTATTTATGTCCTGATATAAAATAACATATGTATATAATATTATGGCATTTTTAGAACTTTTGTTCCACCATATTAGATTTGCCACATTCAATTTTGTAATATCTTCCAAAACCGATATGGTTATACTAAATAAAGGGTGGAAGACGGGACACCACCATCCCTTGAGTAGCTCCCAACATACAACTGATCAAGAATTCTCCGGCGTGTCAAATCCATGATATAAATCGTCAGAGTTCATAAACAGTCGATAGCGTAGTGGGTAGCGTGTTAGGTAGATAGGTAGGATAGATACGAAGGTCGCAGGTTCGAATCCCCGTCGAGGAGAATAAAATCCTATCGAGAAATCCGTGCAGGATTCTTTTTTTTCCAATGTAACTCTTCTATAACCTATAAAAATGACAAAATAAGATGATGAAATAAAAAGATTATTTAATAATAATCTTTTATTTCATCATATTATTTTAGAATATTGCATTTATATAACTTTTATGAATTTTGTTACATTACTTTGCAACATAACTATTACATACCGGGTATATAACACATTATATAACATGTTATATTGCTGAGTCGGAAATGGCAAGTTACATGCAATTTACATGTAACATCCAGGTAATATTACTTGTAATATCCGGTTATGTTGCCGTTACATTGCTGCAATATTACTGTGTTTACTGGGAATACGTCATAACTGTTTTCGAAAGCTATTCCTTATGAACTACGAAAAACAAAGATTTTGAAAAAATATAAGTACATTATATAATATTTTAAAAAAATATAGTTGATTATAATTGAACAGAATTTTTTTCCCCTATCTTCATCTCCCATTTACGCTAACCATTTATTAAATCAGTCTACCTTTTCTGCAGTTCAAAAAAGTGATGTTATTTTCGAGCTACTGTAAAATCTATTTAAACAGTTGGATTGGGCTCAACGATAATTGATGACATTCGTAAATGATAGCTTTAAAAACCAATTACGGATCATTGTTTATTTATGAGAGATTTTGAGAAAATAGGCGAAAAAAATCACAACTTGCGTTGGAATCATATTGACATGTATATTATTTACGTTCTTTTAAAAAAATAGAAAAAACAGGAGTTCTACTTCCATTCTGGTCTTAGTTAAAATGATCGTTTGAGATTAGTGAATTTACTCAATTAAAAAGAGGCGTTTTTGCCATAATTTGAATGGTGTATAAAAAAAAACGTATAATCGATAACGAACAAACTTGTTGGAAATTAAGTTTGCTACAACTTTGGTCGTTATTGTTTTTTCCTTAGGATCGATATTATTTTAATTACATCCGAGTAGCGATGGGGGGGGGGGCATAAATATTGTATTGTCTCGTTTATTATTGATTGTTTGGTAATAATCATAGAAATCATTGGAAATAAAATTTGCTAAAACTTGGGTCGTTATTGCTTTTTTCCTAGGATGGATATTTTCTTATTTAGACCCGAATAGAGATGGGGGGTGAACCTCAATATTATAGTGTCTCGTTTATTATAAATTGTTTGGTAATAAATGAAATCGTTGAAAATAAAGTTTACCATGACTTTGGGCGAGCTTGTTTTTCCCTACAATCGATATATTTTAATTTAGACCCGCGTAGAGGTAGGGTGAACCTAAATATTGTATAATCTCGTAAATTATTGGTTTATTATTGCATCACCGATAATAAACTAAATCGTTCACAATTAAATTTGCTACAACTCTGGTTATTATTTTTTTCCCCCTTGAACCGATATTTTTGAAACTCGTAGGAAACAAAATTCGCAAATATATTTGGCCTTTGCCTTTTTTTTTTGGATATTTTTTCGAGGAGTACGCCCTTGATAAATCAAATATAAAACCAATAATTAACAAATCAAAAATGAACAAGATATTACAATATTTAGATCCACCCCCACCTTTTTGCGAGTCTAAATGAAAAAAAATATTGATCCTAGGGAACAAACAATAACCACCAAAGTTGTAGTAAATTTAATTCCTAACAAGCTTGTTTATGATCGTTTATGAGGCATTCCACATCAAAATCACCCCTTCAGAACATTAATATCTTTAATTTTTCTGCAATCGACGTATGCTATAGTACTCTACAAAAATATTTATACGTATTGAATTTATGGTGGTATTGATAGGGGTGAAATCATAGGAAAATGCGATTTTTGCTTGTTTTTTCTCCCTGATTTTATTACATGGAAATAGTGTGTTGGAGCGAAAAATTGCTAATAATAAATTTTGTTGTGTTTGTTACAAGGATAACGGAAATAAATTTAAGAAGGCAAGATTTTACATTTTTCATGGGAAAATACCTATTTTAAAAATATAAATCGATTTTTGAACGATAATGAAAGTTTAAAAAAATTTGAAATATTTTTTTTTTGATTCCTCGAACTTTTTCCGAAAGTAATACGTCTCTTTCCAGATAGAGAAATTAAATCTAAAAGCTCGGCAAAAAAAAAAAATTTGAAAAAAAAATTTTATGCCAAATTTGAAATAAAAATGTTGTATATAACATTTTTATTTAATATTATATATAACATTTTTATTTAATAAAAATGTTATATATGACATTTTTATTTCAAATTTTGCGTACAATTTTTTTTTCCAATATTCTTTGTTATTTGCTGAGCCTTTAGATTAAATTTCCCCATGTGGAAAGAGACGTATTCCTTTTTGAAACAGTTCGAGGAATCCAAATAAAAATATTTCAAATTTTTTTAAACTGTCATAATCGTCCAAAAATCGATTTATATTTTTAAAATGGGTTTTTTTTCCATGAAAAATGCAAAATCTTGCCTTAAAAAATTTTTTTTTTTTCGTTCTCCGTGCAACAAACACAACAAAATTGATTCGTAGCAATTTTTCGCTCCGACACACTATTTCCATGTAATAAAATCAGGGAGAAAAAACAAGCAAAAATCGCATTTTCCTGTAATTTCACCCATATCAACGACACCATAAATTCAATACATATCAATATTTTCGTTTTAAAGAGTACTATAGCATACGTCGATTGCACGAAAATTCAACATATTAAGGTTTTGAAGTGGTCATGTTGCTGTGGAATGCCTTTTATGCGAAAAAATCAATAATATATGAGATGAGGTTTGAGTTCAATGACCTTGAAGATATCTGCATATTTGCACATTACAAGTTTAGCAATTTGTGGCTTTTAAACTATGGCTCTGATCGATAACTGCACAAAAACTTTTTTGTCCCTTTTTCGATTTTCTAGAATTGGATTTTTTTTTACTTTTTTTTTCCTCATATAAAACGCATATGGGTTTAGTTTCATTCTTTAGCACGCGCCCGCGCCTTACCCGTTCATCCGAGAAATGACTGTACAACAACTTTTTTGTCCCTTTTTCGATTCTGTCAAATTGGATTTTTTTACTTTTTTTTCAAGCCGCATAGAAAGCGCACTCACACGCACGCACTCACACACGCACACACACACACACACACGCACACACTAAAGGGTCGGTCGAGCCCTCAATCAATTTTTGTATTTTTTGGTCGTTTTGTGCTTTTGAAATTTATTTTTTTTTTTGTTCAATTCATTTATTGTTTTTGTTCTCTGCTTTGTTTACGTCGAGACAATAAGGGACCTTTAAAATGCACCCACAGCTTTCGAGTATACAGCAACAAAGGATTTCGTCGTCATCCCCAATCATGAAGCAGCGTCTAATAAACATAGCGCGAAAGATGGAGCATTATCCCATTTTTCTCGAAAATAATGGTTTTAGACAAAAAAGTATACAACATTAAAGATGAATCTTTTCAACAGCTCCCACTTTTGTATGAAACATTTTTTCTCTAAAATCAACATTTTTCAAAATAACATGGAAAAACTGATTTTATTTATTTACTTATTTATGTATTTATTTACTTAATTTTTTCAGCCTCCCCCGACAGAATATCATCATTGGTAACACAATAAAGCAATTCATCGTGAAAAAAAATTTTCCACCGTTTTTCGGAAAAGTGACTAAACTAAAGAATTATCTTTTTTTTTTATTGAAAAAAAAAAAATTGTTTTCCAAATTTTGATAAAAATGGCAATGATGGTTTATTGTAGATAAAGAAAAGATAAAAATAAAATGTCTCTTGGTGAAAATTTTTTTTTCTCATATTTTGATAGTCAAAGGCTGAAAATGTGCGCAAGATATGATTTACAAGATACATTTTACTTTTATTTATTTTTTTTTATACAATAAAATATCATTGAAATTTTTAATTTTTGAAAATTTAGAAAATAATTTATATTTTTTAATAAAATAAAATAGAAATTATTGTCGGCCCACTTTCTGACTGTGTAAGATCAAAATATTTTTTTTTTATTCCAACATCGTGTGGAAAAATTTTCAGAATTTTAAACCTGGGACTAATTTATTTCTACTCAAAGGTTATGGGGAAAAAATTATTTTATTATTTCGGTGATGATAAACACGCTCGATCGACGATGCTCCTTTAGCATCGTTCGACGAGTCTGATAATTCATTTCGACGAGACTCGATCGAGAATCTAGTATTCTCGGCCGAGTACTCGTCGATTCGAATATGTCAGAGCTCGTCGAATTTTCGATCGCGTAACTATAATCGACTCTCCAAGAGAGAGAGCTAGAGAGAGAGAGAGAGAGAGAGAGAGAGAGAGAGAGAGAGAGAGAGAGAGAGAGAGAGAGAGAGAGAGCTAGAGAGAGAGAGAGAGAGAGAGAGAGAGAGAGAGAGAGAGAGAGAGAGAGAAAATAATTTTGGCCGAGATTGCATGTTTTCGGTAAAAATATAAACGCTCGATTGACGGAACTCTCTTACCGTCATTCGACGAGCGCGATAGTTCGTTTCGATATGACTCGATCGAGAATCATAGATTCGCGACCGAGAACTCATCGGTTCGAATGTATTCGCGCTAGTCGAGTTGCTGATCGTGTACGTAGTACACTAGACTTGCCATAAGCGAGAGTGCTTTGCCACCGAATTTGCACGTTTTCGGTGATGATAAACACGCTCGATCGACGATGCTCTTTTAGCATCGTTCGACGAGTCTGACAATTCATTTCGACGAGACTCGGTCGAGAATCTAGTATTCTCGGCCGAGTACTTGTCGATTCAAATATGTCAGAGCTCGTCGAATTTTCGATCGCGTAACTATAATCAACTCTCCAATAGAGAGAGAGCTAGAGAGAGAGAGAGAGAGAGAGAGAGAGAGAGAGAGAGAGAGAGAGAGAGAAAATAATTTTGGCCGAGACTGCATGTTTTTGGTAAAAATATAAACGCTCGATTGACGGAACTCTCTTACCGTCATTCGACGAGCTCGACGGTTTGATTCGAAAGAACTCGATCGACAATCTAGTATTCCCAGCCGAGAACTCCTCGATTCGAATATGTCAGAGCTCGTCGAATTTTCGATCGCGTACCTACAATCGACTCTCCAAGATAGAGCGAGAGAAAGACAGAGAGAGAGAGATAGACATTTTCGCCGAAATTGCACGTTCTCGGTGATGATAAATGCGCTCGATCGACGATGCTCTTCTAGCATCGGTCGTCAAGTAGGATGATTCATTTCGACGAGATTTGATCAAGAATCTAATATTCTCGGCCGAGAATTCGACTATCCGAATATGTCAAGACTCGTCGAATTTTCGATCGCGTACCTGAAATCGACTCTCCAAGAGAGAGCGAAAGAGAGAGAGGGAGAGAGACATTTTCACCGAGATCACATGTTCTTGGTAAAAATACATACGCTCGATCGACGATACCCTCTTACCGTCATACGACGAGCTCGACGGTTCGTTTTGATGAGACTCGATCGAGAATCATAAATTCACGACCGAGAACTCATCGTTTGGAGTGAATTCGCGCTCGTCGAGTTGTTGATCGCGTACATACTGTAACATAAACCGTCAATAACCCCGGTCGCGGCTTGTTACCGGGGCGCAGTTTAGACAAATGTGTGCCGGCTCAATCAATCCAGATATTATTTTACGAATCACTATATTGGGCGCCAGGAAGAATTAATTTTCATGTGGCCTCTTGCCTTAGCCACGGGTGTCCCGACCGAAATCTCGCGGAATAGAGCTTATGAGAATACGGCGCTGGGAGGTGGATTCGTTGTTCGAGGCTACCGACACGTCGAAATAAATAATTCAATACACCCACGAAGCGACGGAGGAGAAAGGAGAATAAACAAGGAATAACTGCAATGTTTTACTCGTAATTACCGTGTATTTCCCTATGGAGAATCCCTCTCACTCGTACTCGCTTCCTCTCACGATCACGCCTTCCTTCTTCCCTCTCTATAGAGCCCGAGACGAGTATCGCCTCTGGATAATACTCGACAGGGCTTTTCCTTCCGCCGGTGAATGATGTCGACGACTCATTATACGACACCGGGGAAACTCGTCTCTACGAAATGGCACTCGATGTTTAAGGCAAACACGAGGTTCGCGGCTCTTGGCCATCCCGATGCACACTCGACAAGAACTTTTATAACTTAGCCCATTTTTGCCGTTGAAGCTAGCGTACAATGGGAATTTTGCCGGAGAGAACGACTCGTACGGTCTTCCCTTCAGCGCGGCCCACGCCCAACTCCTCGAGGCATCGTCGCCTCGTGGCCATCAGGCCCCCCCACTCTCGGGCCCTCAAGCGCGCTCTCTCGCCAAAATTCTCCAAAACTCGCAAATTTCTCTCGGTCTCGCACCGCGCCAAATTTAAAACAAAAGCCGGGCTCGGCTCTATGACCCAAAAACTAAATGGCGAGGCCTTAAAATCTTGCCGCGCCACAATACATAAGCGAGAGTGCTTTGCCACAAAAATTTCACGTTATTCTCGGTGATGATAAGCACGCTCGATCGACGATGCTCTTTTAGCATCGTTCGACGAGTCCGACAATTTATTTCGACGAGACTCGATCGAGAATCTAGTATTCTCTGCCGAGAACTCGTCTATTCGAATATGTCAGGGCTCGTCGAATTTTCGATCGCGTACATGCAATCGACTCTCCTAGATAGAGAGAAACTGAGAGAGAGAGTCATTTTAGCCGAGATTCATTTTGCTTGGTAAAAATACACACTCCGATGATGCTCTCTTACCGTTAGCTCGACGATTCATTTCGACGAGATTCGATCGAGAAACTAGTATCCTCGCCCGAAAACTCTTCGAGCAGACCATGAATATGTCAGGGCTTGTCGAATTTTCGTTGACGTACCCACAGTCGATTCTCCAAGAGAGAGAGCGAGCAAGCGAGAGAGATCGAGAGAGAGAAAGAGTCGATGTATTGTTAGTTGCCGAGACTATATATAGTACACGTTCTCGGCGGCGCGTGTGAATACATTTGTGTGCAGGCACAAATATATTCACGCACGCATACACGCTTAGGCGTCACGTACGCTTGTAGCTGTTTTTTTTTGTGGAGCCGTCTAGCGGTGGCGCGGTCCGCTTAGGCGGTAACGCGCCCCGTACACTACTATGCCGACCCCTTTCGAGTTCGCCGTCGCCTTTCACATGCTCTTAACTATTTCCCTATCTCCCTTATAAATTGTCGTAAAAATTTTTTTTTTTTTAGTTTCACGTAGTTTTTTCTCACAAATTCAAAAATGCCTATAAAAATCAATTTTCGCTAAGCCTCGCGCGGCTTAATTAACTATTTCCATATCATCTTTATAAATTGTCGCAAAATTTTTTTTTTTTTTTCATTTCATGTAGTTTTTTCCCACGATTTCAAAAATGCCCATAAAAATCAATATTTTCCAAGTTCGCGTGGCTTAATTGACTATGTTCGTAACAGGTAGTCCGTACATTCATTTTACATAACTCGCCAAGTACTTCGTTCGAATTTTTTTTTTCAATGCGAATTTTTTTCCAATAAAATCTTTGAAACAATAAATTTTTAGATTAAGTCGCTGAGTCCCGTTTCAAGACGTTTTCGAGCGTTGTGACTGACTTATAAACGGTTAATAAACAATGCAAACAATAAAAATGCTGGATGTACTTGGCAACTGTGAGTTCAATGATTTGAATTTATTTGAGAACTTTTTGTGAGGATTTATTTTACACATATTTATGTTTGTCATATTTTTGCAAGGAAATGTACTTGTCTCTACTTTTTGTACACCATTTATGGTTTTTTTTAGGGGGTTATTTATAGGCCTCCCAACATCAACATTGAATTTAAAAAGTAGTTTTTGGAGTACATATTAAAAACTATCGATTTTCACGAACATTTATTAATTGATGGGAAAAAAGTACGTGAAATAAAAAAAAAAAATTTTACGACAATTTGTATGGAAGATATGGAAATAGTTAATTTAGCCACGCGAATTTGGAGAATATTGATTTTTATAGGCATTTTTGAAATCGTGGGAAAAAACTACATGCGATGAAAAAAAAAAAAAATTTACGACAATTTATAAAGATGATATGGAAATAGTTAAGTAAGCCGCGCGAGGCTTAGAGAATATTGATTTTTATGGGCATTTTTGAATTTGTGAGAAAAAACTACGTGAAATTGAAAAAAAAAAAAATTTTTACGACAATTTATAAGGGAGATATGGAAATAGTTAACTAAGCCGCGCGAAAGGAGCCGCGGGGCGAGACGCAGGCCCCCACCACGCCGTCCAGCTGCACCGATGCTGCCATCCGCTATTCCGTGCGCGAGCGACCGAATGCAATCATGATCTGCCATGAGATTAATGCTAAGAACGGTTTGTATGATATCGAATGTTATGCCTAACACTATTACGAATGCTCACGAGCTTGAATTTCGTGAAAATGTTAATTTTAACAGTAATAAATTGAACAAACGTAAAAATTATTGTATCTCGACTTGTAATAAAGATATTGAGACTTTTTTTTTTTAATTACGCGTCTCGCTAAGACCTATGAGAATCTTGAAGAATATTTTACGTAACTCAAATATTTAAGGAGTAACTTCTATTTGTTTATAAGCTAAAATCTTACATCCTCGAAAAACATGGTTAAAAAAGAAAAAAATTCTTTTGAGTTAACATTCTTTTGAGTTCAATCCTGAATGTACATATTGAAATAACCACCCCAATTTTTTTGCACCTTTTGGGCCTTTTGGAACAGTTTCTATATCGAAACGCCGGATTTACGAAAATCGGTTATTATTGCTAAACTATACCTATAACATGGCTGGATAAAACTTACCGATATCTCTTCAGGACAGTTTCTTTTAGGCGATGGATGAGTTTCAGAACAGTAATTCATAAATAATCCACGTAAATACAATAAATAAAAAATAAAAAAAGTTTTGTTTAACAGTGATTTACCGCCAAACTAATAATTCTACGTGATTTTTTTATAGGACTTATTTTGTAGGTTTCATTACGGCGCACATTTTTTGTACGAAATATTTTTTGATAAATCTCATTCCAAAAATAATAACATCAAAATAGTGACTTTTTGTCTTTTAAACAATTTTTGCGGCCAAAAAACGACTCCTACGATGTGACATTTTTCACAGTGCATTCTTTGGGGTCCAAACTACTTACAATAAAATCGGCGATTGGGTGGGTCAGTTGAATAGAACTCATATTTATTCCGACTGGACTAATTGAACTTTGCTGAGTTCCTCTTCATAAAAGTCGCCTCCGATAGGTTAATCCTGATAATCGGCGAGTATGTACGTCGGTGGGTTGGTTTTTTTTGCTGCTTTTATCGTAAATATTTCCGTTGTCCAGTTGGGTGTGTAGCCTTTCTCAAAGATATGCGTATACTTGGCGGCTCAGATTATTTACACGAGCGGGCGAAGGGAGGCTCGAGACAGCGAACTGTGCTGTAGCACCACAGGTGTTATATACAAAGAAAATTCGATGTCAAAGGCGTAAACGAATTTGTGCCAACTGAAATATCTATCGTTGAAGTGAGCAGCAGCAGCGGATGTTGACACTTTTTCGAATCACCATGATATAACTCTTTAGAATATAATTATCTACTAGCTAACTATATGCGACTGAAACAAATTTTTTATGGAATGCGATGGAATTTTGGTGATAACCCCTACGAAGCAGCTTAAACAAAAACTCGAGATATCATCGATCTGGAAACTCTGTACTGTTCATTGCTGCAGAAAATATCACCTGGATTCCTGCATCATTCTTATAATTTAAAATACAACTGTGCCGATGAAAATGTAAAATCTCTGAAGAATTGGTTGGGTGAACGCAGAAGGTTTTGAAATAATAAACAACTTTTTTATACAAATGTGTGTTTTTATTTAATCGTACATGTTTTTTCGAAATGTCGGGGTGTACAGTCAATAGTGTGGTTGGTACCCGACGATTCTCTGAAACTCGACACTTATATTTTCCACCGAAGGAATTTATATTGAGATAATCGTCTTTGGCGGCTGCCAACAACTTCTCGAATATCTTTGGTCCGCGTCGAAGGGTTTGACAAGTCTCGCTGGCAGGAATACGGAGAACTAACCGCTCACGTCAGCAACGTATCGCTTGCCGAATTTTGTTCGGACCGCTTTGATGTCGGAAATTGGATGTTCCATCTGAACAGTCAGCTCGGACAACTTCTTCGTTGGTAGAAACTTCGACATCTTGCCAACTTTATTGATGCTTTCAAAGTTAATTTTTGTCGATCGATGTATTCCTTAGTACGTTTGTAATACATCGTAGATCTGATCTTGTCTGAATAATATCTTTTACTTCCCCGATATTCTTCAAAAATAGATATATGCGTCTTTTAGCATAATACGGTTATTTCTCATTTGGTAAAATCGACTGTTGAAGTTTATGGTTGCTCCATGAGATTTCATACTTCTAAACCCTCTCCGCTCATAAACAATTTGAACAAACCAGTAAATCATTTCCTCCACACCTTCAAGCAAATGACGTCATCCCGATGATCAAGCGTGTTGAAATATGTTAAACACCTCGAAACACGTTTGTGTTAACATCTGGGAATGTGGCTCCTTTGAACCTTTTGTTTGTACAGCTGCACCGGAAACCTTTTGTTTGAACAGCTGCAAAAACAGCCCCATGAGTGGGCGTGTCGAAACACGTTGGTGTAAAATTCTGGAATGTGAGGGGCGTGGTTTGTTTGAACAGCTGCAACAATAATGCTATAAGTAAGCGTGATGAAACACGTCGAAACACGTTTGTGTACACATTCTGGAACGTGGTTTCTTTTAACCTTTTTTATCTTGTGTAAACATTTGGAGGAATGCGGCTCCTTTGAACCTTTTGTTTGAACAGCTGCAATAATGCCGCTGTGAGTAACCGTGTTGAAACACGTAAAAACACGTTTGTGTAAACATCCGGGAACGCGGCTCCTTTAAACCTTTTTTATCTTGTGTAAACATTTGGAGGAATGTGTTTCCTTTGAACCTTTTTTGTCCTATGTAAATATTTAAAGGAATGCGGCTGTTTTGAACCTTTTTTTTGAACAGCTGCATCGAGAACACGGCTTCTTGGAACGTTTTCTTTTAACAGCTGCCGCCATGAGCTCGTTGAAACATGTTGATGACTCATGCGACTAATTTTTGAACTGCGAAAGTTTTTTAATCAATACAAGTTCAATAATTTCACTAGATTTTTCAATTCTCAATCGAAATCGTTCGCGATCACGTGCAACTTCTTCCCACTGCCCGCATCGAGTAGTTCTGTATTCCATGTATATAGAAGACGGATTTGAGCTCGAGGATTGAATCGAACGCGCCTTTCCATATTTTCAACCGCAGAGTCTCTGTTGGGAGTCCCCGCGATACTGTTAGCGCGTACCATAAAGAGAGGACCTAAAAACCTATGTCCGCTATTTTAGAGTACGACGTGAACTCGATGCGTGGGCGCGTCTGTGTACACATCTGGGGGACTGTGGTGCTTGCTTCCTGCCACGGAGCAACTGTATATTTACGTGTTACATCAGCGTATCTCCAAATAATTTTCAACATATCTTTAAAAAAAATAATAATAATAAATTTAATGACGGTAAGCCTATATGTCACCAAGCATACAGGCTGGTTTCCATATTTTCAGCCACAGAGGCTCTGTTGGGAGTCCCCGCGATACTGTGAGTGCGTACCATGGAGGCCCTAAATACCTTAAAATTCTCGCCATTTTCCGTTGTAAGTATCCAGGAGACTGCCGTGCTCGCTTCCTTCCACGGAGCAACCGTGTACTTAGACGCTGCAATACCATACACTGACGGACTCTTGAATTACTGAAAAAAACGCACTTGCGCCCGTATAATGCGAAGGTAGACTCCGTTATCATGTAATACGCGGGCCACAAATCCGCGAGACTGTTAGCGCGTACCATGGAGAGAGGCCCTAAAATACCTCCTATTTTTCGGTGTAAGCATCCGGGCGACTAGAGTGCTCGCTTCCATCCATGGAGCAACCATTTATTTACGTATAGCATCAGCGAATCTGCAAATCACTTTGAAAATTTTTTAAAACGTATGAAAAAAAAATAAACGGACCTACGCCCATATGATACGAAGAATGCAGGCTGGGACATAAATTATCGAGTCTCTTAGGGTGCGTTCCATTATTCGTTTAAATCGCTTAAAACGCTTAATTTGCCCATGCTCGGGCGGTCGGGCCTTTTAAGCAAAGCGCTTTAAGCGAATAATGGAACCCGGCCTCAGACAACATAAATCACCGATTGAAAATCCAGTGATATTTTAGGTTCTGCCGACAGATGTCATCTATTCTGCAGTACCGACTGTTGACACTAGAGTACACAGCCAACCCTGAAATGCTGGTAAATATAATTTTCAGACAGTGCAAAGTACCGACCGCTGACCCTACCGATACTCCTGCCGATACAACAGACTTTGGAATAAAATATTGGTAGACTCTTTCTCACTAACTTCGGTAATCTACCATACCGACCGTTGACACTCCAAATATCCCCATTCTAACGGTCCATACAATATGGAGTAAAAATCTTGATTAGTCGATAAAACAGATCAAACTAATACGGCAAATGGTGGCTGGCAAGATTGGGGCTGGCATAACTCTGCAGGTAAGGGGGAAAACCCCTTTAGCAGACTCTTGCCCACTAACTTCAGTAATCTACAGTACCGACCGTTGACACCGCAGATATTTGCAATATGCAGATATAAGAGAACACCACCTGAGGTAAAATATCGATAAGTCTGTAAAACAGATTCGGCCAACGTTAAAACGGCAGCTGGTGAGGTAGTGACTGGCAGAACTCCACCCGTAAGGTTCGGGTCCCTCTTGTCTCCGCCAGTAAAACATATCTCAGTATCTATGTGTGTGTGTGTGTGTGTGTGTCCATGTGAGCACCTGTCGGTGAAACAGACCGTGTATGTATGACACTAACACATGGTGTCCCAGAACTCTCAATACACCTCTACTAAACGGATAGGAGAGGCGACCAATGGCAGAAGGTGATGGGAGCCCGCAATCCTCAGGGGAGTCGAAACTAACTGACGTAACCTAACCTAAATAATTCCTTGTGAATGAGGTTTGGACCGGAATAGTGTCATCTGAAACAAATTTTTGGTAATTTAATTAATTAGTTACGGGTAATTAGTTTAAATAAATTCTTTATAGTTAACATATTCTTGAAATGTCCAAAGCTATAAGCATAAATGAAGGTAGTGTTACATCCCCACCGAGATGTTTTTTCGATCAGAGTCTCCCTCTTTATTATACTCTTTTAAATACCGACCTGAAATTAACGACAGTAGAATGTACGGTAGCCAATAAAATGGATCTCATCGAATAATCATTTCTTGTACAATTATTATACACGATCGAAATCTGTGTTCGCGCTCGAATTTCGCGGGCCCGCTTGGGCCTCGCGACGTTGGGGGTCTCAGCCTCGCGGCAGCGCTTGCTGCGCGGGAGGAGGGGGCTATCGATTTAATGCTGCATATTTTCAGCTTCCTCGTTTTTGAGTTCGTGGGGGGTCGATTTCGGGAGCCAGTTTAGCTCGAGCGCTCGATTAGGCAGGACGCATTGAGGCTTCCCCTCCTACCCACTTGGGCTATTGTACCATTATCATTTGCTCGCGAGCGTTTAGAGTCCCGGGCCGATTGGTTACCGTTTACGCATAAGTTCAGGAATTGAGCCAGTTTACCCGTTTTCCGCGTAATTGTAAGAGTCGCGCGCGCGTTAGGGTTGGATGCGAGGACGTGGTCCATCCGCCGGTTATCCGGGGTGCCCGTTCTTGGGGCGAGCGTCAGCGCGGCAACAGATTGTTGCCCGAGCATCTTAGTGGGGCCTCCGAGACGTCGGGGCCGCTGTTTGCACGGCCGTGGGCCATCTAAGACGTTCCCTGTGACCCCGCTTCCACGAGAGCGTCGGAAGTCGCGGCGTCGAACACGTGGTTTGCGTAGTTGGTAAGCGAACGATATTTATAATTTATTGAATGATCATTCAATCTCGTTATTGAGACGCACCCGATACTGTCAATTATTATTTGTATTGTGCCTTCTGCTTGTGTTTTAATAAATATTTGTCTTGCTTCGGCTTTTCCCTCTGCTCCGTGAGGGTTTTTACGCCGAGGCAAGCACACATTGCTTGTCGCGAAATCGTGGATTATTTTATTCATTTACCCTCTCACTCACTCTTTTCTACCCGGTCGACGTCTGAGGAAACTCATGGTAAGTTCATTAAACAATCTGTAATCAATCAATCTCGGGAAGACGGGAAGGATCACGAAAAGAATATATTTAAATATTCAAAACCAGTCGAGAACAGAATCTCAAGACCACCCAATAGCTAAACCAAATAATTCAACTCAGTTGATACATTTGGTCCCCAAATGTACCAAAACTAATATACTCGTAAACATTTGTTCAGCACAGACCCTTTTGCGAGGAAAGCGGACACATCCTGTTATAAAACTATATCTTTAACATGCAGCGCAAAAAACCCCCACATCTCTCGAGGCAATTTGCTTTCCCACGTGCACGCGTCTCTCGCCAGAAGAAAACGGCGACATCCATGTTATAATCGAATATTCTCTTATCTTGCAACTGAAAACGTTGCCATCTTCCAAGGAAAACGCTGGCATGTTTATCTCTAAGAAAATATATGTAAAACAAACACAGGAAACTCGCAACGATCACCAAACTTTTTCAAGGATAAAACACCCGTCCTTAGTACGCCAACGCGACATCAGCTTGACTCCTCCCTTGCTCCACTTAGACCAACGAGAACAAATCTCCCCTACCAAACCCAAATTTTCGATCTCCCCAAACTTCTCTCACCAAGGTTATAAAAAACCGAATCCTCGAAAAAATCGACACAAAAAGACTTCATTTTTACTTCACATCACATCACTTCATTTTTACCATCTTAAGGTAGTCCTCGTGCTATAATAGTGCAAGAAAGTTTCCTATGTACCGCATGATAAAATATACACGGCACTAGTGGTCATATGCAGCGAACTTTTGATTGAGTCTGTACAGAAATGACTGTCCGTGCATATTCAGATACATGCACACCATGAAATATGCAGCTACTATATCTGTATACGCGTCGACTTTTCATTCATATTGCATTGTTTTCGTGGTCGTCGTTCGTAAACGAAACGGTAAATAATTTTGTTCTTTTTTCCTAATATGTGAATAACAGTCTTCTACCGTCTACAATTTTTTTTATCCAAATCTGGTGACGCGTTTAGTTGTAATATTTAAGAAACCGTGCTCCTTTCAGGGTACAGAAATGCTTGCTATATGCTCTACACGTAATGTTTGTTAACTTTGACATTGAATATCTCGAGTTAGAAACGGTAAATCTGCTTCAAATTTCACGAGAAGTTGGGTATTAGCATTCTTTTCGTCCACTATAAATTTCAAGAAATTCTCATGAAAAACGCATTTGCACGAGGACTACCTCAACACTGAATTTTCGAGACATCGACTTTCTACTTTTTGACGACTTTTTTTTTGCGCTCAGTCTTGGTTGAGAATAGAACTCGCCATTTCCGACGAATAGTCTCAATTCGAAATTCAGAATAAAACACGAAACTCACAAGCTCGTTTGAATCACGCTCAATTCAATTAAACTTCGTGCGCGCGATTCCAGTGTCTGTTATCCGAAACTATCAAGTGTATCAAACATTCTGTATTCATATTCGAAATATCTTGGTCTTACCAACCAAGATCATCGACAGTTACAAATTGAATAAAAACGTTCATCTGTTTAATCAACGAATCTTCGAAATCATCTACGAATTTTTTTTCGGCAAATCAGCCACGCGTAGTGGTCACTGGTGTACCCAAAAACATTCATGTACTATTTGTTCCAGTATCGAGCAGGGAAAAAGCAGAAACCTTTCATATCAGATTCGTCAAACTCGCATATCGCGGGTTACAAGAGTTTCTGCTCTACCGACGCTCTCGGGACGTAACAGTCCCCGTGCAAATGCGTTTATCGAGAGAATTTCTTGAAATCCATAGTGGACGAAAAGATTGCTAGTCTCAACTTCTCGTGAAATTTAAAGCAGATTGACCGTTCCCAACTCAAGATATTTAATGTCAAATTTAGCAACTCCTACATATAGAGCATATGCAAGCATTGCTGTACCCTGATACTAGCACGGTTTTTTTTTTAAATATTACAACTAAATGCGTCGCCAGATTTTAATTGGAAAATTATTGACGTAAGAAAACTATAATTCACATGTAAGGGGAAAAAACAAAATTATTAGCCATATCATTTATGAACGACGGTCACAAAGAGAATGCAATATTAATGAAAATTCGACGCGTAAGCAGATAGAGTAGCTACAACCCAGCTACACTGTACGGAGAGACAAGTATACGGAAAGGCGCACATTTTCTCGAAACATTAATGATACACAACTACTAAGCACTGAGCCTACGCACATATATACCGAAGATGTGAGAGGTTGCACGATCGCAACTGGAGAAAATATTCTATGGTGTGAGTGTATCTATTAGGGTGATTCAAATAAAATCGATTTTTTTTTTTTCGTATAAATTTGATAGCTGTTAGTACTTGTCAAAAAAGTAACTCTCTCCAAATTTGAGCTCTTAAAAAAATTTTTTAGAGATCGCGCAAGTGACTTTTTAATTTTTTTATTCGATCGGGGCTAACAATCACGATTTAAAAGTTTCTATTTTTCCGTTCTGCATGAAAAAATATCAGTACCTGATAAAGCAGTGGTTGTCCCAAAATTTGGGCTCATAAAAAAAAATTTAATGGCCGTGCATGTCACTTAAGGCCGTCCTCTAGTTTCTCGGATGTTTTTTTTATGGCTTTTTCAATAATTTTTTTACGGGCAAAGCATCGAAATAATCAATCTCATTATTTTTGCATAATCTTTATTAACATTTAAATAAGCTTTACAAATTTTTTGAAGTCAAAATTTATAATAGAATAGCAGTTATAGTGGCTGACAGGAAGACATCAAGTAAAAGAGGTGCTTGACGGTAACCACGATATTTCAGAAACTATTGCACCGATCTTGTTCAAATTTATACAGCATCTTTAATATGTAATAAGCCAGCGATTGAACTAGGATTATCATGATTGCTTCGATAGTTTTTTTCGTACGAGCGAAAAACTTAAGAAAAAATGAGTAAAAAATAGAATGTAATTTTCAAAAGTGTATAAAAAAGTCAATTTTTGTAATTTAGAATTCACTCTAGTTCAATCGCTAGTCTTGAATATGAAGATTAAAATGCCGTTTGGTTTTTTGATTTCAGATAAGCAGAACAGCCGCAATCTTGGTCACCGTCAAGCACCTCTTTTACCCACTCTGCACCACTCTGGGCCCCCCACTCCTAACCCCACTTCTTCCCCCACCGCGCGGCTTCCCCCGCCACTCGATTTTCCCCCACCATGCGGCTGGGTGAGTCGAGTGTAGAGGTGACGTTGCGTGCGTGGGTGAGGTGAGGACAGGGGGAAACTCCGAAGTGGCGCACATTACTATTATTATTACTATTATTATTTGCAATATTCTCTCTCTCTCTTTGGATTATTATTATTTTTTATTTTAATATTTTCACCTCTCTCTCCGATTTATTATTATTTTTTACTTTTATCATTATTACTATTATCATTTTTAAATATTTTTACTTACCCTTCTTCTGACGCTATTAGGTGCATCTCTCTCTCTCTCTCTCTCTTTCTTTCCCGCGAGTAGTATATGGACCACTCTGGCGACCCCCACTCCTATCCCCTCCACTTTCCCCCCGCGTCGGAGCCTCTTTCCGAGCGTGATAGGGTTTGTGGTGGGGAGAGGTGGTGGGGGAAAGAGTTCTGAGGGTTCGCCAGAATGACCCGATTATTATCATTATTCAAATAATAATAATCCATACTTTTTTTCTCTTTATTTAATTTTATATACATTTTCACTTAATTATACGTAATGCTTTTATACAATGAGAAAAGGATTTATCTTTTACGGGCTATAAGAGTTTAAACGATGTGATCCAAATGATGCGTCAGTAGATTGTCAATTATCGTTGTATTTGTACAAGTAGGTAACTCGTTATATGAATTATGCGGTGATGTTCGTTTTTGGGTAGCTCTCTCTCGTATTTTCGCACGCTTCGTGCGAATATTACGGCGTATGCAGCTCGTTGTAATAAGGGATGTTTCTGATGTTATTGTATCTACAAGAGAGTCTCTGCAATTTGTTACCTCGTTGCAAACACGACGAAGCCACGAGATATTTCTGTTTATACTGGCTTGTAATAATGACAGTATAATGAATTGCTCTTTTGTAAAACAGAATATCGGTAACGAGCGATGTGCAGGGTCTTCTTCTTCATCCTCTATGTTGAAATGATTTTGAAAATCGTGCCAAGAACGACCGTCCATAGTTAAACAACCATGGATATAACATTTGAAGCTAATCACAGGCCGTAACGTACCGTTCCGACAAATATCAAGGCCCACCCACACAGATTTCGTCCCCAAATTATTTAGCTTATAGGCGAACGGTAGCAGTAGCGCACGTAGATTCTTAGCACGTTTCGCATACATCGCAGGACTTAATTATTTGTTGACGGTTTGAATTCCAGATTATTGAATTTTGTTCCACGATATTCCATGGCCAAATTATTTTCACGGGCTGCGGCTATCATCTGCTGAAATAGCTGATCGTCTTTTTCGAACAGTTGGACGAATCTGGCTGGTAGGAAGCACGCAAATGTGTTTTCCACGTCGATGACGATACGCGTGCCCCATTTAGTTTGAACGGTTCTTATGTCGCTGATGCTGTAGTCTTTTTTGAGCTCTAGTTCCGATAACTTTTTCACAGGTAGAAACGCGGCCGTTTGTCCCACTTTGTTGATTCGTGCGAAATCCATCGTAAATATCGAGTTCGTCAAATTTTCGTGTTAAAGAGAGAAATTGCGATCTCGCTTGTATTACTGCTTTGATACTCGCAATGTCGTGTGAAAGTGCTTCTCTTCGCCGCTTTAATTCGCGTCGTTTTCTCAGCATACACCTCAAATGACAGCAAATGGAAGTCTTTAAGAGTTTTTGAAGTTTACTTCGATATCTGACCACGGTTTGATCGCGAATGATGGTCGTTCTCCAGGGTCTAACTTATACTCTGCAGTCGCCCCTCCACTAGACCTCTCCCCACTATAAAGATTACTCATTTTATTAGAAATACCAAAGACAAAAAGAAATCTGATCGTCTACATATGATACCCTATAATGATGACTCATTTCCTTAGACATAACAAAGGCCAAAATAATTTTTTCCTACCGATTCGAAGAATCGATGGTTTGATGCACATTCCGCTTGAAATATGATAGTCGCTAAAAGTGACTTTTGTACCCAAAGAATGCTGACTCCAAGGCGCGTGATCTCAGTTCAAGGATAGGTAGAAAAAATAAAACGTGAAAAATTTCAATGTCGATTTTATTTCTTATATTAAAATTAGATTCATTATTGCCGTACACGGGAACAACAGTTCTGTATACAGTATAAGTTTTTATGATTAAAATTATTTGTACCACAGCGACCACCAACCGCAGAGTCCATATTGAAAACTTTGCCCCGGGGCTTAGACTTTTCGCGTTTTTTTATATACGCATTATAATAATCGTTCACTGTTTTATCGTTTCGGGATAAATCATCTGAAAATACGGTTCGAAACTTATTAATGCTAAAGCCAGTAGACATATAATGAAGAAACATAATGCAATACTGTCCGCAACACTGCGAATCTGGACCCTGAAGCTGAGTAGCGTTGCATCGGAAAAGCTTGCAGTTTCTTCGGAGTCGGATGAGATGCTGCGGAGCGATTGGAGGGATCCCGTAGCTGTCAAAGTATCGTCCTTCTCCAGTTCGATCGACGTACATGGCGACCCAGTAGGATCCGGGTAATTTGTGGCTATCGGTATTAACGACAAAAGCTGTCGGCCACGTCCACACCTTCGGGATACGATCGGCTGGGTATACGCCTATCGTGTGGTCTGGTATGTTCCGCAAGGCCTGCAGAATTTCTAGACTGTTCATAGCAGCCTGAAGCAGAAGGTTTCTTTTTCTTTTCCTCGCGAGGCCCGTCTAAGCTCCAGCTCGTGGTCATTCTATATTCCCATAAGGAGTCGATGCGATCTTTATGACAAAGCTAATCTTTTATTCGTTTCACATTATTCAGCGCACATTTGTACGTGAGATTGTTGTGTAGCGATCCGTGGTATATGCAACAAGTGTCGTCCTGATGAAGATAGCGGAATGAAGGAGCCTCCTCCTCCTCCTCTAAATTTATAATGAAGCAACCTGTCAGTTGCGCCAGGTACTCTGATTTTATTGAACCCCTTGTGAATATTCGATCAGACTGTTCCGCAATATTTTTCAAAATTGATTCCATATGTTGCGACGTTGTATCGCCCTCACGCCATTGTAAACCATGATGATTTCTAGTCAACCAGGAATTCTGACGCTTCAGCGCCGGTGATAGATCCTCATTATCGTGAGGTGAAGACACAAGCCAATGAGCGGTGTACGGTCCGTGTAGGCAAATGATCGCAACTTCTTTCGGCACAAAACGATTGTTTTTATCTCGCAAACCCTGTATATCGATTGCGATATTCATGATGCTTTCTCGTTGCTCTCTCTGATAATACTGTTCAGCTCTTTGCGTCACGGAGATCTAGCTCGGCGGATACAAATTCTGCTGACTATCCAGAAAAGTCAACGATTACTTGTCTGGACGAGTCAATCTCCAGCACATGATCATACTCGGCGTACACAATACAATTTACCGTTGATGCGAGAGCCTTTTCGAATCGTACTTCTATTCTAACATTGCCGTGTTTTACCAAATTCCAATGAGTACTGCTGTTTGCTGATAAATCGGGCGTAAGATCAAACGCGAAAAGGCAATACCCTTCGGGGTAGGCCTCCCGTGAAATACAATTACCTTCATTGAGAAAGTGAATACCCGTTCCGGAGAACAGAGTATGATACGCGTCTACGTAAAGCTTCGATTTTGTAAAGTCCAGCTGCAGAGCCTTTGACGGTATTTGCATACCATCCACATACAACGATAGATAATTGATTTGATAATTTTTAAAATTAAACGGGTTTTTATCGAGGCAGCCGTTGAAGGCTTTATTATCGACGAAACCAATGATGATACGTTTTGGTAGCTGGCCGAGGATTACATTATCGAGAGTTTCGCCATGTATTCCGCTATGCATGGATATAGCCTTTACCTCCACGCGTGTCAGGGGGTATTTTGCCGTAGCTTTACACAGCGTTCTTGCATGTGCTAAAAGTATACCAGGTGCTATCTTGGCGCGACGTACGAGAAGCGACGCTTCGACAATATGTATTTCATAGTCCGCCGTCCCGCCCATAAGGCAAAATAAATTATTCGTGCGTACGAGTCGCAGACGCATTTCAACACCGTTCAATAAGAATCTCTCTTGATTAAAGACATCGCAGTAAAGATGACCGAGCAGATCAATAGTTTTTCTACTGCTAAGAAGATCTCTGCGGCTAACAAGCCCACCGTTGGCTGTATCTGTATCCTCCATTTTTCCCGGTGTATCGGCGAACCAGAGCACACTTGTAAGATGAGAGTTTTTTGCGCCGTCTCCATAATTTAGCAGTGTTTCAATGTATGCTCTGTATGCATACGCGTTATTCGGGGGCGATACAAGTTACTGATTGAAAAACACATCTACTTGATTTAACATTGAATGCATCAGATTATTGACGGGGCCTATTTTAATCGATGAATCAGGCTTCTCAGACAAACACTGTATTTGAACGCGCATGCTTAGCATAGTGTGAGCAAGATCAATATATTCATCACCCTGACCAGGTACCACAAACTCAATTGGTGAATCATCCGTTAAAGATGAGATCGGTTTGTAGTACACCCATTGTGTTCCCTCGATGGTGGTTTGTGTAGGAGGCAGTGTAAATAGCTCGAGCTCTGACTTTAAACACTCGCAAGAGTGTGTGTGTAAGAAAGCCATGTTTACCCTCTCTCTCTCTCTCTCTCTCTCTCTCTCTCTCTATGCGAAAATATCAGCCACCGTTGGTAGAGCCTTCCTCTTCTTGGTTGTCCTTCTCTTATTTATGCTCCTCTTTACCGTTGCCCGCTTTCTCGGTTTTCTCGACGAAGACGTAGCTTTCTTTCTTTTTTTCACACTATGGATACGTCGCACACCGCGGCCGGAAATGGAATGCCGAGATCGATTAATTTTTGCCATTCTATAGCCAGAACCCTTCATGAGCGTATCAATTTTTTCCTCCGCCTTTCGCTTCAGATTTTCGCCAGACTCGCGTAGACGCGTTTTGAACGCTTCTCTTGGTCGTTCACCATTGTCTATTATATCGGTGGCAACATTAACACCGGCACGCAGAGCCTCCTTGCCGACAGTCCGTGCTCCATTCTTCAAAAGAGGTATAATACGGCGGAAAAGGCCCCCGAGAAAACTGCCAATCCCGTGGCCCCTTTGATTCGGTGAGCCTATGTACACGTTACTGATACCCCCATATCCGGTCCGAGCACCGCCCGTTTGCATATCAAAGTATTCATCGTAATAAGTCATTGCGACGACTTCTTTAATCAGTACGCTTGAACTGTAGTATCACCGTCAGCGTCCCGTACTCAAATGGTATAGGCTGTCCAAACTCATCCCTTATATTGATATCGATCGATTGAAAGTTTGTATGAAGCAGAGGTACGTAGCGTGGTGGCGAGAAACCTCTAATCTTCACAGAGCCGTAATTGTTGCTATCCGCGGTATAAGATGATACAACACGTAACAGAGGTGCATGCACATCACCGGTAATGTAGGGTTCACAAATATCCGTATAAACGAATAACATATCGGGAATAGCATTAGTTAGGCTGGCAGGTCGTGCGCCTGTATAGCCAACATCTCTGAATGCAGGCGGGAGCGCCACACTGCTGGGTGAGGTAAATCCTAAAATCTTGTTGAGCCTTGGTGAGAAATGGAAAGCATGAATGAAATTTTCGCAAGAATCGCAGATACGGGTCACTTGGACGTAGCCTTTGCGAGTGCGCTGAAATAGTAAATGACCAGCAATGCCCTGTAGTTCATTTATTACTTCGAGCAATGAGTCTATGCTCTTATACACACCGGGTGGAACATACACGCAGCTCTTTTCAAAGTCAATAGCAGAATCGTGAATACCCGATTGTACTTTATACGGTGCGGTCTTGATGAAGTTCTGCTCGTCTTCCTGAGGTATATGCAGAATCGTCATGGGTATATGTATTTCTGTAAGTGCAACGGCCCAATTGCCTTGCAAAGATACGCGCTGTGGCAATCGTGTGGTATAACGCGTTGTCGTATTTTCCGGGTAATATTTCATACTGCTATTGCTCGGTGAAACGATATAAAACTCGTCTCTCATCGTGATTTTTTTATTTTTTTTCGGTAATAGTACGAACTCTCGATAACTCGGCCTCGTAAAAAATACCGTCAATATCTTCGCCGCGAAGATCACGTAAAAAGTACACCGTCGGCCGACTAGTCGTCGATATGCGATGAATTTTGAACAGCTCGCTGCTCCAGCCGCTCTCGTAACCTTTTGCAAAGGCCGCTTTTGCACTACTGATTCGTACAACATCACCGATCCCGTATTTAGGGATGTGTTCTCGCTCCGAATCCTTGTAACGCTGCATCAAATTAGCACGAGCTTGAGCTGCAGTGGCAAAAGTCACCGTTACCGGGGCCATTTTTATGCTGCTATGCCGGGCATTATTATATGCAGACACTATATTTTGCAACACGTTGATGTATCGCTTCGCGCGAGTATACGTGAAGTATCGCCACATTCCTTATTTCAATGTTCGATTAAATCTTTCCACAATTGCGGCTTTTATATCAGGATTCCGTGCAGCTCGAAACTGAATATCTTTCTTCTGTAGCAGCTCTCGAAATGCAGCACCCATGAACTCTTTGCCTCGATCCGATTGCAGGCATACGGATGATCGGCTATTAGTGGCTTTTTGCGTGAGTATCCGCGTAAAAGCCTTAGCTACAGACGCAGCAGTCTTGTCGCGTAAAGGGTCGACCCATGCATATTTACTGAGCACATCTATGACTACGAGGAGATAGGTATGACCATCGTTGTAATCTTTGATCGAACGGAGATCTACGACATCAGCCTCCCAGACAACGTCAATGTTTCGCACGCTGTAATGACGTCGTGGAAATCGATGTTTTACAGGACGATGTTTCGTGTAAGCATCCTGTGTCTCCAACCACTGCGCAGTCTTTTCATTAGAAATTTTTTTTCGCGTTGCGCGTAATAATTTTGCAGCGCCCGAGAACGATGCTTCGTGGGAGGGATTATAGTACAGCTTTTCCAATGTTTTCATGGTTTAGAGTTTTAGGTTAGCCCAAATTACACGATTCTTCTTCTTCTTTTTACACTGGCCAGCGCCTGTTTGCTCCCTCTCAGAGGTACTGAAGAGCTCATAAATACTGGGATCGGTGGATTCGTCGCTGCTGTGATTGGCTCCCGCGTCGCTCAACGACAAGTCGTGAGAGTGCACAGGTATTTTTCTTTTTTTCCGAAAAGACGTCGAGGTGGCCACATTGGACCTCCACAGATCCTGGTTTCCAACAAACTCGCGTGGAATTTTTGCCGCTTTTAAAAATCCTGCAAATGCATGACGACCCGCCGGCGTTGAGATTTTCCTCGCGCCCATAGCATCGTTTATAAGATCGACAATATTGGAGTCCTTGATTTCTTTGCCTGCGATGGAGACGGTGCCTGTTGGATCCCAGCAAAACTCTGTTACTGGTACAAGGCGTAAACGACGAAGCAATAGTTTTGCTTTGTTGCTATATTTTGTCGGGACACTCTCAACGATCATAGAGTCGTTTATGCGTGGAATTCAGCGCCTTTTCCACTATTTCCCTCCTCCTCTATAGGTGTCGTGATGTAATCATCATTTTTTGCGAGTGCACGATGCTGCTGCGCTCGCTCATTATCCGCAAAATGGAGATAACGCTGCAACACCGCGAAATACGCCGACCACTTTTCCCTCTCATCCTTGTACGAATTAGAATTCAGAATATCGTTCATCTCAGTGTCCAATCTACTCAGTGTCGTACCAAGGGTTTGCACTGTTTGCTGCTGTTGCCGTTGAACAGATTCCGTTTGTCGATTATTCTGCACACCTATATGCTGAAGATTCTCTTCAGGCACGAGCACTATTTTTCTCGCATGCTCCATTATCCACTACCGCCGATCAAACGTGACAAGAGCGTACCCAGTACGGGGGCGAGCAGCAGCGGTAGGAACCCACCGTTTTGAACCACAAAACGTTTCTTGCTCTTCCAACTACCGCTTTTCGCAGCTAGTCGTCGAAGAATAGACGCGTGGCGACGCAACTTTTTTCTTTGTTCAGGCTTCAAAGGCACGTTACAACGTAGAATGTTTAACGCACACTCACAAATACAACGAATAATTCGTGGATCGGCTTTACGCAAAACGGCGTCTCGCTGCTCCTTGTTGAGATGCTGGAGTGCGTGCAATATTGCAACGTGCTTCTTACAGAGAGAGGACCTGCTACCCGCCATCACAGCCGCAAGACTGGTACTTCTCCGGCTGTGTCGGTGCTTTTTAATTTTTTTCGCGGCACGGAAACGAAATACTGTGGATCATCGGGGAAAATACACGTTCGAAATCTACAGTCATCGGGAGTCGATTGTTTCAAGTCCAAGAGCAGAAAACCGTGTGGTTTGCTCGTCGCGTCGTAATAAACTTCCTGCAGAAATCGGGGGTTTTCGGGGTAAACCTGACGCGCCAAGTGCTGTATTTGAGCGCGATCTCGCGGATTTTTAAAAACTACTATATAATTAGCGTTCAGCGATATATCCCGTTGCCCGTGACCCTGATGAAATAAATTTTGCATTATAAAAAACACGCTAAAATTCTTATGATGACTACCCTTGGTGAAGAGGTCAACAACGCTATTGTTCGATGCCTAGCGCATCAAATCGTCAATAATTATAAGTTTTGCACGTGGATCGTTTGCATAATCCGAGGATTGCGGCAAACCTTCGCGAAACTCTATCGAAGAACCGTACTCCATATACGCTTGTTGCCACTCGGAATAATAGAAAATAATCCGTTGAAACGGTTCACTATTCAAATGCAAAATGAATTTTAAAAACTTTTTCACAAAGTATGTTTTACCGCAGCCCGTGGGCCCACAAACCATCGCCGTCCAAGGATGTTTCCACCGCACATCCATTTTTGCGAATGAGCACAATCTTCGTATTAGCTTAAACATATATAGGGTTCGAAAAGACGAATATACGTAAGAACATAAAGTTTTATTTATATACATTATTTACAAAGTAGTGCGAGGTCTATATCTATATACATTATTCTTTATAACCGTAAGGAAGAGTGCCATATTCGCCATCTCGTCTCCGTTTGACGCTCGATGGTTTGCATGATTTGGTTTCAGGACGTGTGACGACCTGATGAAACGCCGTGCGCCGTATAGCGTCACTGAGTTATAATTAATTAATCCCTTGTTCGCAAAATTAAGCGTCATCCCTTTTACTTTACATACTTCTTTTTCCTCTCCATTGGGAGTGCATACGATAAAAGAATAAAATTTTAGTCCGCCTGAAATGAAACTTCTAATATAACTACCTTCCCCATAAGAGCTCAGCTCATCTGTGAGATCCCCTAAGAGCTGTCCCGTTGGAGGCTTGTACTCGTCTTTTTCTTCATGCGATACGTAAATTACGGAATCGGTATCGCAGTACAAAGCACGATGACCCAGACGCTCTAGGTAACTATAAAGTTTCAGGCGGGCCTGGGCTGTGGTGTATGCTGCTACTACGGCGTTCGCTATGCTGGATGGTATAACAGCGTCACTGATTTTCGTGTAGCTTACATGCAATATGTCGTTTATTACGGGTAAAATCCCCGTGATTTCGTACTCAGGGCTAGTCAATAGTTCCATAAGCTTTTTACGCGTCGAAACTATTTCTGTCTGCGGTAGATTTTCCCGCTACCCAAACTTCCCCCAAAATGAGTTGAGGCATAGCTTTTCGACAGATCGCAGCCCCGGATTTTTAGCTATGGAGTCGCGATTTAGCTTGATTCCTTCCGATCGTTCAAAATCGGCTATATGGAGGTCTTGCGCAGCGTTATCTTCGGAGCAATTGTCGGGCCACCCACTGGCTTCTTGTTTGATTTTTAAAAACGTGTTAATGTATTCGACAAAGTGGCCCCCTGTCTGTGTATCGCGATTGAATTGTGTCGTTTCATATTGCCAGATTTCAGTCACGACTATCACTCTGTACCCGCATGACACGGAATTTCACAACTCGTCGACAACCCATGTACCCTTGAACACGCGCTTTACAGGGTCTTCATGTGTGCATACATCCTGATTCATAATCTCACAACAGCTTCGGCATAGAGCAAATAATAAGCTGTTATGCATACGCACTGGTAATACAGGATGGTAAAGATTACGAGGCGGCAGTACGGTGCATTTTACGAGACCCTCAACGAGAGTTAGATCGGTGTTATCAGGACCTGTCAATTCCATGCACTCGTTACCCACGTATACTTTCGGATGGCCCACGGGGTATTTACCGAATTTACAAATATATGGGTACAAAGAGCAAACGTCTACGTAACGTATTTTTTCCGTAGCGTCAACGTCATAGAGCGTAACCATGTTTTCTGTCCGTCCGCCGAAAAAAGCATCACGCGGATTGAGAGGTTCTGCTGTAGCTAAAGGATTATCTTGCAGGAAAGTCCTCATCTCGGCTGTCGAATTTAATAAGCGGTCATATTCGCACTGCCAAATTTCTGTGAGCAAATACCCTCCCGTTCGAATCCTCTCAGTTACAGCAGTAGTTCTCTCGAAACGTTCGTGCATGGATATTCCGTCGCTTTGTCGACTGTCTCTGTTTGTGGGATAGCAACGTGGGCAACCGTGCCAGTAGCAACCGTGAAACTGCAATATATGCGCCCCGTTAGGAGTCTCGTAGTACCCGTCTACCAAGAGATTTTGAGGTATTCTGAATTCGCGTGATCGGCCCGCATGAATAATACGAACACCCAGCGAGTTCTCTATCCACGATAGCCATGAAACCGCTTTTTTCGATTGATTTTGCGCCCATCTGTATCCCCCCGTGGGTATAATGCCTATTGAGTTATCTTTCAAGAAATTTTTTCGAAAAACTCTGAAGCAGGCTGATGCCATTGTTGTACTTTCATCAAACGGGCAGACGCGACCACTGATAATGAACATATTCCGAAAAGCCATACACGCACGTCGTAAAATCGTGACATCTGTCTTACAATAGCTAATAAGCTCTTCCGAAAAAATGAATATGTAATTGTTGTCTTTTGTTTCGCGATACCAATCGAGAAATTTTCGACGCTCATCGGCGCGCATCGTGTCCGGGGAATAATGCTCGAGAGGCGGTAATTCGCCTACGTAATTTTGATTTTCCGGTCGGTTAAACAAGTGCGGAAAAGTGCCTTTAACGATAGCACCGGTAAGCCCAAAGGCTTTCGGTAAACCACTCAGAGGCATGTGAAAGTAATTCAGACTATCGAGAAATACGAGCTTTCCGATGCGCATCGTAATTATTTTCGTCCCGTTCATGATTAGTGTGGGGAGCTGAGTTTTTTTCTCTCCGATGAAATAACGCAGGTGAATTGAGCGTCGAAACCCCCTGCATTATGAGCGGTACAGATGGTACGCGAAAAACCTTCGAGCGGCTGCATGGCTAGTCCGACAAGCTGGGCTCCGGGGCTGTGACTAAACACAAATTCGTGTGCCCCGCAATGCTCGCACGGTTCGGTTATAGAGTCGTTAATGCAGCAAAACGTGCAAACGCGCTGTGCCTCGCAAAGATTTGGTTCGTGCACAAGAGTAGTCGCATCACCCTTCACAGGTGTGCTCTGCTGTGTTTCAAAATCATAAAAAATGAATAGTATTTTTTCAAGTCTGGAGTACTACGAATCGGTTTCATGAAACACAAATGGTTATTCGGTTGATTGGATTTGCACGTTTTGCAGTACCCTACTCCGCATTTATGCTTCTCTGATTTTTCCAAAGGCCTTATTGCTCGAAAGCAGTTCTGGCATCGTTTCAGAGCTTCACAAACGCTAGGCTTTCTACGCCTCATAGTCACGATCGGTACCTTATGTCTCTGAAAGAAGTCCTCTCCAAAAAAATCGCGATTGCACGCCTCACATCTGATTATATCGCGCCAGCGCGTATTGCACGCCTGTAGCCCCCAGCATCGAGGACATTTTTTCTTTAAACATCTATGACCAAGTCGACGATAAGCCATATTACACGAGGAACAAAAATCTCTTCTACCGACAGCTGCTCTGAGATTGAGAATAGGCTCGAAATGATGTGAACGTTTGTAATACAATATATACAGGGTGTGCTGAATTGTGCCTGTGCTGTTCAGAACACCCTGTCTTCCGTCAAATAGAGGCTCCTCCCCGCGACCTAAAGTTAAAAATTCGTAAACGACAATTGCTAAGCCGTCTCGTGCCAAATAATTCTGATAGCGCGCAATTTCGTATACACCACAGCCCTCTGCAGGTACGTGGACATCTGCTTCTCTTGTAAGTTCGAGCGCTGCCTGTTTTTGTACGGACCCGTTAATTTGTCTCATACGTTGCCATTTATTATGAAGGCTACCCGCCCGTATTTCGCCTCGTTCTGCGTATGCTCGGTCTGCTACCAGCGAACGCGGTAAACACAGATTGTCGGTGTTTCGGATCGAAAGAATATATTGTTTTGCGACAGCTTCGTGTGTGAGACCTTTCCGACCGCGCCCTTCAACCCCCTTGACAGCGCACATTTTTATCGTGCACGAGTCATCAATGTTCAAAGATGATGCACTTTGTCCCACGCTGCTTATCAATTTCCAAATATCTTCGAATATATAATCGCGGGCCGGTCGGAAAGATAACCACACGGGCCCGTGCGGCAAACTATTCGCTGTAAACGAAACGCCTACATAATCGCCGCCCTCGCAGGAGCTCATGATGTGTGTTGACAGATCACGAAACGCACCGTTGAGCCAGTCCACCACGCTAACTCCAGAGACTGGTTGACGAATTCGCAACGACGTTTCACGCCCCCGTATTTTGAAGCGCTTGAAGTACCTCGTGTAATCACCGATGATCTCAAAATGCTTTCCCGGCGGGTGTATTTCATGGAGCGGCTCGCTCCTTGCTGTAGTACGCTGCCTGCCTGACCCACATTGCAACTCTGGAAAAAGAGACATGTATTAGATTCTAGAGCTGATTAATATGAAATTATTAAATTTTATCAATATTTGTACCTCTCGCGCATCATAGTACTGCTTAAATAGACCGATATCACCACTCAAACAAAGATGTTGACGAATACCCTGTTACAAAAGGACCCACTTACTTACAAACTTAATTAATTTTTTCATGTGTAAGAAATATTATTTACCAGAGTCGTCATCAGTCACGAGCATTTGAAGCCAATCGTCAGCTCTTTGAAATGCTATTTCCTCGTCTCTCTCGTTCTCGATCGGATATTCCCACAGCTGATTTTCGCGATGGTCAAAAACATCATCAGGGTCAGAGGTTGGGGCTGCTCGTTGTCCAGAATGGCATAGGCCTGATGGGCCTGGTACAGCAGCGTCTGTTACCCTCTCCCTATCTATGCCCTCTGGATAAATTTATAATTTGAAATTGACGCCACACCAATTTTTAATTTTTTTTTTTTTTGCACCTTAATTTCAACTTACGTTCGAAAATCGACGGATTAGAAAATATGTCCGAAGGATGCTCGATACTTGAAACCGTACTCGTAGGTCGCTCATCATTCAGCTCGGTGCATGACAGGTGCTGACTCGTTGCGCTCCTCTGCTGGCATGCTAATTCCACAGCACAAGCCCCTTCTATAAGAGCTGCTTCTTCATTCGGCGATGTACCCAAGAGCTGTCGATATACTATATTAGGTGCACAACCATTAAAAATTATATCCCTCTTTTAATAGAAGTAGTGCTTTCAACTCATAATTTTTCCAGTAAACGAACCGTGTTAAAATTTCATATAAATGTTTTTCTTACGATAATAATGTAAGGAGAGAGAAAAAGAGGAGATTGATCAATAAGAATACTTTTTAAATATTTCGCGTTGAAATTCGTAAAATTTTCTAACGATAACAGGCGCTCTGTACCCCTTTAATGAACGAGAGAGAGACAGCGAGAGGTAGAGAGCGCGGAACCACGCGAAGCATAGCACAAAGAGTAAAGCTCGATAAATAACGATTATCTCTGCTTACGCAAACAGGTGCTCTGCATCGTGCTCATGAAAAAAGAGCGAGAGAGTGAGAGAATTGCAAAGAATGCGGAACCACACGAAGCATTGGAACAAAGAGTAGAGCTCGATAGATAGGGTTTGACCATACTATCGAAATAACAGCCGTGAAAATATTTTTTCAATACGCTTTACGATTCATGCCGCTTTAACGAAAGAGAGAGAAAAAGAGAGAGAGAGAGAGAGAAAGAGGAAATTGATCAATAAGAATACTTTTTGAATATTTCGCGTTGAAATTCGTGAAATTTTCTCACGATAACAGGCGCTCTGTACCCCTTTAATGAAAGAGAGAGAGACAGCGAGAGGTAGAGAGCGCGGAATCACGCGAAGCATAGCACAAAGAGTAGAGCTCGATAAATAACGATTATCTCTGCTTACGCAAACAGGTGCTCTGCATCGTGCTCATGAAAAAAGAGCGAGAGAGTGAGAGAATTGCAAAGAATGCGGAACCACGCGAAGCATGGCACAAAGAGTAGAGCTCGATAAATAGGGTTTGACCATACTATCGAAATAACAGCCGTGAAAATATTTTTTCAATACGCTTTAAGATCCATACCGCTTTAACGAAAGAGAGAGAGAGATAGAGAGAGAGAGGGAGAGAGAAAGAGGAAATTGATCAATGAGAATACTTTTTGAATATTTCGCGTTGAAATTCGTAAAATTTTCTAACGATAACAGAAGCTCTGTATCGCTTTCATGAAAGAGAGCCAGCGAGAGGTAGAGAGAGAGAGATAGAGAGAGAGAGAGAGCGAGAGAGAGAGAGCTCGGGACCACGCGAAGCATGGCGCAAAGAGAAGAGCTCGATAAATAAGGCTTGCCCGTGCTAGCGTAATAATGGCATCGTGAAAAAAATTTCAATACGTGCTGGCGTAATAATGGCATCTTGAAAAAATTTTTCAGTACAGTTTAAGTATTACAAATATACATGATTATTTTTTATGATAGAACAGAACTTACTTCTGATTTCATCGACAATACCACGGACACATGGCGCGTTTTCCAATCCTCGACGCTGCAGCTCTTCAAACACATACGCTAGCACTTGTTGACCATTTAGTATGCCTCTGCTGTAGGCTGCTGCTATGATTCGCAAGGGCGCCCACCATACAATATATTTTAAGCGTCTTATAATTCTATCGCCCGATAATCGATTTAATTCGTTGCACCATTGCTCGTTACACCGACGACGAAGCTGAGAACTATGTAATATGGCCAAACGCAAAAGATTTAATATACACTCGCGAAGTGCTTGATCTGCCATGATTGATAACGATACGTGATAATACCCTGCTGGATTGAGACTGATTAACATTGCATCTTGTTCTTTCCATATAAATACTTAGCGCTAGCTCTAGCCTTCTGAGCTAATTTACTCATTTACTTAAATTGCAGCGCCATCAAAAATCGATGCCCCTTGCGGCACAAAAACATGCATGATGAGATATCAAGATGTCAAGGTATCAAGATATCAAGATCTCACCACATATGTATATAAGCATTCCAAATGCTCTTATTGTTTCAATGTAACATTATATAGCGAGACTAATCAAATTTTTTAGCGCTAGCCTTCTGAGCGAGTTTACTCATTTACTTAAATAGCAGTGCCATCAAAAATCGATGCCCCTTGCGACACAAAAATATGCATGATGAGGTATCAAGATATCAAGATATCAAGATATCAAGATTTCAAGATCTCGCCACATATGTATATAAGCATTCCAAATGCTCTTATTGTTTCAATGTAACATGATATAGCGAGACTCTGATCGAATTTTTTAAACAGCGACTTCTTCGAAAAGCGCAACGAAGTGGAGATCGCTTAGCTTTGATATGTATTTCAAAACTTAATATCATTTTTCAAAAAATATACTTTTACAAACGAGAAATAAGTGGGTGGTCTCAATAATTTTCATAAGTCTTAATGGGTCTCGAGGCCTAAATATATTAAAATTATATTACTATAAAGAGCATGAAGTACGAAAACACATTAAATGAAGAATAAGGAGAGATTCGCAGCAATAAGCAAAGAAGGCATGCAGTCTGCTGATGCTCCGCTGATGGTGCGTTTCACGCACCTCGAGAAATCGAGAAATCTCGTAGTGTTATACCCGAATACTCGGTGTACATCGAAAATATATAATAAAAAAGCCCGCTATTGCTGCGATAGAAAGATTCGAGGCATGGAAAAAGATATGCATCAGAAAAAGAGAGAGAGAAAGAGAGACAGAGTTAGCGAATATTCGCACAAAGAGGAGAGCTCGATAACTACGCTCGTGATCTCAGCCGTACCTCTTTGCTGACCCTCGAGCTCATATCTCTCTCTTCAATATTTTTTTTTTTTCTTCAAGTCCGATCAAATTTTCTTACATACCTCTAATAGGTCTTATATTATTTTCATGAATCATTGTGATATTGATACTCGGTTTTCGTCAAAACAGAGTAAACCTTGGCGTGCGCAAACTAGCTGTCATCCTCTATTCCAAAGAATAGAACTTATGGATTTGGCTTGCAATTTTTTTTTTTTTTTTTTTTTTTTTTATAAAATATTATTCTTATGCATATGCTGCTCTTCGAAAGAAAGGGTTGTATATATATATATATATGCTGAACTACGGTGCTCGCGAAAGACGCGAAATAAAAAAGATGCTGTATAGGCTAAACAGACAGTCGTATCTCAGGGCTCCGTTTACTCTTATATTATTTACAAAGGGGCTCATTTACACGGACCACGTGCATTTTTGCGGACCATGCATTTCTTGAAGAACGCACCTTCAATATCGTCACAGCATCTTCTCTGCTGCTGTATATTATAGCACGTAGACTTCAGTCGTTATTGAGCAGGCAAAGAACTCAGTTCGCGAGCGAGAAATTTTATTTCAAATTTCTAATTTAAAAATTTCAAATTTTAAATTTAATTTACAAAAATGTATCCCCAATACAAAGACGATGTTCCGTTGGGTGCATTTTGGTGTCGTGTGATCGGGGTACTTAGTGCTCAGTTTTTAGTCATACGCACCGCCGAAATGGTGGATGCGTATGAACAGTTGGCCCAATTGTTGTGCGATTTTTATATCGCACAACAAAAAGGCACCGTTATGACGATCGACGATATGCTGGCGGGAGCTTCGTGCGTCGCGCGGTGCGGTATGACCATGGTACGTGGGGAGATAGTTTATTCCGACGACGCCGGATTCACGGAGGTACGCCTCATCGACGAGGGGCACACCGAATATTTCGAGCCCTCTGATCTATGCGAGCCGGAACCGTTGTTCGCCATGCTACCGCCCCAGTGTGTGGTATGTCGATTGATGGGCCTGGCTGGCGTGGACGACGATGGTATCACGGCCCTTTTAGAGGACCTGTGCCTCAACGAACACATCATGGTGGATCGCATGGCGTACCATAGTCATGATATACCTTGTATACGCCTGCGGTGCCCTGATCGTAGGGATGTAGGGGGCATTTTGATAGATGCCCTCGGTGGCGACATACCCTACGATCGGGGGTACCACGATGAAGGGTTCGAAGAGGGCGGTGATGCGTAGCGAGTCCACTTGTGCGCGCGCTCGTGTGTGTGTGTGTGTGTGTGTGTGTGTGCCCCTCAGTGCACCGGCTGTGGGCGTCGTCGGAGCGGCGTAAGGATCTCCCCAACAGTCACGTAAGTTTTTCATATTTATTAATAAATAAAAAAGAGAAAAAAGTATGGATTATTATTATTTGAATAATGATAATAATCGGACCACTCTGGCGAACCCTCAGAACTCTTTCCCCCCACCACCTCTCCCCACCACAAACCCCACCACACTCGGAAAAAGGCTCCGTCGCGGGGGGAAAGTGGAGGGGATAGGAGTGGGGGTCGCCAGAGTGGTCCATATACTACTCCCGCGTCTGTCACTTATGCTTTTTCTCTCTTTCTCCTTCTCTCGCACGCACTCTTCTGATGTTTTGCACACATCTTTTCTCTGTCTCTCTCCCGCGCCTGTCGCTTAGCTTTCTCTCTCTCTCACTATTCGAACTCGCTGCTTATTCGGTAGTAAAAAAAATGTTTCAAATCGATGAAAAAGAGAATCACCGCACCGCGCAATTACGAAAAAGTTTAAGAGTACTCGTACTAGCACTCAAAAATCTTTTTCCGATAGAATGAAAATCCGCACAGATATATCCGTTATACTCATCTCCGTGAGCCACGTTCTTATTAAATATTTTAACCGATCGACGCTGCGAGAACGTTTCACCGTTGTTACGCGATTAAAAAAACGACGATTATTGAGCTCTACAGCTGCTTGGAGACAAGCTCCACATGCCTTTAGGGATAATATTTCGAAGACTTCTCGGCGTGCGCGAAATGCACCGTCAGCACCACGTGCATGTCTCATCGTCGCTCAGGCTTGCTTGAATTCGCTCATCTTTTTATTCGTATGGAGGATAATATATTTAATGTATACCTATAGGCACAATAGGTTGTAACATAAACCGTCAATAACCCCGGTCGCGGCTTGTTACCGGGGCGCAGTTTAGACAAATGCGTGCCGACTCAATCAATCCAGATATTATTTTACGAATCACTATATTGGGCGCCAGGAAGAATTAATTTTCATGTGGCCTCTTGCCATAGCCACGGGTGTCCCGACCGAAATCTCGCGGAATAGAGCTTATGAGAATACGGCACTGGGAGGTGGATTCGTTGTTCGAGGCTACCGACACGTCGAAATAAATAATTCAATACACCCACGAAGCGACGGAGGAGAAGGGAGAATAAATGAGGAACAACTGCAATGATAGACTCGTAATTACCGTGTATTTCCTTATGGAGAATCCCTCTCACTCGTACTCGCTTCCTCTCACGATCACGCCTTCTTCTTTTCTCTCTCTAAAGAGCCCGAGACGGGAATGCGTTCTCGACGACTTCTATCTTTTCCTCCCCGACGAATCGATTGGGATCTCGATTGTGCGAAGTTGGGGGGAACTCGTCTACACGAAACTATATTTTCACTCACGTAGAAAACACTTTCGGGGCTCTGAGCCGACTATTGAACGGTATGCACAAATTTTATGCCGAAACTACCGAACAATGGATTATAATTAAGAATAGAAAATTTCGCACCGAGTTGCTATTCTTCGGCCCTTCTGTCCGTTTGCTGGTCAAGACAAAGACTGAGGCTCTCTCGCCTCGTGGCGCGCGGGCCCACGTTGCCCCGAGCCAATCCCCACTCTTCGACTCTCAGAGGAAAACTCTAGAAAATTTCTCGCGCACCTCGTGTCGCGCGCGAAGCTCAAACAAAGCCGGACTTGGCTATATAACCCGATTCAAATTTTTTTTTTTTTTTTGGATAATTGTTAAATTATGGCCGCAAAGAAGTTGCCGCGCCACATTCCTCCCCGCTAGAGACGAGTACGGTCTTGTTTACTTTCCCTGGCGTGATCGCTCATTCATACACACTCCCGCGGTACATGTCACCGCGTTGTTCACTCTCATCGTTCATTTTACGGTCCTCCATAATACAGCGCGTTCTTAATGGATAACTTAGCACTAGAGTACAAAAATATGCTAGTATGGCCTCTGTTTTTTTTTTCTCTCTTTTTTTTTTTTTTTTTTTTGGTACTTTATGGCACGGTTCTCCTTTCTTTTTTTTTCTTAATTAGATAAACATAAGTCGGGACTTAGGGTCCTTTAAAGGCGTGAGGGGTTTATATACGAAAAAGAAATCATAAAAATAAAAGGAACAGGGATTTTTCCCTTTTTTTTTTTTTCGAGGGCGAACTCAATAATAACCGGAATAATTGCCGCGAAAACTTTACCTTCCGTTGCTGCGTCCTCGGATAGTAAACGCAAAACAAAAAAAATACCCGGTTCTTGGATCGAAGGTCTCGCGCCGGGGCCTCAGTATCGCCTCCGGGAAAGTGATTCTTCCCAGCGCTTCGTCGCGGGTGCGTCCATCTGCGGTTGGCCCCGTCTGTTACGGCGACGATTCTCCCTCTCGCGCCCCTTGCAGCGATCGCAGGCCGGGTTGTAGTAAACCAGCGATACCTCGCACTGCGAGCAGCAGCGGTCTCGTTCTGCCGGAGAGTGGGGCCAAGGGCACGTCTCGTTGGTGACATTGGCGATACTATGCACCGTGCAAAATTGGCTCTCGTACGGTGGCGTATGGTATTGCCACCCATGGTCCGGACGCCCACACTCAAGGCAGGGTCCTTTCTTCCTCCCGGCCTCGTAGTTGGGTCTAAAGGGACGTATCTGGCAGTACGCCGTCTGCGTCCCCCCCGACCTGGTGTTGACTCTCGGCGTTTGCGTCGCAAGAGAGCTTCGAGCTAAGCGCTGCCGCTGTATGTCCATTAGCTCGAGACGGCGGTCGACTTCGAGGAGTATATGGGCGTTCATCTGCCCTCGTGAGGTCACGACGAGGTCGTCATCGGACGTCTCGGCTTCGGCGGAAGTGGCAGCGGCCTCCTCCCTCGGGATTTCTTCGTCGGGAGCCTCCTCCGCTCGTATGGCCTCGACGGGCTCCATCGGGGGCGCACGGAGTGCACCCAGGCGATAACTCCGGGGTATTGCACTCCCAGTGCCTGAGCTCGTAGTGGAATCGTCGCTATCGCTCGACGGGTGAAGGTTCAGAACGTCCTCGACAGCCTCTGAAACAACGTGAGGGTCTCTGCTCGTCGACGGCGTCGGTGGCGTCTCGATCGTCGGAGGCGGGACCTCTATAGGCGGGACCTTTCCCGGTCTTCGGGTCCTCGGCGCCGGTACCGGAGGCCTCTTCATTTTGGCTTCCTGCTGGCGGAGTCTCTCGTCGGAGGTCCTCTCTGGAGAGCGAAATTCGTATGGGCTGTAAGCCCGGGGACGATCCCGGCGTCCTCCTCTGGTCCTTCGAGGCATTTCTGTAATTTGACACATATTAGAAGGTTTGTTTTTCGTTTTTCGACCTCTCAGGGTCCTACGAGGGATTTTGAGGTCCGAAATATGGTATTTCCCAATGGTTTTGCCTTGATTGTCGGCAAGCGTGACAACCAAGGGGGAATGTACATGCTGGATGCAAGCGGGGCCGAGATACTTCGGGGCAAGTTTTGAGCTGTATTTGTTTAATTTATTCGAGAGCTTTCTATTCGGATAATAGACGATATCACCGGGTTTCAGCGCGGGCACATCTGTGTCGACGTGTTTATTATACTGTTTTTGCTGCTTATCTCTCGCGCGCTTCATCTCAAGTTCGACCCGGTGTCGAAGTTCGTCCATCCGTCGCATTCGTTCGAGCCATTTTTGGCTTCCGGCGGTCTTCTCCGGTGAATACGTGTCCCCCGGTCTTCGAGGGTCCCACCCGTTGACGAAGTAGAACGGGCTGACTCCTAGCGAGGAGTGCGTCGCGGTGTTGTACGCCTGATACAGTGGAGCGACCAACTCGTCCCACGTGTCGTGATTGGAGTTCTTTAGAAAACTCGAGAGCATTGGCTTGATATTTCTATTAGCCCTCTCGACCGGATTAGCTTGCGGGTGGTATGCTGGCGTGAGTACGTGCTCGTACCCGTGCTCCTCCCGCAACTCGTCGAGGAATTTGTTAACAAATTCGGTCCCGTTGTCTGTTATGACCTGCTCCGGAGTGCCCCAACGGTAGAAGTACTGGCGTAACGCCCCTGCGATGGACTTTCCGTTCGCCGCGGCCAAGGGTGTGCACTCGAGCCACCGCGAATAACAATCCACGACGACGAGGAGTACAGTTTTCCCTCTCTTCGATCTTGGCATCGGTCCTACGATGTCGACTGAGATGCACTGCCAAGGATGCTGAAACTCCCGTTGTCCAAGGTATCCTCGCTTCTTCGAGTTGTCCGCCTTGTTTCTCAGGCAAACCTCGCACTGAGCGACGAACTCGCTCACGTCTCGGTACATTCCGGGCCAGTAATACTTCTCTCGAATACGATGGTAGGTCTTTTCTGTGCCCCAGTGTCCAGCGTTGATCGGGCAATGATGTTTCTCGAGTATCGAGAGGATGTCTTCCTCCCGGACGACCATTTTCCAGGCCGTTTTATCCTCCAGGATACTCTTTAAAGGGTGTGGTCGACAGTAGTACAGTCGTCCTTCGGCGTCGACCTTGAATTCCGGACAGACTTCGGGGTGTCTTTTTACTACCTCGATCTTTCTGTCGATCCAGGAATTCGACTGCATAAAACGCAGTCTCTCCGGGGCCGATATAGACTGTAAAATCTCTTGCCACGAAGCTTCTTCGGTCTCGTTCTCGAACTGTCCGGCGCTTCGTTCTCCGATCCTTTGCGATATTCGATCGTTATCTTGTGTGACAAGAGTTTCAGTGCCCACCTGGCGAGTCGAGTGGTCGGGTTTTCCATCGAGACGAGATATCTCAGACAGTTGTGGTCTGTGACAACTCGAAACGGCGTTCCCTCGAGGTAGCAGCGTAGTTTGTCCACTGCCCACACGATCGCCAAACACTCCTTTTCCGTTGTCGTATATTTCGTCTCGGCGCCCTTGAGCGCTCGGCTGAGACAGTAGATCAAGTGCTCTTTTTCTGGGCCTCGCTGAGTCAATACGGCTCCAAGCCCTGTATCGGACGCGTCTGTGTACAAGACGTATGGCAAAGTCGGGTCTGGTGCGGAGAGAGCAGGAATATTCTCCAATGCTTTCTTGATGGATTGGAAAGCGTTTTCTTCTTCTTCGCCCCATTTCCACGGAACTTTGACGCTCGTCATTCGATTTAGGGGTCCTTGAACTCGTGCGATGTCCTTGAGATGTCGGTGGTACCAATTTACCATCCCGTTGAATCGTCTGAGTCCTCGTCGATCCCTCGGCCTCTCGATGTTTTTCAGCGGGGCGATTTTCTCCGGATCTGGACGAAGACCATCCTTGTCGACGATAAAGCCGAGAAACTTTACCTCCGGCACGGCGAAGTGACTCTTCTCGAGGTTGACCTTGAGTTTCGCCTCTATCAAGGTGTCGAATAGCAAGTTCAGGAGGAGCAAATGGTCATCGAAGGTTCTTGTGGCGATGATCCAGTCGTCGAGATAGACGAATATTGCTCCTATGAGCTCCTCGCGGTCCATCTTGATCAAATTTTGTCGGATAATTTCCTTGAGCTTATCCATAAGCTCTTGGAATGTCGCTGGCGCTCCACAGAGTCCGTAGGGCATCCTCGAGTACTGAAACAACCCTTTCGATTCGAGAATGAAAGCGGTCATTGGTTTCGAGTCCTCGTCCATCGGAATTTGGTGGAATGCCTCACTCAAGTCGACGGTGGAAATGACGACTGCCTCGTGGAGAGCGTCCAGGATCGATCTCATGTTCGGTAGGGGCCATGCGGACATGACCGTTCTCTCGTTCAATTTTTTATAGTTGACGCAGAAACGAATTTTCCCGTTCGGCTTGGCGACGCCGAGAGGAGGGAAAGCCCAAGGACTTTGGCATTCCTCGACGTAACCTTTGGCGCGCAGACGGTCCACTTCCGCGTCCAATGCGTTGCGTATTATCGGTGGTCTTCTGTAAGGCTTCAAGCGTATGGGCGTATAATCTGTCAAAATAATTTTGTGAGAGATTAGATTTGTACAACCCATATCGTACGCGTTGAGTCGCTTCTCTACCGAAGATATTAGAGCTTGTAGTTGCTCCGTCTCCAACGCTTTGAGACGGCGCATCTTGTTGGCATGTGCTCTATACATTCGGAAGGGGATTCGTACAGTTGAGGAGCCGACGGTCCACGTATTGTCGTCGTAGACTCGGACGCCCCAGCTGAGCCAGAAATCCATCCCGAGGATAACCTCATCGATAAGATGTTCCATAACCGAGAACCATTGGATTCCTCCGACGTTCGCGATGTCGATCATGAACGCCTTTTGTATTTGCGGAGTAATCTTCTGATTGTCGGCCAAGGTGACGGGTGCGGTGGAAGTGTAGACTCTCTCACACTCTACAGCGTGTTCCTTGATGGCCTCGTACACGTCCCGATGCATGAAGGAGAAATGTGCGCCTGTATCGACGAGAGCGATAAAACCTTTTCCGCCGATGAAGACGGTCGAGTACAGAGTCGCGGAACGTGTGTACGTCGAACGCGGCGTCTCGATGGTTATCTCTCTCGTGTGTTTTGGTTCTTTTTCTCGCAAAGGGCAACATGCGGGAGGCTTTACCCCACCTGTCGTCGATATCCTTGGTCCAGGGAACTTCTGACACGCTTGAAGACCCGCGTAAATCGCGTCTTCCTCGTCGCTGTCGATTTCCTCTTCGTTCTCCTCTGGAGGAGCGTTACAGCTCGAGTCGGGGAGTTTTCTCGACCCAGAGTCGACGCTGTCTTGTTCTGAGCGCGCTCGCGATTTGTTTGCGTCGCGACGCCCCTTCGCTTTCGCGGATTTACTTTTTTTCTTCTTTTTCTTCGTTGCCTCGTCCGAGCTCGAAGATCTCGCGGAACTCTTCTTCGTCGCGGTCTCCTGTGTCGCTTTGGCGTTTGAAGATTTCTCTGAACTCTTTTTCTCATTGTTGGGACGTATCCCTTCGGTGAATTTGCCCTTTATGGGGTTCACCTTGGTTCGACTAGATTTCCCTCCAGTCGTGGGTCGGCGTCCGCCTGTAGGTGATTCAATCGAGGTCTCCTCTCGAGGGAGGTCGATTATCGGCTCCCCAGCCGTTGTCGCTTGTTCTCTGAAGGGACTCCCCTCCTTCTCAACGTTCGAGACAGAACGACGGGTTTGTTTCTTTTCCGCGCGGCTGTGTGAGACGGCGCGTGCGTTGCCGTGACCTTGGTCCCCCAGGCTCCCTGGTGTTGAGTGGACTTCCGGCTCCGTGGCGGTGGACAGTGCATGCAGTGGTGTCCTTGACGTCGAAGAATTCGCGTCTACCGTTGGCCTTGGCTTGGCTCTTCTCGTTTTCTCTGTTATTGGGGTTTGTAATTTGGCAGCTTTTTGTCTCTCCGGACGATGCGCTGCAGGATCGCCGGGTTTCGTTAGTTTTTTGTCCCCAGAGGCTTCGCTGGAGGGCACTTGCAGGTGACGTTCGTGACGCCCTTTGTGCGGCACCGGTAGCATCGCTCGACCCAGGCATTCGTGCAGTAGAGAGCGCGATGTCCGGGCTCCATACAATGCCAGCAAGTTGCGTCTCGGAGAGCCTCGAGGTTTGTCTCGGCCGGTAATTCCTCCTCGGAGTGGCTGGAAATTGTCGGTGAGTGAGTTTCGGTATTTTTACTCACCATCTCGTTTTCCGAATCGACGGTGATCTCCGCGTCTTCCACTCGACGTAATTTCCTCCTCTCGTCGGGTTTCTTGGTAAATCTCGCCGGTCTCGTGGTTTCGCTTCGGCGCGGAGCGAGATGCTCGAGGTCTCTCTCCTCGATCGCCGCAGCTTTCGCGAGTTGGTCGAAGGATGTAAACGACCGATGTCGGAGCTCTTTAAAGAGTTCAGGGCGGAGATGCCGAATTATCCACCCGATCCGGACCTTGATGGTGGGTATCGTGCTGAGCAGATTAAACTGCTGGTCACACCACACGATGAAATCGCGCGTTGGTTGGTTCGCCTGTTGTTTCTTCTCGGACATGTGAGCCCAGATCTCGCTGTCGTCTCGAGCAGGACTATAGAACGACTCGAAACTTTCGACGAAGTCCGACCACGTGTACCAGTTTGGCGAATATAAACGGTACCAAGCGCGTGCGTCTTTCGCGAGTAAATCCGGTACGATTTGAAGGAGCTGCTCCTCCGTGAGGCCCTCGACGTCGGCTCGGTGCTCGATGTCGCGAAGAAAATCTTCGGGCGTAAGGCCCTCCGATGGGAACGTCAAGTTCCAGTCTCGCGCGAGCTTCGCATAATTGTGTATATGCCGGAACGTCGAGTTTAATTGTTGATTCGGGGTTGGGACCGTTGGCTCGAATCTTCGCGGATGCGCGAGCCCCGGGGTGGCGTGAAACGTTCTCGGTGTTTCGAAGTTTCGCGGTTCGCGCTGAGATTCGCGAGACCCTCGGCGGGCTGTCGAATGAGGCTCCGGGAGGTTATGGCGTGTACTCGCGGCACGATCTCGGGTTGTTCGTTCAGGACGCGGGGGGTGTTCCCGTGAGTCACGCGGCACGTTTGACTGCGATCGTCGGCCGGAGATTCCTCCCCGCGGGACTCGACCTTGGTCTCTACGGACACGAGTACGCGAACTAGCGCTTGACGAGGCGCTCGATACGTCAGTCTCTTCATTTCCCGACGGCGCGGTTGTTAAACGCGCGAACAAGTCCATCATTCGCTTATCGCGCTCGATAGCCTCGGATTCGATTTGCAATCGCCACTCGCGGTTTCTCGCGTCGTTCTCCTCCTGTTGTTGACGCCACTCGTGGTATCGCGCGTCGTTTTTTTCTAATTGTCGACTTATTGTCGACAATGTGCTCGCGGTTTTTGCTAGGGCGGCGTCCGGGTGATTCGTTTGACCGATCGCGCTATCGGGTTCGAGGCGCGATCGCGAGCGCGTTTGTATTGTTGGCGCGGGAAATTCCTTTTTTTTTCGCCCCCTTGGACTTTTTTTGGTCTTTTGTCGCGCTACGCATAGCGAAATCGGTACGCCGCGGGAGAGGTAATTGCACGTTTAAATGAGCATTGTCTTCGACGGCAAAGTCCGTGCGCGACGGCACTGGATCGCGCGCGGGGTCCAATAGGTCGCGTATCGACGTGTTGAGTATATTCTCAGGGTCTGTATCGACCTGTTCTCCCCCCTTCGCGTTGTCTCCCGAGCCGTCTCCCTCTTCGTCTTTCCGAGGCGGAGTTCGACTAATCATTTTTCTTATTCGCGTGTGAATTTAAGCGAGACTCTACTGTACGCGGTTTATTGCACGAGGACGAGTGCGGGCCCGTCGGTGTCGGTGCGCGTCGTTCACTCTATTATTATTATTTTTCTTGTTGAATCCGTGCTCAACAGCTGAGCGACGAATAGACCGCGCGCGGTATAGTCCGAGTGGGCTCACTTTTATTTTATTTTATTATTCCCCGGGTTGTAAATTCCGGGGACACATAAGAAAAATGCTCGGTTTTGTTATAGCGTTGAGAATATAAGCGTGCTCAAGCGGGTCGAATAGTATTTTCGACTTACCTTCCGATGTTTACGCTACGAGGTTTTTCAGCGAATTTGTTTTCTCTTTTTTTCCTTATTCCCCCCCTTTTTTTTTCAATTTAAATTATCGAGTCTCGGATTTTATAATAAATTATTATTGAATGTAATTTTTCTCTTTTTTTTTTTTCCAATTTAAATTGTCGAGTCTCGGATTTTATAATAAATGATTATTGAATGTAATTTTTCTTTTTTTTTTTCCTTCCAATTTAAATTGTCGAGTCTCGGATTTTACAATAAATTATTGTTGAATTTTCTCAAAATTGGTTTTTATCAAAATGTTTGTGTTGAACTATATTTGTTCAAAGTGGAATATAATTTTGTGAATTTTTTTTCCGTTTTTTTTTTTTTTTTTTGTAAATTGTTGAGGATAATTTATTGTTTAATATTATAATTACAATTAACAATAATTTATTTAATAATTTATTTAATAATAGGTTGATTATTTATTGAATAATAGACTCGAGCAATTGAATAAACTATTGCAGCGAAATTATGTGATTGAAATATTTTTCTCGAATAATTAATTTTCCTTTAAGTGGGGGTCTAATTTTCGTTGAATCGATGAAATCATGTAGCGTGAGGTCTACGCCAGCACACTATATAGCGTGATATATTCTCGGTGAAGATAAATTTTGTTCGTAAATTTTTCTCTCAATATTTCTCGAAAGCCAAGGCCTCGAGTAAGCAGTACACTCGATGGGAATAGCAGTGGATCTCTATCCGCTGGATTCCTGTACACACAATTACATGCAGAGGAAGAGGATGGGTGAAAGCGTGTATAGGAGTTGAGCGTCTCTACAGACGCACACTCGTGGATGTATTGTAAGGTTCGACCAGCCACGTCGGCTCACGTGGTAGTCGAGAGATCGTACGTGTGTCGTCGTTTGTTTACGTTTCGGACAACGGTGTCGCGCGCGGGTCTTCTCACATACACCGGCACGAACACTGCTACACGCGATTCTTGAGAGATGTTTCCCGTTGAATTTAATACTTCGATATTTCAACAAAGGAACACTAGTCTCGCTTTTGGACTGTGGTTATGGTCGGAAATTTTCGGCTTCGTATACTCGATTTGATAATTCCCGAGAATTTATATTTGCCTTTGCCCTTGAGCTATCTGATGTTAAGACACTCGGTGTGTATGCAATAGCTCAATGTTCTCCCGAGTATTAAGGCCTCTAATACACAAGAACGAAACTGAAAAGTTTGGCACAAAGGAAATGATTCTACAAGGTAGAAAGTATTCTCTAAATGAAATTTACGCCTCGAGCCCCACGTTGGGCGCCATTTTGTAACATAAACCGTCAATAACCCCGGTCGCGGCTTGTTACCGGGGCGCAGTTTAGACAAATGCGTGCCGACTCAATCAATCCAGATATTATTTTACGAATCACTATATTGGACGCCAGGAAGAATTAATTTTCATGTGGCCTCTTGCCATAGCCACGGGTGTCCCGACCGAAATCTCGCGGAATAGAGCTTATGAGAATACGGCACTGGGAGGTGGATTCGTTGTTCGAGGCTACCGACACGTCGAAATAAATAATTCAATACACCCACGAAGCGACGGAGGAGAAGGGAGAATAAATGAGGAACAACTGCAATGATAGACTCGTAATTACCGTGTATTTCCTTATGGAGAATCCCTCTCACTCGTACTCGCTTCCTCTCACGATCACGCCTTCTTCTTTTCTCTCTCTAAAGAGCCCGAGACGGGAATGCGTTCTCGACGACTTCTATCTTTTCCTCCCCGACGAATCGATTGGGATCTCGATTGTGCGAAGTCGGGGGGAACTCGTCTACACGAAACTATATTTTCACTCACGTAGAAAACACTTTCGGGGCTTTGAGCCGACTATTGAACGGTATGCACAAATTTTATGCCGAAACTACCGAACAATGGATCATAATTAAGAATAGAAAATTTCGCACCGAGTTGCTATTCTTCGGCCCTTCTGTCCGTTTGCTGGTCAAGACAAAGACTGAGGCTCTCTCGCCTCGTGGCGCGCGGGCCCACGTTGCCCCGAGCCAATCCCCACTCTTCGACTCTCAGAGGAAAACTCTAGAAAATTTCTCGCGCACCTCGTGTCGCGCGCGAAGCTCAAACAAAGCCGGACTTGGCTATATAACCCGATTCAAATTTATTTTTTTTTTTTTGATAATTGTTAAATTATGGCCGCAAAGAAGTTGCCGCGCCACAAGGTGTACGCTGGATGAATACATAGGTATAGAAGCAGTTCTTTTACATACAGGGCGAAGAATAATTTAAAATGTCGCAGATCACAGGCAGGAATGTCTGTGATCTGTGACTTTAGCATCGAATGACCTCATCTACAAGAGCATGGCGATGATTGATACTGTTTTCCATTATGTATGTATTTTCCAAAATTTTTTACTGGAAGGGAAAAGATGCATAGCCCTCACCGCTACACATAGATGCTGCTGTTTATAAGAGGACGTCAGCTAATTTGCACGTGCCAAAGTTTACTTGCTTTGGCTAAAATTAAATATCAATATCATGAAATGTCTCATGACAATACAATATGTATTCTCTGCAAATATACATAGGTAAGCTGACGAGGTATCGTTCCGTAGCGTTCGAGCGTAACAGCTATGGGCTTACTCACGCGGAATCGCTCGACAGTAGCAATTCTTTTACATATGGGCGAAGAATAATTTAAAGTGGTGTAGGCCACAGACGGGGATACTTTAGCATCGAATGACACATCTGCACGAGTAGAACGATGACTGATACTGTTCTCCATTGTGAATATATTTTTCAAATTTTTTCTCCGGGAGGGAAAAGTTGCATAGCTCTTACTGCTACACATACATGCTACATGCTGCTGTGTATAAAGCCATGTCAGCTAATTTGCAGGTGCCAATGTTTACTTTGTTTTTGCGAAAACTAAATATCAGTATCACGATGTTTCGTGACAAAGATTCAACACCGAGGAGATACATGCCTTACACCTATATGCACGCATATATATATACGTTCGTCTTAGTGTATTGTACTATATTTATTTGAAGAAAATGTAAAAGCTAGTCAGTCTCGATTTGAACAGATACCCAATAACATTTCTTTTCTTGAACCACGATGGAAAATAATATTCTTCTTCGCGATTGTATTTTAAATTTTTTGCGCTTGGCAAAGCTGCAGTCCTCATCTTCGGCCAAAGTGTATTGATCGATGGTGTAATCAATTGCGATTTTTGTCGTATAACGTACTCATTAACCGCCTCAGATATGTGATTGGGTGGGCCCCGCTACGCGTCATTATTGCAACGTATAACAGGGGTGTGTGAAAAGGACCAATAGTTTTAAGCTGTGTGTTTGAAGCGATACAGCGACAAGGTCTCCAAGACGCTCCTTCTGTGAGTCAAATTGCTGGTGAAATTCGGGGCGAATGAAATTATTACTTATTGATTATTTATTAAATAATTCGATTTTTTTTTATTTTCGATTCAATTATTATATCAGACTATCAGCTATTGCACGGCACAGAAAGCGGCGAGGAAGACGAATTGATAAGAGCAGCCGTAGAAAATGCTGAATCGATATTTAAATCGCAAGGCGTAGAAAATGCTTCTCCTCTTAACGACAATATCGATGACGCTCGTAAGTAACTTGTGTAAAATATATTGTGAAGAATCAATATTATTAAAATTCTTAATTTTGTACAATCCAATTAGCGATTGTATTGCCAAGATATAATGTAACTCTCGAATAATGTATTATTTATACAGCGAAACCTCAGACGCTTAGCGCGAATGAGCATGACCAGGCTCCTGCAATACCTGTGGCAGAACCTTTCGAGCTACATAGTAACGCCCGAAATACTGAAGATTTGGCGGTACCAGAGCCTTCGGGTTTGCGCAGGCGATGCAGCATATCTCCCTCTTCGGATTACGATGCTGTGCCGTTATCGTCGCGGAACCAGCTGCTTCTGTTTCCATATCGAGGTATCAATAATTTGATGGAAAATCAACAGAGGCTGATCGACAGAGTTTTGATACGTGAAAATCGAGCATGGCTGGAACCTCTCGAGGAGGAGAATCCATTGCCGTTGCAAAGAGCTGATCAGTGGCATCAAAGTATTTTGGAAGATGATGACTCAGGTAAATACTAATTTTTTATATTTTTTACGATTGAGTATACATTTCGGTAGCTTCCTCCACCCCATAGTATTAAAATCATGTAATTTCTGTCTTTGCGTGGTGATTAAGAATTGGATAATTAGTTGTCATCGGGGGTTGTAGAATGAAAATTAAGTTACGCACGTATATCGCAGGTTACTCGACAGAGCTCGAAGTTGATGATAATAAAGAACCCTTGTAGATTTACCTCATACGAGGTACTGCTGAATAAAATTTTTTTTTTTTATTTTTCTCTGTATTAATTATTGTTCACTCACGCTAAAAAATGTTGCAGGTTTGCAAAGCGGCGGGGGTAGGTGAAGCAACGTTTCGAGGAGCACTGCGTACGGCGATGTACAACCACCGGGAGCGCGATTAGTCATCGTGCAAGATTGTATGCGTTATTTTAAGCGCTTCAAACTTCGCAGCCGTGAAACAACAGTGCAAATCAAGCAGCCACAGTCAGACGTAAGCGTATTGAAGTGGCTTGAGGGCGCATTTCGCGATCTTCTCACACACATTACAAGCTCGTGCGAGGGTAATGATTACGTCGGTATCACGTTTACGGCAAGCGGTTAAGCACACGGTCCCGTGTGGCTGTCTTTTCGACCGACGCGAGACTACTCTTTCGAGGACATTTGGCGCCTTGTGAGTAGTGTCGCACAAAGCTCAACGAATTTGAACATCGACGATACATTCCGTATTACAACGGGTGTAGTCCGACGCGTCGAGGGAAGCGGGCGAAAAGGGTTGACCCACAAAGGCATCGCAAAACAATCGATTTTGACGATTCGTAACACGGATAATTTATGCCTTCCACGTTCGTTGGTAACTGCTCGAGTTTATGCTGAACGGGGAGAAATTCGAACGGGAGAGTTGCACGCTCGCTGGCAGCGTATACAAAAGCCTAACCTCCCACAAAAAAAAAGCAGCGCTCGAGCTCACAAGAGCTGCAAATATTTGTATACCAGAGCGCGGGTGCGGTGTGAATGAAATTGCACGTTATCAAGATCACATGGCCCGAGAAGGTATCGCAATAATTGTTTTTAAATTTTTAACTCTGGGACGCGGAGAGTTACCATTGTTCGATGGTACGCAAAAAGTAATAGATACTGTCGGTTCCATTAAACACACTCTGTACATTTTATATTACGAGCGGTCGCACCACTTTCGGCTGATTTTAAATTTGCGAGGGGCTGTCGGTAGCAAGAGGTTTTGTGTGCCTTGCAACGTACGGTACGACCGTAAATACGGCCACAGATGCTCCAAAAAATGCCCTAGGTGTCATGAAACACCACCATGCAATGCCCCCACGAATACAACCAAATGTGAAATGTGCAATAGCTATTTTTTCGGCGAAGAATGTTTGCGACAGCATAGATCTGCAGATATCTGTGATTCCCGTAAACGCTGTCATAGCTGCTTCAGAACGGTCAAGCCGCTAGAAAAAAAGGAATATACTTGTGGGGTGGGTTTCTGCAAAACATGCAAATCGGACCAGCCATACAATCACCAGTGTTTCATGAAGCCAATCCGAGAAAACCCAAATGCTTTACCTAAAATCGTTTTCATTTTTTACGATTTTGGAACACAACAGTGTACAACGGTGAAGGGTGACCCAAACTCGTTCGTACACACGCCGAGCCTTTGCGTAGCTCAACGTGTTTGCACGCAGTGCTGTAACAGCGACTCTATTAATGAACTGTGTGAGTACTGTGGCGTGCATGAATTCATATTTCGAGAAAACCCGGTCGGACAACTCGCGGAATTAGCTATGCAGCAACCTAAGGGCTACTCACGCACAATCTGTACAGCTCATAATACCGGAGGATTCGACGCTCAATTTATCCTACGGTATCTGATTGAGAACAAAAAAACACAACTCCCTACGTTAATTATGAACGGAACAAAGATCATCACGATGCGTCTCGAAAAGCTTGTATTTCTCGACAGTCTACATTATTTCCACATGCCTCTCAGCGCATTGCCAAAAGCTTTCAGTCTCTTGGGTACAAAAAGTACATTTCCTCGTCTGTTCAATCGTTCTGAAAATCAGAATTACGTCGGAGAGCTGCCACCCATCGAGTACTATTGTGCCGACGCGATGCGTACCACTGAGCGCGAAAATTTTTTGAAGTGGTATCGCGAATTAGAAGGCCAGGATTACATATTTGATTTTGCAAAAGAAATTGCGGATTACTTTGTGATGGATGTTACGATACTCGGCGCGCGTGCATGTCTTTTCGGCATATGTTCATCGCTAGCAGTTGGGTCTGTCCATTCGACGAGGGTACGACTATCGCATCCGCCTGCTTCCGCATTTTTCGCAAACATTTTCTGAAAGATAACACGATAGGTATTGTGCCGGTGGGTGGGTACAGATGGGCGCACACGCAGTCAAAAAAAGCCATTGCGTGGCTCGTATGGGTGGAACATTCTCTCGGTCATCCCATCATACACGCTGGCCGCTCGCGCGAATTTAAATTACCGCTGAATTTACTTGTAGATGGTTATTACGAGACGAACGACTCGAACACGTATTGCAGTTTCACGGGTGCTATTGGCATGGATGTCCGCGATGTTTTCTCGTGAATCGCGATCGCAAACAGAGCGACGACGTATCAATGGACGAAAGGTTCGAAAGAACCATTGCTATTTCCGATAGAATCCGAACGGGTGGCTATGTACTGACAGAAATTTGGGAATGCGCATATGATCGAATGTTGAAGGAAAATGCTGAAATGGCAGCTCTCGTGCGTGATCATCCTCTAGCCTGTATCGAGCCTCTCAACCCAAGTGACGCATTCTTCGGTGGACGTACCGAAAATATAGTCACACTATATGATGCAAAAGATACAGAGGAGATACGTTACGTCGATGTTTGTTCGCTATACCCGTATATCTGCAAGTTTGGTAAACATCCTATCGGCCACCCAAAAGTTTATGTAGGCGACCAGTGTATGGAACTAACGGGGACTGACAATACCGATCTTTCGCGCGTTGAGGGGCTCGTCAAGTGCGTTGTATTACCACCGCGCAACCTTTATCACCCAGTGCTACCTGTAAGAATGCATCATCGCCTGCTATTCGCACTCTGTCGTAGCTGTTGCGAGATGCTGAGCCAGGAAGAGTGTACGCATGAAAGACCGGCGGATCGTACTTTTAAGGGGACATGGGTTGTCGATGAGATACGCAAAGCTGTCTCGTGTGGGTACAGAGTCATGCGTGTAATCGAAATTTGGCAATACGAGATCACGCAGTTCGAGCGTAGCACGCGCAATGGCGGCCTTTTTGCAGAATACATCAACACATTTCTCAAAATTAAGCATGAAGCTAGTGACTGGCCCAAAAATTGTTTGCAGGACGAGAATGCAAAACATCAATATATTGCTGATTTTGAGCACTCGGAGGGTGTTAAATTATATCGTGTTAGTATATCCAAGAATCCCGGTTTGCGCTCAGTAGCAAAGTTATGCTTAAATTCATTTTGGGGAAAATTCGGTCAGCGTGAAAACTTGCCGCAAACTGTGATAGTATCCACGCGGGAAAAATTGATGGAACTACTGACGAGTCCCGAGTATGAGATCACCGGCTAACTACCTGTAAATAATGATATATTATACGTCAATTATACGAAAACCGATGAGGCAATACAGCCATCTCCCATAGCTAATGCCGACATTGTAGCATACACCACCGCTCAGGCGTGCTTCAAATTGTACAGTTATCTCGAGCGCTTGGGTCGACGTGCATTGTATTGTGACACAGACTCGTGTATCTATGTGACGAAAAAAGATCCGAATGAGTACGAGCCGCCGATCAGTCAGCTTCTCGGTGATCTGACGGATGAGCTTAGCAGTTACGGAGAGGGCAGTTATATTAAGTCGTTTGTATCTGGTATGCCAAAATTTTATTCGTTTATTGTGCGGTCCCCCGACGGCTCGGAAAGCGAAGTGTGTAAAGTTAAAGGCATAACACTTAATTGTGCAAATAGCTCGTTGATAAATTATCGGTTGGTACGTTCGTTCATAGTTGGCGAGAGAGAGGAGCCAAATACTCTGCACTATGATGCGATTCGGCGCACAGCGTTCCATCAGGTTGTTACACGTCTCGAATCGAAAATGTGCAAACCGTCAAGCGTCAAACGAAGATGCAACGGAGAATATGGGTTTTTATAATACGGCTTTTGTAGTTACATATTAATTTGTATTTATGTTACATATGTACACGCATCTATGTTTTGTTAATAAAAAAATGTATGTAAAACCCTATTTGCCCATCTCGCTTATCATTATTTCTTATTTAAACAGCGGATAATTGTTACGACACGAACGATACGAGCAATACGAGTGAGTAATACGTAACGAATAAGCCAATAAGTACGGTCGATATGAATAGAGAGAGTTTCCAATAAAATTTCTGTTTCTCCGACGCTCTTTCGTAATTTTTTCGGAAAAAGTTTTTCCAAGTGAAATTATTACAGCACGAACGATACGAGCGATACGAAAGAACGACGTGAGCGAATTTCTAATAAAAAATTTTGTTTCTGAAACATTATTTTCAAATTTTTCTGAAATAGTTTTCGAAGTAAAACCATTACGGCATGAACGATATGTGACAATACGAAAGAAAGGTACGAACGAATGACGAGAGCATGTTACCAATACAGTTTTGTTTCTCAAACACTTTTACGAAATTTTTTTCGAAAAATTTCTTCAAATACAAGCAATACGAGCAAATAATATTAACGATACGAGCGAACGATACGAACAAACAAGCGATACGAATGAACGAAACAAATGAGCGAACGCTACGAACGAACGAATGAGTAGAGCGAGCTTGCAAAAAAAAATCATTGTTTTTCAAACCTTTTTCAAAACTTTTTCCGAAAAATTTTTTCCAAATAAATCTATTACGACACAAGCGATACGGATGAACGAAAGAAATGAGCGAATGGTACGAACGAACGACAAAACAAACCATACGAACGACCGACAAAACGAACGAACGAACGAACGAACGGACGAACGAAGGAGTGAAGGAGTGAAGGAGCGAAGGAGCGAACGAACGAATGAACGAACGAACGAACGAACAAACGAGCGAACGAACGAACGACAAAACAAACGATACGAACTACCGACAAAACGATGAAAGTGGGCTTCCGATGAAATTTTTTTGTTTCTTACACTTTTTTCAAAATTTTTTCCGAACAAGTTTTCCAAGTAAAGTTATTACGACGTGAGTGATACGAATAAACGGAAGGAGCGGTACGGCAGAACGAAAAACAAACGATACGAATAAACGAACGGCAAGAGGGTGTTTCCAATAAAATGTTTGTTTCTTAAAAATTTTTCCGATACTTTTTATGAAAAAGTTTTCGAAGTCAAACTATTACGACACGAACGATACAGGACAATACGAAAGAAAGGTACGAACGAACGACGAGAGCATGTTACCAATAACGTTTTGTTTCTTAAACACTTTTACGAAATTTTTTTCGAAAAATTTCTTCAAACACAAGCAATACGAGCAAATAATATTAACGATACGAGCGAACGATACGAACCAACGAGCGATACGAATGAACGAAACAAATGAGCGAACGCTACGAACGAACGAATGAGTAGAGCGAGCTTGCAAAAAAAATCATTGTTTTTCAAACCTTTTTCAAAACTTTTTCCGAAAAAATTTTTCCAAATAAATCTATTACGACATAAGCGATACGGATAAACGAAAGAAATGAGCGAATGGTACGAACGAACGACAAAACAAACCATACGAACGACCGACAAAACGAACGAACGAACGAACGAACGAACGAACAAGCGAACGAACGAACGACAAAACAAACGATACGAACTACCGACAAAACGATGAAAGTGGGCTTCCGATGAAATTTTTTTGTTTCTTACACCTTTTTCAAAATTTTTTCCGAACAAGTTTTCCAAGTAAAGTTATTACGACGTGAGTGATACGAATAAACGGAAGGAGCGGTACGGCAGAACGAAAAACAAACGATACGAATAAACGAACGACAAGAGGGTGTTTCCAATAAAATGTTTGTTTCTTAAACATTTATCCGATACTTTTTCTGAAAAAGTTTTCGAAGTAAAACCATTACGACATGTACGATACAGGACAATAAGGAAGAAAGGTACGAACGAACGACGAGCGCAAGTTACCACAAATGTTGTGTTTCTTAAACAGTTTTACGAATTTTTTTCGAAAAATTTCTTCAAATACAAGCGATACGAGCAAATAACATTAATGATACGAGCGAACGATCTGAACAAATGGAAACGAATGAGCGAACTTGCAAAAAAAATCATTATTTTTCTAACCTTTTTAAAAACTTTTTCCAAATAAATCTTTTACGACACAAGCAATATGGATATACGATATGAATATGACACGAATGAACGAAAGAAATCAGCGAATCGTACGAACGAACGACAAAACAAACTATACGAACGACCGTCAAAATGAACGAACGAACTAACGAACGAATAGATGAAAAAACGACGAGAGCGTGTTCCCAATGAAAGTTTCGTTTCTTAAACATTTTTTCAAGTAAAATTATTGTGACACAAACGATACCAGTGATACGAAGGAACGATACGCGCAAATGAAAAGAGCGAATTACCAATAAAGTTGTTTGTTACTCAATCATTTTTTCTAAAAATTAATAAAACATGATCGATACGAGCAAATAATATGAATGATACGTCCGAATGATCCGAATGAGCGATACGAATGAACGAAACGAACAACAAGAGCAAGTGCTCAATCGATTTAACTAAATGTATTCTCAAAATATTTTTTCAAAACAAATAAATTTTGTCTCAACGTCGTTTTTCTTTGAAAAATTTTTTCCGAGTAGTATTATTACGACACGATTGATACGAACAGTACTAACCAGTGACGAGAGCAAGTTTCCAATAATACTCTTGTTTCTCAAACATTTTTTTGAAATTATACGGAGGAATGAAATGAATGAGCGAACGGTACGAACGAACGACAATAGCAAGTTTCCAATCAATTTCATTCGATTATTATCAAAATGTTTTTCTTCGAAAAAAGTTTTTCCACTAAAATGATTACAACATATTATTACAACATAAAATTATTATAAAATACGAGTGATATGAGCCAGCAGTATGAATGACGGAGTGGATTTCGAATACAAATTTTATTTCCCAAACATTTTTAAAAAAAATTTTTCCGAACAAGTTTTTTCAAGTAAAATTATTGAAACACGAGCTATACGAATGAACGAAAGAGACGAACCAACGAACGATCGGAACGAACGACACGAGCAATACGAAAGAATGAACGAACGAAAGATCGGAACGAATGAACGATCGAACGAACGAACGAACGAACGATCGGAACGAACGACACGAGCAATAGGAAAGAACGATGCGAACGAATGACGAGAGTGTGTTTTTAATAAAAATTTCGTTTCTCAAATTTTTTTCAAAAATATTTCCCGAACGAACGAAGGAATCAACGAACGAAGGAAGGAACGAACGAACGAACGAACGAACAAAGGAACGAACGAACGAACGAACGAGCGATCGAACGAACTAACAAACTAACGAAAGAGCGAACGAACGAAGGAGCGAAGGAAAGAAGGAAGGAAGGAACGAACGAACGATCAAACGAACGAAAGAACTAAGTAACGAACGATCAAACGAACGAAAGAACTAAGTAACGAAGGAGCGGAGGAGCGAAGGAACGAACAAACGAACGAACGAACGAATGAACGAACGAAGGAGCGAAGGAATGAACGAAGGAGTGAAGAAACGAATGATGAGAGGGCGTTTCTAATGAAAGTTTCGTTTCTTAAACATTTTTTCGAAACTTTTTCAAGTAAAGTTATTGTGACACAAACGGTACCAGCGATACGAAGAGCCGATACGCGTGGATGAAAAGAGCGAATTACCAATATAGTTGTTTGTTTCTCAAACATGTTTTCTAAAAATTAATATAATATGATCGATGCGAGTAAATAATATGAACAATACGTGCGAATGATATGAACGAGCGATACGAATCAACGAAACAAACGACATGTGCAAGTGTTTCAATCAATTTTATTTAAACTTATCATTAAAATCTTTTTTCGAAACAAACGAGAATTGTCTCAATCGCGTTTTTCTTTGAAAAATTTTTTCCAAGTAGAATTATTACGAAAGGAGCGATACGAATGATACTAACGAACGACAAGAGATAGAGAGTTTCCAATTACATTTTTTGTTTCTTAACAAAATTTTCGAAATTTTACGAATGAAAGAAACGTGTGACCGAACGGTATGAACGAACGACACGGGTCAGTTTCCAATCAATTCAATTTAATTTTTAATCAAAATCTTTTTTTTCGAAAAATGTTTTTCGAGGCAAATTATTACGACACGAACGATCAACACCCGATTCCCAGTTGCTTTTATTTTTTCAAAGAGAAAATAGTAACATTTAATATCATGCCCGGTGAAAAAATGTGCATGAAAAGGAGTAGCAGCATTCGAACCCTCGTAAATGAAGGCACTTATGTGTATTCAGAGACACGAGGTTTGATAGAGATCAGCACACATTGAGCGAAAAATAAGGAAAAGAGGCTCGCAGCATTGAGCAAAGACGGAGCATGTAGCCTGTTGCTGTCCTGTTGCTCATGCACTTCACACATCTCGAGAAATCGCAATAACTCGCAGTACTATTCCTGCATACTCGATATACATCGAAAAATATTAAAAATGCCCACTATTGTTCCTGTAGAAAGACTCTCGAGCATGGAAAAAAATATGACAAATTAAAAGAGATACAGATACAGAGAGAGAGAGAGAGAGAGAGAGAGAGAGAGAGAGAGAGAGAGAGAGAGAGAGAGAGAGAGAGAGAGAGAGAGAGAGAGAGAGAGAGAGAGAGAGAGAGAGAGAGAGAGAGAGAGAGAGAGAGAGAGAGAGAGAGAGAGCAAATTAGCTGACATCCACTTATACATAGCAGTATGTATGTGTAGCGGTTAGGGCTATGCATCTTCTCCCTCCTAGTAAAAAATTTTGAAAAATACATACATAATGGAAAACAGTATCAATCATCGCCATGCTCTTGTAGAAGAGGTCATTCGATGCTAAAGTAACAGATCACAGACATTCCTGCCTGTGATCTGCGACATTTTAAATTATTCTTCGCCCTGTATGTAAAAGAACTGCTTCTATACCTATGTATTCATCCAGCGTACACCTATTGTGCCTATAGGTATACATTAAATATATTATTCTCCATACGAATAAAAAGATGAGCGAATTCAAGCAAGCCTGAGCGACGATGGGACATGCACGTGGTGCTGACGGTGCATTTCGCGCACGCCGAGAAGTCTTCGAAATATTATCCCTAACGGCACGTGGAGCTTGTCTCCAAGCAGCTGTAGAACTCAGTAATCGTCGTTCCTTTAATCGTGTAACATCGGTAAAACGTTCTCGCAACGTCAATCTGTTAAAATATTTAATAAAAACGTGGCTCACGGAGATGAGTATAACGAATATATCTGTACGGATTTTTATTCTATCGGAAAAAAAATTTTTGAGTGCTAGTACGAGTACTTTTAAACTTTTTCATAATTGCGCGGGGCGGCGATTCTCTTTTTCATCGATTTGAAACATTTTTTTTACTACTGAATAAGCAGCGAGTTAGAATAGTGAGAGAGAGAGAAAGCTAAGCGACAGGCACGGGAGAATGAATGAATGAATGAATGAATGAATATATATATTTATGCCATGGACAATAACCGTAGGCAAGAAAAGAAAAAAAAAATACAAAGTAATAACAAAAAATTAAGAAAAAGAAAAAAAATATATCAGATAGATTAACAAAAACGCAAAATTAACGCTAATTTTTGAAGACTTAAACCTAATACTTAGATACTATGAAAATAACTAAAACTATGACGCGAGGGTAGCGGCAAGCGAGAAAGAGCCAAACAGCATTGAGTCTGCAGGCTGAGGAGGTATAGACGCAGGGCGGTTTTGAACGATGCCGGAGATTGGAGCGAGGAGATGTGAGAGGGAAGGGAATGCCAAAAGTAAAAGGCAGATAGGGCAAAGGAGTTGTGAAGCACGGCTGTACGGTGGTTCGGGATCGCGAAGGTGGGGACGGGAGTGCGAGGTGGGCGAGAAGAGAGAGGAGCACGGGGAAACATATCATTGATATAAGCGGGGGAATTATTGCGAAGGACATTGAAAGTGAAGAGCCCCATAAAATAAGCACGCCTATTTGCGACAGTTAACCAGGACAGCCTGTGACGGTAAGGCGAGATGTGCTCGTCGTAGCGTAGGTTGAAAATGAATCGGATACATCTATTCACCAGTCTCTCAAGCACAAGATTTTGCTCGTTGGTAAGATCGCAATAAACTAGACAGCAGTAGTCAATCAGGGGAAAAACTAGTAAGAGAGAGAGAGAGAGAGAGAGAAGCGCCTAATGGCCTCGGAAGAAGGGTAAGTAAAAATATTTAAGAATGATAATCATAGTAATGATGATAAAAGTAAAAAATAATAATAAATCGAAGAGAGGTGGAAATATATAAATTAAAATTATTAATAATAATCCAGAGAGAGAGAATATTGCAAATAATAATAATAATAATAATAATAATAATAATAATAATAATGTGCGCCACTTTAGAGTTTCCCCCTGTCCTCACCTCACCCACACACACAACGCCACCTCTACACTCGACTTACCCAGCCGCATGGTGGGGGAAAATCGAGTGGCTGGGGAAGCCGCGTGGTGGGGGAAGGAGTGGGGATAGGAGTGGGGGGCCCAGAGTGGTGCACCCACTCCCGTGAACGGAACACCTCCTCTGATTGTTTACTTTCGGTACCAATATTTTAATTTTCGGAAATCCTGATATTTGAAGATAGCCGAAATTCCCGATTTTCTTCAAATACAGCGACTGAGAATTTAGATATCATGCGTGCATAAAACGTCACATACCCTCTCCAATAGATCTTCGACATATGTCCATCCATTGCTAGTATGTTAACTTTCATACGTAATTTGTTTACATTGTGTATCAGAAATGGTAATTGTCTAGATTGAGGGCTTTTCCGAATTTAATTGTTTTTTTTTCGACAAAACCCTTCATTCAGGCACTGAGAATAATAATAAGGCGGGAGGGCAAGAAAAAGTTGAGTAAATGAATAAATAAATGAATAAATAAATGAAATCAGTTTTTCCATTTTATTTAGAAAAGTGTTGATCTTAGAGAAAAATATTTTTCACAAGAATTGTAGCTTATAAAAAGATTGATCTTTTATGTTCTATACATTTTTTATCTAAAACCATTTTTTTCGAGAAAAATGGGATAAATAAATAAAATCATTTTTCCATTTTATTTTGCGCGCGCTCCTGTCCTTACTCTAGCACAGCACTAGAGCGAGAAAAAAAACACCAAACCCAAACCGAAAACCAAACCCAAATCGAAAACCAAACCCAAACCGAAAACCAAACCCAAACCAAAAACCAAACCCAAACCGAAAACCGAACCCAAACAAAACCAAACCCAAGCCATGTACGTGTATGTGCGCGTGCGTGCCTGTGTGCGTGTGTGCGCGTTCGCACGTGGGCGTGGGTTTAGGTTTGGGTTGGGTTTTTGATTGGGGTTTGGTTTTCGGTGTGGGTTTGGTTTCTGGTTTGGGTTTGGCTTTTGGTTTGGGTTTGCTTTCGGTTTGGGTATGGTTTTTGGTTTGGGTTTGGTTTTCGATTTGGGTTCGGTTTTCGGTTTGGGTTTGGTTCTCGGTTTGGGTTCGGTTTTTGGTTTGGGTTTGGGTTTCGTTTTCTCGCTCTAGTGCTGTGCTAGAGTAAGAACAGGAGCGCGCACAAAATAAAATGGAAAAACTGGTTTTATTTATTTATCCCATTTTTTCGAAATAAAATGGTTTTAGACAAATAATGTATACAACATTATTGATCAACCTTTATAAGCTACAACTTCCGTGTCAAACATTTTTCTCTAAGATCACCACTTTTCAAAATAAAATGAAAAAACTGATTTTATTTATTTATTTATTTATTTATTGAACTTTTTCATGCTCCCCCGCCTGATTATTATTGTTAGTGCCTAAATGAAGGGTTTGGTCGTAAATAAAAAAAAAACAATAAAATTCGTAAAAGTCCTCAATCTAGACAATTACCTGAGAAACAAATGCCATAGGTCTTTTTCAGTATTTCATTTGTTACAGTTACAGTTTTTCAAGATTCGGTGCCACTCTGGATACTCTTGATCTCCAACAATGTGGTATTACATCAATCGATGTATACGGATTCACGGGTCTCGTCGTATTGAAAAAATTGGTTCTTTGCGAAAATAACTTAACTTGGATAGTCGCTGAATGGTTTAGAGATCTCGCTAACCTTCGGCATCTGGATATCTCCTTCAATCATATTTCGAGAATAGAGAATGAATTTTATCACATGCTTCCAAACGTAGAGAACTTCTATTTGGATTACAATCTACTTCAGACGCTGGACTATAGTCTATTTCCTCTATTGAGCCATTTGAAGAAAGTCAAATTTGGGAAGAATCCGTGGAATTGGGGGTGAGTATTTTATTGCATATATTATAGTTACTTGAGGGGCAAGTGTGCTCGGTACACTATAGCAACTACTTACAGTACGCAAAGCAGAAAATGAATAATCACATAGGCCCACAAAAAAAAACGAAGTAGTCTGAACCTCACATGGGACTAGGCTACCCTAATGGATTATGAGCCGCTGAATCCGAATCCAGTCTCAGATTTTCTCCTAGAACTCATAATTTTTGCCTAGCCTAGGGAAAAAGTATGGAATCTTGTAAGTTTCAGGCCCTGTTAAAGTAATATTTATCCACGGGAAAGTTAATAACACAATGTGGTTTTACCGTATTTATAGTCGCTAAGTTCGAATTCAACATTAGATTTTTTTTAGAGTACCTCAGAATTCCCCTAGCCTAGGGAAAAAGTGTATGCACTAGGACCTCGATTTAACGGTCAGTGGCGGGATCGGCTCCGCATCGCACCTCGTTAAATCGAGGTAGCGCATTCCCGCCCATGTTGTATCTGCGCATCGGCACTCCGTGCTACGGGCATGATCGGGGAGACTTTAAGCGTCCCCCACCATCTCTCACCACGCGAAAAACTGATCGATAAATGCGACATGGTGGGGTTTCTCTATTCAATCGAGGGCCATTAAATCGAGCTCCTAGTGTAACTCAGCAAAACTTGGGGTTTCACGGAGGTTTTATTTTTGCACGGGAAAGTTGATATCTTTGCGTATTTTGTATAGTTCAGGTCAAATCTAGCATCATAATTTTTCTAAGGTCTATCAGAATTATTCTAGCGTAGGTGAAAAAGTAAAAAACTGAACGAAATTTAGGGTTTTAGGGAGGTTTAATTTTTGCATGGGAAAGCTGACGTGCACATGTCATATGATTAAGTATTTCAAGGCACAGAATTCAAATTTGTTATCGATTTTACTGAGCTGTGCCTTAGTTATTTGAATCGAATGATATTAGGTGTTTTAATGACAACTCCAGTTTCTAATTCATTGACACAAAAAAAAATGATATTATTCTTGCTCATTAACTCTTAAATGCATCGATTTGACCTGTTGAAATCTCACGTCTCTCCCTTTTTTACGCTTTATTTTTATGCTTGGGACAAAGATACGTACTGTATAGTTGTTCTAAGAGAAAATCGACGTATACTCGCTCAAAATCGATAAGGATGCCACATTCAACTTGCATACAGGAAGATTTTAATATAAGCGTGGAGAAAATCCATGGACCTTGCATTCTTTCCCCCAGGCTAGGGGGAAACTAACACAATCAAAGTGATTTCGTGGCCAAATCCAGCGACACAAAATATATTAAGATGTTTCATTATGCTATCAATTATTAAATGCATAAGTTCGGCTCACATAGAATTGAAGTTTGCCTCATTTTTCTACCTTTCTTTCTATGCTAGAAAAAAAAAGTGTGGTGCCCGAGACGTGCTCCCATATATATACATATATACTGTCACGGCCTTTTTAACGTGGCCGGATGATAATCAGGCACACCTGAGCTGCGGTGAAAAGAATTTCGGGCAATATCAAATAAACGAGATGAAACAAAAAAAAATAAAAACAGACCAATTCCAATTTATTCGATCAGAAAAAAAAGAAACAGATGAATTAGGTTGTTGGGCACCAGTCGTCACTCGGACGACGATTCTCGATACAAAAAAACGGAGTACACGCAATAGAGATTAAATGATAAAAAAAGATTAAAAAAAAGGAAAACGGTATTAACTAGTCGGGGATCCTCAGGGCTGGGTTTACCGGCTCGCAGGCCTCTTAATTATTGCCCGTGTCGGGCTATCGTCAACGGCGATATAAATCGAACTCAAAAGGGGAAAAAGCACTATTACGCAATTACCGACAACGATTCTATTGAAGCGGGAGATCGCGATGCGCCACCACACGCACGAAATTATACAGCACAAAGGGGGGAAATGATACGCAAAATAATGTAAAAATTCGAGATGCAATTCACAAGGGTAAAATCGGGGAAAATGGAATCGACTCACTCTTCTCGATCCTTGACTCGTCGTAGGGCTCGCTCGTACAATCGGTTTGCCGAAGCTCTCGATTTCACACTCACGAGTTGCCGAAGCTTCTCGTCTTACGGTTTCCCGCAGCGTCTCTTACTAACGAGTCGCCGTAGCTGCTCGTTCGAACGGGTTGCCGTAGCTTCTCGTAAAAATTCGTCTTCTCTCGCAATCTCTCCTTCACTCTTACAATGGATCTTTTATCTTTAGAAAAATGGCTCGATACAATAATGCGTTTATCCTATGCCAGGGCTCACGTCGAAGTGGTTCTTCTTCGTCGTCTCTCTGCTCGTGGGACTTGGAAAAGGGGTAATTTGGGGGAAAGGGCATGCGCGATGGAAAATTGGGTCATAGGGGGATAGAGGATCGATAGATTATTGGTTATTCGGGAGCTGACGTCACGAGCGCGTTGCGCAGGACAGCAGATCGATAATCGATGATCCGTGCTGTGCTGCCCTCGGCGACCCGTGACGCAACTCCCGCTCTCCTGGCTGATGACTATACCCGGACGACGACGAGGGTCCTCTCTCTCGGCAATTATTGGCCGTTGGTGGCACACAGGGCCGGCGATGCTCCATGTATTCTGTTCTGGCACCACGATTCCTCGCCCCGCACGGGATAATTCGAAACGAGGGAGTTCACGGGTGCCAGACGATGTTCCTGGTTACGGTTGAGGTGAGGGCCACGATCTCGCCCGAACCCGTCGTTTTTATCGAGGGTTCGCTTGATTACGTGGGGAATTCCCTCACCCGCCGTCACCTTGCTGTTATCTTCTTGTCCGTCCCTGTGGCCACGGCGATGGTGTTGGCTTGCCTCCTGGCTCGTCGTCAGGGTCTCTGGTGATATATTTTTCCCGATCCTGGGACGGCTGTTCGATGGCGAGGGGTTGCGTGTGGCAGAGGGGAAGGGGGAAGGGTATTCGAGGGTCAATGGCATGGGAGAGGGATCAGCTGTGCTGGCTCGTAGGCTATGGATATGGGACGGCATTGGCAGTGGAAAGGGGAGAGAGACGACGCTTGGCGACGATGAGGCATTATGTGTGAATTTCGCTGGTTATAATTATTTTCTTAAATTTAATGTACATGGGGACGGTTTGCGTGTGGTGACGGACTTCGACGGGCATTATGGCTGATAAATGTGACGCCGTGTCACAATACATAATAAGCCCAAGGGGGCTTATTGTAAGACCGCACGATGAGACGCTTATCGTGGATCTGAGTCAGTGAACGTACGCCCGGCGAAGCAGTAGCACCGGCGTCAATTAATCGTCGGGACAGACAGAGTACAATAAACGTTTTCCCAATACATATTGTCACGGCCTGTTTAGGTCAGCCAGACGATAATCAGGCGCACCTGAGCTTCGTATGGGGTGAACTCGGGAAATACAATAAATAAGACAAGATGAAAATAGAAAAAGTAAAAAATAATCAATTTCCAATTTATTCGTTGTCAGAAAAAAAAAGAGAAATATAAATTATGTTGTTGGGCGCCAGCCGCCAATCGGACAGCAATTCTCAGACTCGATATAAAAAAGGGGATAATCGCAACAAAAAAAAAAAATAATAAGCAAAAGGAAAAAAAACTGATCTATCTCTTCGGGGGATTCTCGGGGGGTTAAATTTACCGGCTCGCGGGCCTCTTAGTTATTGCCCATGTCGGGTTATCGGCAAAGGCGATATTAATCGAACTCGAATGTTACACAAAAAAGATAATACGCAATTAATGACCAAAAATCGATCGAAATAGGGGTTCGCGATGCGCCACCACTCGCACGGAGTTATACAATATAAAAGAGAAATCGCAAAATGATTGAAAAAACTCAAAATGGAAATCACAAGGCAAAAGCGGGGAAATGGAAGTGACTCACTCTTTTTGTTGCTCGATTCGACGTAGCTCTCGTTTTCATACAAATGGGTTGCCGTAGCTTCTCGTTCAAACGTGTTGCCGTAGCTTCTCGTTTTCACACAAACGGGTTGTCGTAGCTTCTCGTTCAAACGTGTTGCCGTAGTTTCTCGTACAATATCAATTAGATCTGCTTCCACACTCTCTCCTTCACTCTTACAATACATTTTTAATGGGTGGCTCGATATAATGAAACGTGACTATTCTCTATAGCGCTCGCGTCGAAGTGATCTTCTCTGTCGTCTCTCTGCTCGTTAGAAATTGGGAAAAAGGGTAATTTGGGGGAAAGGGCATGTGCGATGGGAAACTGGGTCAGAGAGGGATCGAGAATCGATGGATTATTGGTGGCTTGGGAGCTGACGTCACGAGCGCGTTGCGCAGGACAGCGGATCGATAAGCGATGAGCCGTGCTGTGCTGCCCTCGGCGGCCCGTGACGCAACTCCCGCTCTCCTGGCTAATGATTGTACTCGGACGATGACGAGGGTCCTCTCTCTCGGCAATTATTGGCCGTTGGTGGCACACAGGGTTAGCGATGCTCTATTTGCTGTATTCTGACACCACGATTCCTCGCCTCGCTCGGAATAATTCGTAACGAAGGAGTTCACGGGTGCCAGGTGATGTTCCTGGTGACGGCTGAGGTGAGGGCTACGATCTCGCCCGAACCCGTCGTTTTGATCGAGGGTTCGCTTGATCACGTGGTGAATTCCCTCACCCGCCATCACCTTGCTGCTGTTTCCTTATCCTTCCATGTGGCCACGGCGATGTTGGCGGTGTGCCTCCTAGCTCGTCGACCGGGTCTCCGATGATGTATTTTTCCTGATCCTGGGATGGCTGTTTGTTGGCGAGGGGTTACGTGTGGCAGAGGGAAAGGGTATTACGGTAATACCCTTTACGGAATACGGTAATACGGAATGGTATTAGAGGGTCAATGGCATGGGAGAGAGATCAGCTGTGCTGGCTCGTAGGCTATGGATATGGGACGACGTTGGTAATGGAAGGGGGAGAGAGACGACGCTTGACGATGGTGAGGCTTTGTATCTAATTTTCGCTGGTTATAATTATTTTCTTAAATTTACTGTACATCGGGATTGTTGCGTGTGGCGACGGACTTGGACGGGCATTTTCGTGACTATTAAATGTGACGCCGTGTCACAATATATATCTTTTGTGTTTACTTTACTATCCTTTCACCGTTTTACCGCAGTGGCGACGAGGATTTTGAGTACGAAATTTAAGATAGTAATAGACGGCGCGAATAAAAAAACGAATAAAATATGAGCGAATTAATAAAATTAATCAAATGAAATAGATAATCACGGTGGACGGCAAGAATGTCAGTAGACGATAGGACGTGGAGTGCAGTAGAAAAGAATATTAACAGTGGCCAAACGTTGGTTGGATTATTAATTAATTAATTAATTAATTAATTAATTATTAATTAATTGGTGGATCTACGTTTTAAGTAAATCGGTTCTGATAGCGGTGTGTGCAAAATACGAGATCGAAATTGACGAGAGTATCAGCTTGGATGAGATTCGAAAGACATTAGCTATGTACGTTAAACAAAATCAAAAAGTGGCACCTATCAAAGAGTCGCACACAACGCAGGCAGATACACAAACAATAACAACATTCATGACGTCGATATTAACGAATGTCAAGTCGTTCAAAAAGGGAGCGAATTGGGAGACATTTGAAGAACAATTGGACGCTTTAACAGTACTAAGTGATGTGAGCGAAGCAAAACAAACACCGTTACTGCTGACGCGTTTATCGTCGGAGGTGTTTGAAGAATTACGGGCAATATGCGAACCACGGAAACCACTATCGATGACGTATGACGAGCTGAAGGAAAAATTACAGGAGCTCTGTGAGCCGCAACAGGGCGAGTATCTGCAAAGATATACCTTCAGGAAGCGCAAGCAAAAGGAAGGCGAGAATATTCAAGACTTTGTCATGGCACTGCGGGCACATGCAAAGTTATGCAAATTCACGACGACGGAGACAGATAGTCGCATAAAAAATGCATTCATATCGGGCGTTCACAATGACCTTACTCGGTATGAACTGTTAAAATACTCCGCATCAACGCCCCAAGACCTTATCAGTTTGGCTAAAACGGTTGAAGCAGTCAGTGCCTTCATTCGAGACCGTAGAACGAGCAAGGCAATGCTGACAAGCAGCCCAAGCACCAGCCAAGAAAATCAGAACGCGGAAGTTCACGAGCTACGATCGGAAGAGAGACGGTCCTGGTGACGAAATCCCCGTGGAAGGGGGAAACCAGCCGGCTCGGCGGCAACGGGCGGTGATAGGAAGAGCCCAGAGACGTCCGCAGCAGCGCGGGACAACCGTTGTTATTGTTGCGGCAAAACAAATCACATGAAGGCACAGTGTACACTAAGGGATAAGTTTTGTAGTGAATGTGGTCAAAGAGGGCACATATATCGAATGTGTGAGCAACAAACGGGTCAACGCGGTACGCAGAATTTCATCGGAATCGGAGCCGGCGAAACAAGCGAGATAGAAGATGAGGTAAACACGGAAGATATATTTAACGGGGATTTTTTCTCGATTCGGCCAGAGAGAAATAATTTGATAAACGGGATAGACGGTTATGATTACGAATTCAAAGAAGAGATAGTTGAGCCGGAGTTTGTGACGATTTAAGTTAACGGCGTAGGGCTGAGGACGGAAATAGATTTGGGGGCCGCATTTTTGGCAATATCGGGAGAATGTTATCATCGCTTTTTTGCACAAAACCCAATCGTAGTGGCGAAAAGACGACTAATATCATATAATAAAACTCAAATTAAAGCAATAGGATATATAATCGTGACCATCGAGACACATCAAGCCCGCGCGAATCGCATCGTATAGGTCGTGAAAGGTGGGGGTGCCCGCTGATAGGTAGAAGCTGGTTACAAGCACTCGAAATGTGGCCGCTACGGGCTAGAAATGAAAATGAGCGACCGATTATCGGCAGGGTCGAGGTGGAAACGGAGGAACAAATAGTAATCACGAGTTTACGTAGCGAATTTCCCGCAGTGTTCGTGGCCGGGTTGGGGACTTTTTCGAAATGCGAGCTCGAATTGTCGGTGAAAGAAGGGACCCCACCAAAGCTTGTACAGCCGCGTAGGGTGCCACTGGCGATGAGAGTACTGGTCGAGAACGAAATCGAGAGATTAAAAAATTTAGGAATTATCACGCCAGTGGAGTATTCAGACTGGGGAACACTGGTAGTGCCCGTCCTTAAGAAAGATGGCTCCGTCAGACTCTGTGGCGATTATAAAACCACACTGAACAAACACCTGCAGGTCGATCACTTTCCGTTGCCACGGGTCGAAGAAATTCTAGACACGGTATGCGGGGGAGCGATCTTCACGAGACTCGATCCCGCAGAGCCATGCCAACAAGTACCGCTCAAAGAAGACGCGAAGAAACTAGTAGTGATCAGCACGCATGTGGGGTTATTTCGATATAACAGGTTGCCATACGGAGTCGCTACCGGACCGGGCTCGTTCCAAAGAATTATGACGTCGTTGTTGTTAGGTATACCCGGAGTTATCGTGTTTCTAGACGACACTTTGATTGTGGTGCCGGACCATGAGACACACGTGTCATGGTTAAGAGCGGTACTTCGGCGTTTAGAGGAGTCTGGACTACGGTTAAAGGATCAATAATGTAATTTCATGCGAAGAGAAATAAATTACTTAGGGTTCCGAATCAATGCATCGGGCATTTTCCCATCGGGAGAAAAATTAAGAGAGTGAGACAAGCACCGAGACCAAAAAATGTTACCGAGTTAAAAAGCTTTCTAGGCTCTATCAATTATTATGCGAGATTCATAAGTAACATCACGGATACATTACACCCGTTATATGAATGCCTTAAGAAAGGAAAATTCGAGTGGACGAGCGAGTGTACACAAGCCAACATAAAACAAGATTTGTCATCCGGGCTGGTATTGGCACATTTCGACCCAACAAAACCGATTGTGCTTACGTGCGATGCGTCACCGTATGGAGTGAGCGCGGTCCTGGCTCATTGAAATAGTCAGGGTAGGGATAAGCCGGTATGTTTTGCAAGTCGCACACTTTCCAGTAGCGAGAAGGGCTATCCTCACCATGACAAAGATGGGTTGGCGGTGATTTTTGGGATTCTGAAATTCTACCAATACTTATTTGGTTATCATTTTTCCATACAAAACGAAAGCACCGCACTGTCTCGAATTTTTCACCCGGAACGCGCGATCCCAGAGATCAGCACCGCCAGACTTCAACGATAGGCGACACTCTTGTCCGCTTTCCGATATAACATTAAACACATTCGGGGGGAAAAAAATTACGTGGACTGGCTCAGTCACTTGCCCGCGGACACAAAAGAACAAAAATTAAGGGATTTCGTGATTCTACGAGATAATGAGTGCTCGTTTTTGCAGAACATACAAGCTACAGATTTCGCAAGTCTAGATTGGAAAAAGGTACAAACTGACACCCGCGAGGATGTTACGTTGTTTAAAGTCATTCGTCTCTGTATTGATAGGTGGCCAGGGAAGGCTCCGAACGATAAAGAAATAACGCCTTTTTGGGAAAAACGCGAAGCCCTATTGGTAGAAAATAATTGCGTACTGTGGAGGCACAGAATAGTGATACCGGCAAAACTGAGGCGTATCGTTCTGCACGAGCTGCACTACAGCCACTTCGGGGCTTCTCGGATGAAGGCACTAGCACGTTCGTACGTATGGTGGCCAAACCTGGATAGAGAAATCGAAACAATAATTCAGCAATGCGGCCAGTGTTTAAAACTGCGCAACCCCCCCCCCCCCCCCCCACCCGGGCCACTCACGCCTTGGCCATGGCTGTTGGCCCCGGGGCATAGGATTCACACCAATTTTTTGGGACCGTTGTTCGGTAAAATGGTATTAGCGATCATAGACAGCCATTCGAAATGACCAGAGATTTTTTTAGTACTGAACATGCGTGAAGAGACAGTAGTGTTGTTGTTTGAACAATTGTTTTCGCAGTTCGAATACCCGGCGCACATAGTGACCGATAATTTTTCATCGTTTACAGGGGAGAAGTTTCAAGTCATGGTAAAAAAAGCCAAGATTACACATAATACGTCGCCTCCTCACTGTCCGGCTACCAACGGGGCAGCAAAAAATCTGGAAGATAGAATTAAACGTAAAGTCAAAGCGATGGTTGACAGTGGCATGAACCTCACGGCGCGATCCAGCAGTTTCTATTTGATTATCAAACGTCGCCTCACCCCACTATGCAGAGAACACCGGCTAGCCTAATGCTGGAGAGAGAGATACGGAATCGTTTCTCGATACTTCCCCCCCCCCCCCCAGCGATCTCACGGGTAGAGTCACAACAAAAACGTGAAGTAAGAAATCATTTCGGATCACGGAAAATACCGTTTAAGGTCGGAGATAACGTAATGGCAAAAGATTATAGAGGGGGACGTGAGCGCCGGGTGGTTGCTAAAATAGCGAGAGAAGTAACCCCCGGTATTACGTTCGAGGTCGACACGGCGGAAGGGTTGCGTTGGAAGCGGCATGCCAACCAACTTATCACGTGCGACACGGGGAGGGGTACGCGTGAGATAACAGAGTCCACGGAAACGGACAGTGAGGAAGGAGACGGACGAGCGCTGGCGAAGCCTAGGAGGTCAGGGCGTATCCGCGCGTGAAAACAAATAGGAACATAGTACATTCCTTCGTACTGATTAAGAGAATAATATTGTATCGCATAAAGCATCATATTGTATAAAGTACCATATTGTACCGCATAAAGAAATATAGAGGGGGAGGGTGTGGTGCCTGAGACGTGCTGCCCAAAGGGGCTCATTGTAAGATAGCACGATGAGCACTTTTGCGCCTTGAAGTACTCAAACATACAACATGTGGACGTCAGCTTTCTCGTGCGAAAACAAAACCTCCTTAAACCTTTTGTTTACTTTTTTACTTTTTCACCTTTACTAGAAAAATTCTGAGATGCTGAAAAAAATCTATGATGCCAGATTTGACCTCAGCTACTCAAAATACGCAAAGATATCAGCTTTTCCGTGCAAAAATAAAACGTCCGTGAAACCTTATGTTTTACTCAGTTATACACTTTTTCCCCTACGCTAAGGGAATTCCGAGGTACTCTAGAAAAATTCTAATGTTGGGTTCGAACTTAGCGACTCTAAATGTGTTGAAACCACATTGTTTTCTTACCTTTCCCGTGGTTAAATATTATTAACGAAGCCTGAAACCTAAAAGATTCCACACTTTTTCCCTAGTCTTGAGGAAAATTGTAGGGTCCGGGAGAAATTCTGCGGCCGTATTCGTGGATCCAGCGGCTCGAAATCCATAAAAATCGAATACTGAATTACTATTGACAACATATTTCGTTACTTTGTGCCCGCGAATGACGTCACGTGGGAATGAAACCGTCGAAAACAAGTTTGCGGGTGATTGACAAGGTTCAGTAAATCTCCAACTCGAGTATGACAAAACATATAGTCTAGTTCTTCCGTAGATAAAGTATATGGGTCATTCTTCTGAAACCCGACACACTTGTAGACCTCGTGGTCTTCGATCGTCTTGTAACTTTGATATTCGTTTAAGCATGTCAAGCAGAGCATACTTAATTTTTTTCAATTTTTAAATTGACATTCCTGTCAGGGGTCTTCCTATTGGTCATTTTGCATTTTTTCAAACGGTAACTGATACATGAATTTTTTCAACACGTAAGCGTCGATAAAATTATTTTTGACACAATACTTTTTTTTGGTGAAAAATTCTTACCTTTTTGATGGGAATATTGCCGATTTGATTCATTTTTTAGAAAGCACTGAAAAAAGCAAAAAAAGGTTCAAAAGTCGTTTTTCGTGGTTAGCCGGTGGTTTTAGACAAAGAATTTTTTTTTCGGATTTATTGCAGTTTTTAATCGATTAGGTGAGGTTTTCAGACTGGGGCAGCAATATTTTCCGTTGAAAAAAATGAATTATGATAAAAGTAAAATTTCCATATCTTCATCACTTTTGAAAACCTCTTTATTTTTCTGGTAACGCGTATAAATCTTTTTTTTCAGTGTTTTGGCACTTTTCCATAGTAAAAAACACGATTTATACACTTACCAGAAAAATAAAGAAATTTTATAAAATGATGAAAATCCGGACATTTTTCTTCTATCATAATTTGTTTTTTTAACGGAAAATATTGCTTGTCCAAGTCTAAAAACTTCACCTAGTAGGTTAAATACTGCAAGGAATCAGAAAAAATATTTTTGTTCTTCTAAAACCGCAGGCTCACCACGAAAAACGACTTTTTAACCTTTTTTTGCTTTTTTCAGTGCTTTCTCTAAAATGAATCAGATCGACAATATTCCCATCAAAAAGCTAAGAATTTTTCACAAAAAAAAGTATTCTGTCAAAAAAAAATTTTACCGACGTTTACATGTTGAAAAAATTCATTCATTAGTTACCGTTAGAAAAAATTCCAAATGACTAATAGGAAGACCCCTGACAGGAATGTCAATTTAAAAATCAGAAAAAATTGAGTATGCTCTGCTTGACATATCTAAACGAATGTCAAAATTACAAAACGATCGAAGACCACGAGGTCCACAAGTGTGTCGGGTTTCGGAAGAATAACCGATATGGTAAAATGATGTTCTTGATTATTTACTTTGAGACTGACTGACGTCAACAGTTCCGACTTTCATAACTGACTGTGTGGGACCAACTATAGCTTCCGCTCGTGACAGCTAACACAGCCCCGTTTCCAACCGAAGACTGACTTTTCATTAAAAGGTACGGTAGTGCCTCGAGACAAGTACATTTCCTCCTATACCGACATGTCGAGAGGAACTACAGCCTCTTATACGCCAGACATCTCGCTTATACACGGGAGTATATCTATATAACGAAACTTATTTTTACTCTGACGCTACTCTGTGACACGAGTTGAAAAGGTCATTTTAAAAAATGATTCGAGGACGATTTCCAAATTCGGAGTAAAATATAATTTTTTCCATACTAGGAAAATAATGTTTCCAATACTTGAAAATATTCGTCCAATTATTTCCAAATTCCGAAGTATGGGCAAAATATATTCAAGCATGTGGCTAGCAAAAAGTATGCCTCGAGTTGAAAACGTCGTTTCAAAAAATGATTCGGGGACGCTTTCCAAATTTGGAGTAAAATATAATTTTCCCAAACTTGGTAAATGTTCCCATCCTAGGATAAAAATTTTCCCTATTCTTGAAAATATTTTTCCTATTATTTCCAATTTCCCAAGTATGGGAAAAATATTTTTGAGCATCTGGCGAGCGTAAAGTATGCTACGTCTTAAAAAGGTCGTTTCAGAAAATGATTCAAGGACGATTTCAAAATTTAGGGTGAAATATAATTTTCCCATATGTAACGGCCCCGTCCTATAGCCTAAAAAATTCTTATCCTTTCCCACGCAAACTCATTAACTTCACTATCGCCATTAGTCCACTCTCACGCTCAAATCCCACATATCAGCTAAACCCAATACTTCTTTCCGATCAGTCGTAATCTTCAGCACCTTAGCTTCAGTTTTCCCTTGGTCCCACGGGCCTTGTCCCTCCGTCTTAGCGACATCCCCTCCACTCTCACTAAGTCCTCTCCTTCCTCCAGCTCATTAGCACTTGAGTTCATCATCAACAGTCAATCAGTTCGGACGTGCACTCCCGAATATACCAACTTGCCAATAAACGATCAGTCTAAAATATTTCAAGTCTAACTTCATTCTCACTTCATTTAACCCGTTCACCCATCACAAATTGGTGTCACAAGTCCGACCCATCAACGGGCACAACCCAAAATTTTTTTTTATTATTATTATCACCGAAAACCCATCGAAAATAATCGGAAGTGAATAAACGGAACGTGGAAGTGAAGAAAAAAAAAAAGAAAATATTACCCGGAAACATCGAACGACAACTGAGGCATACGACACGGTATATCCAACGACATTCGAAAAATAAAAAAAGGAAATAACTGAAAAGAAGGAAGGAAGGAAGGAAGAGAAAATATCGACCACATAAAACCTCTAAAATCTAATGGAAATCGCCATTCTTCTAATAGCGGTAAGTACCATTAAATATTTCATAATCTATTATAATATAAAATTTTGTACAAAATAAGCGAAAGAATTTTATTCTTCTGCGAGCCCTTGTGACACATGACCGATACGGCTTATTACATGCGTATTCTTGAGCATCTCAGTTACTCCATCAACTCGATCTCTTTATTTCAACGTTAGGCAAAATATAGATATTCCATTTGAATTTTTCATTTTTTTTTCTCCATCCAAATTAATTGAACAAATTTAATAAAATCAACGAATTTATTTATTTTTTCTCCGTTCTCAAAATTTTTTCTCTCTCCATTTTCTATCAATTAAAAAAAAAAAGGAAAAATCGTAAAATAAAATTTGAAAAAAAAAAAAATTAAAAAAAAACCCTCGTTTACAAAAAAAAAAAATTAATCCAAAATGACCATCGTGGCGTAGGAGCTTACGACTAAATTCAACAATTACATTTTTTTTTTAAATTTAAATACCGAAAACATAAGTTCAGACGATATGTCAAACAGTGGCGCCACCTTTCGCGATGTATACAACCCAATCCCCACATTCGATGGCAAAAACATACCTGTCGACCACTTTATCAAAGCATGCAAAAGAGCAATCAAAATATTACCCGAAAATGAACACGCGAAATTACTTATCATGTTACAATACAAATTAAACGGAACCGCTCTTGATTTCGCAGAAACAAAAACACATGAAACCATTACAGAATTTCTTAACGATCTTAGAGACAATTTTAGTGCCCCAATCGAATTACTTGATCTCGAATTAGAATTAAAAACAATTTCACAAAATTATAATGAGCTAGTACCAGAATACGCGACACGAACACGAGTAATTTTAAAACGAATAACAGAAAGATTAGAGGAATGTTACACTCAGGAAAGCGAAAAAGAATACCTCAAGAATAGAATAGCAGAACTAAGAAAATCGGTAACACGAGCCTTCGTTAGAGGCCTTTTCGACAAAATAGGTAATTTTTTGATTAATCAAAACATTCAGTCCCTTGAACAAGCCATAAAAGAAGCAAGTAATATCGAACAAGAACTTTTGAAACGGAGAACAGTAAATCTTAATCGAATAACTCACAAAAATACCCGCATAGAACAATCCGAGCCGGCGAAAGCACATTTCGTCGAAACACGACAGGAAATAACACAAACATATTGCGAATATCACCAAACGAACAGTCATTCCACTGCAGAATGTTTCACCATAAAAGAATCAAGAGAAAACCGGAGCAGAAGATTTAGAAATTCATTCTACCAGAACACACTAAATTTTCAAAACGAGTACCGCAGCGATTCGCGCGACCACCAACAAAATTTTCGAAATAGATACCACAACGATTCAAACTACAGAGAAAGGGATTTTCAAAACAGATATCGCGACGATTCAAATGACAGGCGACGAAATTTTCAAAATAATTACCGTGACAATTCACGAAACCGACAATATTCCGATCATAGATATCGCAGCGATTCGCGCGATAGACAGCAAAATTATTACAGAGACAATTCACGAGATAGGTATCGCGACCACGACCGCGGAAGATACCAAAATAATCATCACAATTACGACTCATATAATTATTACATTAACTCGGGAAACAGATCTCGAGATAATTCTTGCGCCAAATACTCTAACGATAAGTCACAAAAACGACGTAGCGAAAGTATGGAAAGACTTAAGGACCACATTCGCGAACTCACAAAAGCCGTAGCGGAAATACAGCAAGCAAAAAACTCGAGTCCGACTTCGCGGGACAGCGCGACGCGAAGCGAATCACAAGAGCGCTCAACACCAAACCAATAAATGACAAAAATCTCGAAGTACGAAATACGTTATCACAAAATCCAATCAAAATTCTCCATATCAGACCCCGAGAACAACCATCGGAGGAATCAGAAAACGTAACAAAAAGGTTAAGAATATCGCAAGAATCCAACAAACGTATTCGATCATCATCATCGAACCAGTCCTCTGGTAATCCAGCAGGGAACAAGATAATATTACTACCAGGAAAAATTGAAGAATCGGAAGACATCGACATAGACTCAGATAAAAAAATGACATCAGACAATCAAGAACAAAACGGAGGGAGTGCACGACCCAAAGTAAATCCAAAAATCGACGACAACAACTACGATTCGTCAATGTCTGAAAAAGAGGAACAAATTGAACTCACAAAAACTGAACAGGAACCGACACGGCAAATTTCAAAGGACAACCCACAGGAAAACGGATTGGAAAACGATACTGTAAACAAAGAAACGGCAAACGAACCAAACAAACTAACTAGGAAACGAGAGGATACAACAAAATTATGCGAAAATACAGACAAAGAAGAAATGGAAAGCTCAACGCAGCAACAAGAAAATATAAAAAGCTCAACGCAGCAAAAAGAAGAAAATATAAAAAACTCAACGAAGCAACAAAAAGAAGAAATAAAAAGCTCAACGCAGCAAAAAGTAAAAGATGCGAGCCCCGAGCCGCCACCCCGGATCTTTATCGACGCTAGTGATCGCTTTGGAGGACCCAGAGCCACATGCGACGATAACATTGCTACTCACAATACTCACAGAGGACCCGGAGTCGTGAGAAACAATGACACATATAACGAAATGGCAAACCAAATGGAAAATGAAACGGCAACGAAAGAGGAAAAGTCTGCGGAACTGGAGGTTGTCCCAAACTTTAGGTCACCAACATCAGACAAAAGCGACGGAAAACGCGCGAAAAAACCGGACGCGCAACCCAACTTCAGGTCACCACCATCATCTCGGGACCTGCAAGAAGAAGAGGAACGGACATTACCAACTCATGTGGAAAAACAACTCCAATCGGAACCTACAACATCGTACTCCACACGTCCAACTTCTTCATGGGAATTTAAACCAAGTACGTCGAAACAGGCCAGGGGCCCAATTCTCGAGTTCGTTCGAAGTGTTTCGAACGTTCGAAAACTTTGAGCGACAGTTTCGATCAAAGCGACAAATAGGGATTCTCGAGTTCGTTCGAAGTTATCTTCGAACTAGAGTTCACTCGAAAGCAGTAAGCGACGTTGCCGTACTTTCTACTGAAAGTTTTGACCAATCCTCGATCAATTACAGTGGAAAGATGAGAAAAGCGGTTACTTTCGTATTTTTTAAATACTTACATTTCATATTATGATATTTGGTAACATATGTGATGATGAGTTTACCCTAATTTTTAAGTGTAATATGAATTCCTCCAATGAGAACATATCCGAAATTGATGACTTTCTAAGCTGTTTTTATATTCCTCCTATATATATATATATATATATATATATATATCCTTATCAAATTCTAAATTCTACATGTTTTGCGGAAAATACTAACAATTCTGGAACTTAACACAGTATTGTCACCCTTTCGATAGTGGTAAACGTTGTTGTTGTAGTTTCTCGAATAATTTTGAAGTAATATCAACTTTAAGCAATAATAATAATGTCTTTTGTGCTTTACTTCCGCGAAGTGCTGTAACGTGTGCATATATGTATCGGATTCAGATTATATCATTTTCGACTTGGTAATATAGCTTGCAATTTTCATCAGTGCGTGCGTGTTTTTGCAATAATCGTTCTTTCATCTCAATGGAAGTGCCAAGAATAATGAACACTTCGTATGCCACGTCGAAAACAGCAAAGTTAGTAAGAAATTTTAAATTAATATTACTTGAAAGTATAAAATATGGTAGCTTTTCAAAAGTGAAATTTCCTAACCTCTATATGGCATGTGCATCTTTTGTTCGTATGAAAATCATTTTGAATCTGTTTCAATCGTTGCCAAAGAAATTGTATCGCTCATTATAACGTATAAGTATATTATAAAACAAACTTGACCTTCTACTTGCTTCTTTTGAGATATACAGCTAATCGTGCATGCACATTCAAGAATATTTCGTGAAAAGTATTTTGTTCTTTGACAGGATTTAGATTTTGATACGTTTCGAATGTACCAGTGGTACAAGTACGAAGGATCGCATCTATTTATAGCGACGGTGTCTGAACTACGCTATGGCCTGCAACATCTATATAATGGCGAGCTCGATAGCTGAATTTCTTGTTGTTTTACAACAAAGCTACAACATTCTTTTCGCGTAACGACAACCACTGTATGCAAGGTTAGTAGTAAACAATGAACGAAAAATGTACCACTTTTGTGAACAAATAGCAATGGAAAAACTTTTGGCTATGTGACGGGGTAGCGTTACTTCCTTCAGCTCGCACTGCAATGTTCGTAACTAAAATCGATGTGGCTATTTGCACCTATTTTTCGTGCATGGAAGCGTGAGTCGTGTCTCCAATCATGTGTATCGTATCTGAGATCCGATATATGATATACGTGCACTATGCGTACCCCATGCGTTCATCGCTATGCTATATGCTATGCGCTACTTTATCGCTACGTTATACGCTATACACCATACGCTACTTCATCACGGTTTGCGCAAGAGAGATACGCTACGCACTACACGCTATTCGCTAGTTCATCGATACGCCATACGCTAGTTTTCTTCACAGAGTTTGTAGACTAAATGGAGAACTAGAATTTTTGTAGTTCTTATTTTGCAAAACTTTCTTCTCCGTAGACTCTTCAAAATCTACAAAGAATATGGATTCTTAAAATTATTTTGTATAATTTTTTCCTGCGTAGGGTTTTCAGATTGTACTGAGGACTAGGATTTGTTTTTATCATTCTGAACATTTTTCATCTCCATAGAGTGTTGTCATTAAAAACTTAATACAAATAATGAAAAAATCCAGTTCTTTGCAGAGTATGAAGACTCTAGGAAGAAAAAGATGATTCAAAGTAATACAAAAAAAAATCCAGTTCTCTGTAGAGTCTGAAGACTGTACGGAGAATCGCGATATTTTTTTAAAATTATTTTGCAAACTGATTTCTCCATACAGTCTTCAAAATCTACGGAGAGCTGGAATTTTCTTTGTTTATTTTGAATAATTTTTTCTGCATAGAGTCTCGAGACTCTATGGATAACTCGAATTTTTTTTCTTTAATTTATTGCATAATTTTTTTCTATGGAAAGTTTTAAGACCCTACGAAAAAGTAGGATTATTTTTAAAGTTATTTTCAAATAATTTTTTCTTTCGTACAGTTTTCCGACTCAACGGAGATTTGTGTTTTTTTTCCAAGCCACAGCCAAAGGATTCCGCGTCGACGGACACTGATCCTGAAAGGCTATTGCACGAAGCTCTACCAACAGTTCCCCGTTGCCGGAGAAGAGCAAAGTTAACGAACTTCTCGAATGTGTAGGGAATTTTAGGGAGTTCGAACGAAATGGACTTCGAACGAAACTCGAGAATTGGGCCCCAGTTATGAGGACATCGAACCAACCTTCCGATCTCCACCAGAAATACAAGCGGTCCCAGCACTATCACCTATCACTCAACGCGGACCAGGCAGATCACGGAAAAGACCTCTATCTCAACTATCGACGGCGGTTATAAGACGCAAACCTGGCAGACCTTGGGAAAAAAAACCATTGCCCTCATTACCACCACTAGTTGCCAAACGTGGACCGAGAAGACAAAAAAAAAAAAAAATGCACAATTTGAACAAAAAACACAGAAAAGTCCCATACATCTGGACATGCCATTTCTAACCGACAGCGACCCCGAGAGCTCGACATCGACATAAGGTACTATGCAGAACAACACATACAAAACAAAATGCAACCAACAACGTCGGTACACGAGTCGTACAAAGCGAAGAACATCAACGGCAACGAAACTTCAAGATATTTTCGCAAAGAAACACTAACAAAAAAAGACACACATTACTCTATTTCATCGGAAACATTAATAAATAAGGATTAGAGAAATGACATCGATGACACAATTAGAATAAGTACACAAATAGGAACACTCGCAAACAAACTCACTAGAACTAACGGAAATAGTCTATAACTACACACATTTTAAAAGCAGGTTTTGACACAACACACAAACAAGCTAAATCTTTGGCAAAAACAATAAACAAGGAAATGTGAAACATCAACCTCGCTCTGCTCGAACTTCGAGACGACGCAGAAGTTACACGACACAAACAAAGAACCATAACCTTTATGACAGAAATCGAAGAAGCCCTTATGGAATTAGAAATCGACACAGAAACACTAAACAATGCGATCCTTTTTGTAAACTCCTGACAAATACACCCACAATTGTTACCGCCAGCGAAAACAATCTTACGCAGCGCAGAAGCTATCACGAAATTATCATCAAGCACAGAATTTTCAACACCATTAGATGCAAAACACATTTGATACAGCGACTTTGACGAAATTAACAGATTTCACAAAAAAAAAAAAAATAAATAAATAATAATTTACGTTATAAGAATTCTACTGTTAGATTTAACACACTATTAATTATACTAGCATTTATTATGTTATAAATTTATATCGTAAAAATCCAACGTTAGATTCAACACACTATTAATAATACCAGCCTTGCGATTTGCGTTCATTAAACAATCAATACCATACAAGGTATTACTGAAAACTTCGAAGATTTTTTTTTAAATGGCACCTATACGTACCACCTAAGATCAATAGCCTATTCATCATTTGCGATAACCACGAAGCACAATTCGAAACAATAGAAAATTCAGGCATTTACAGTTAAAACCGACATGTCAATCTAAAACGAAAACAGTAATAACTAATATACATATAATTTTTATTTAAAAAAAAGCACTATTATTTTAATTGATACGCATACACATTTTTTTATAAAAGATAGCTACAGATATTTCATGAAATCAAAATAACAAATAAATCATAAACATTAACCATGTAAACAAGGTGTATCGCTCAGTCGTCACAAGGACCAACAGAATCAAACCGCCCAAATCCAGCCTAACACACCGTTCCTCCTACTCAGAATTTAGACTGTTTCAGGAGAATCATCAATCAAATAAACGAAAAGCAACGACAATCGAAAAATCGGATATATCATAGCCAATTAAACAGACAAATTTTAAACCTGAAGGAAACAAAAGCACAAAAGAATCATGAAATCTTATAGTCAAATATTTCTGCGCAATACATACGATTACTTTTGCGGATACCTTACAGACCATGCCCTTCCAATATAACAAACCACTCACCACTAACACAAAAGCTAATGAACTCAGTGAGTTTCAGATCTCAGCACTTAGGAAAAATTCAAGAGAATTCATAGTCGAAACAGACAAGCATACCCACAGATTCGATACAAGCCAATGGACAAGAAAGCAAAAATCCACACGACATAATAGTCAAACCAACAGCCTGAAGCCATCAGACAGAAGAAACACAAAATACATACACACAAACAAAACCATTTATGAAAATATAACAAACACGTTCTTCCTCATTTCATTATATAGAATCAATTTTTCATTATATAAAATCAGAACACTAAAATATTATTGTAAAACGAATTATTGTATATCACGATGCGGAGCATCGTTTTGTAAGAGGGGGAGTGTAACGGCCCCGTCCTATAGCCTAAAAAACTCGTATCCTTTCCCACGCAAACTCATTAACTTCACTCTCGCCATCAGTCCACTCTCACGCTCAAATCCCATATATCAGCTAAACTCAATACTTCTTTCCGGTCAGTCATAACCGTCAGCACCTTAGCTTCAGTTTGCCCTTGGTCCCACGGGCCTTGTCCCTCCGTCTTAGCGACATCCCCTCCACTCTCACTGAGTCCTCTCCTTCCTCCAGCTCATTAGCACTTGAGTTCATCATCAACAGTCAATCAGTTCGGACGTGCACTCCCGAATATACCAACTTGATGGGTATACAACCAACAGATGAAAAATGTTCAGAATGATAAAAACAAATCCTAGTCCTCAGTACAATCTGAAAACCCTACGCAGGAAAAAATTATACAAAATAATTTTAAGAATCCATATTCTTTGTAGATTTTGAAGAGTCTACGGAGAAGAAAGTTTTGCAAAATAAGAACTACAAAAATTCTAGTTCTCCATTTAGTCTACAAACTCTGTGAAGAAAACTAGCGTATGGCGTATCGATGAACTAGCGAATAGCGTGTAGTGCGTAGCGTATCTCTCTTGCGCAAACCGTGATGAAGTAGCGTATGGTGTATAGCGTATAACGTAGCGATAAAGTAGCGCATAGCATATAGCATAGCGATGAACGCATGGGGTACGCATAGTGCACGTATATCATATATCGGATCTCAGATACGATACACATGATTGGAGACACGACTCACGCTTCCATGCACGAAAAATAGGTGCAAATAGCCACATCGATTTTAGTTACGAACATTGCAGTGCGAGCTGAAGGAAGTAACGCTACCCCGTCACATAGCCAAAAGTTTTTCCATTGCTATTTGTTCACAAAAGTGGTACATTTTTCGTTCATTGTTTACTACTAACCTTGCATACAGTGGTTGTCGTTACGCGAAAAGAATGTTGTAGCTTTGTTGTAAAACAACAAGAAATTCAGCTATCGAGCTCGCCATTATATAGATGTTGCAGGCCATAGCGTAGTTCAGACACCGTCGCTATAAATAGATGCGATCCTTCGTACTTGTACCACTGGTACATTCGAAACGTATCAAAATCTAAATCCTGTCAAAGAACAAAATACTTTTCACGAAATATTCTTGAATGTGCATGCACGATTAGCTGTATATCTCAAAAGAAGCAAGTAGAAGGTCAAGTTTGTTTTATAATATACTTATACGTTATAATGAGCGATACAATTTCTTTGGCAACGATTGAAACAGATTCAAAATGATTTTCATACGAACAAAAGATGCACATGCCATATAGAGGTTAGGAAATTTCACTTTTGAAAAGCTACCATATTTTATACTTTCAAGTAATATTAATTTAAAATTTCTTACTAACTTTGCTGTTTTCGACGTGGCATACGAAGTGTTCATTATTCTTGGCACTTCCATTGAGATGAAAGAACGATTATTGCAAAAACACGCACGCACTGATGAAAATTGCAAGCTATATTACCAAGTCGAAAATGATATAATCTGAATCCGATACATATATGCACACGTTACAGCACTTCGCGGAAGTAAAGCACAAAAGACATTATTATTATTGCTTAAAGTTGATATTACTTCAAAATTATTCGAGAAACTACAACAACAACGTTTACCACTATCGAAAGGGTGACAATACTGTGTTAAGTTCCAGAATTGTTAGTATTTTCCGCAAAACATGTAGAATTTAGAATTTGATAAGGATATATATATATATATATATATATATATAGGAGGAATATAAAAACAGCTTAGAAAGTCATCAATTTCGGATATGTTCTCATTGGAGGAATTCATATTACACTTAAAAATTAGGGTAAACTCATCATCACATATGTTACCAAATATCATAATATGAAATGTAAGTATTTAAAAAATACGAAAGTAACCGCTTTTCTCATCTTTCCACTGTAATTGATCGAGGATTGGTCAAAACTTTCAGTAGAAAGTACGGCAACGTCGCTTACTGCTTTCGAGTGAACTCTAGTTCGAAGATAACTTCGAACGAACTCGAGAATCCCTATTTGTCGCTTTGATCGAAACTGTCGCTCAAAGTTTTCGAACGTTCGAAACACTTCGAACGAACTCGAGAATTGGGCCCCTGGCCTGTTTCGACGTACTTGGTTTAAATTCCCATGAAGAAGTTGGACGTGTGGAGTACGATGTTGTAGGTTCCGATTGGAGTTGTTTTTCCACATGAGTTGGTAATGTCCGTTCCTCTTCTTCTTGCAGGTCCCGAGATGATGGTGGTGACCTGAAGTTGGGTTGCGCGTCCGGTTTTTTCGCGCGTTTTCCGTCGCTTTTGTCTGATGTTGGTGACCTAAAGTTTGGGACAACCTCCAGTTCCGCAGACTTTTCCTCTTTCGTTGCCGTTTCATTTTCCATTTGGTTTGCCATTTCGTTATATGTGTCATTGTTTCTCACGACTCCGGGTCCTCCGTGAGTATTGTGAGTAGCAATGTTATCGTCGCATGTGGCTCTGGGTCCTCCAAAGCGATCACTAGCGTCGATAAAGATCCGGGGTGGCGGCTCGGGGCTCGCATCTTTTACTTTTTGCTGCGTTGAGCTTTTTATTTCTTCTTTTTGTTGCTTCGTTGAGTTTTTTATATTTTCTTCTTTTTGCTGCGTTGAGCTTTTTATATTTTCTTGTTGCTGCGTTGAGCTTTCCATTTCTTCTTTGTCTGTATTTTCGCATAATTTTGTTGTATCCTCTCGTTTCCTAGTTAGTTTGTTTGGTTCGTTTGCCGTTTCTTTGTTTACAGTATCGTTTTCCAATCCGTTTTCCTGTGGGTTGTCCTTTGAAATTTGCCGTGTCGGTTCCTGTTCAGTTTTTGTGAGTTCAATTTGTTCCTCTTTTTCAGACATTGACGAATCGTAGTTGTTGTCGTCGATTTTTGGATTTACTTTGGGTCGTGCACTCCCTCCGTTTTGTTCTTGATTGTCTGATGTCATTTTTTTATCTGAGTCTATGTCGATGTCTTCCGATTCTTCAATTTTTCCTGGTAGTAATATTATCTTGTTCCCTGCTGGATTACCAGAGGACTGGTTCGATGATGATGATCGAATACGTTTGTTGGATTCTTGCGATATTCTTAACCTTTTTGTTACGTTTTCTGATTCCTCCGATGGTTGTTCTCGGGGTCTGATATGGAGAATTTTGATTGGATTTTGTGATAACGTATTTCGTACTTCGAGATTTTTGTCATTTATTGGTTTGGTGTTGAGCGCTCTTGTGATTCGCTTCGCGTCGCGCTGTCCCGCGAAGTCGGACTCGAGTTTTTTGCTTGCTGTATTTCCGCTACGGCTTTTGTGAGTTCGCGAATGTGGTCCTTAAGTCTTTCCATACTTTCGCTACGTCGTTTTTGTGACTTATCGTTAGAGTATTTGGCGCAAGAATTATCTCGAGATCTGTTTCCCGAGTTAATGTAATAATTATATGAGTCGTAATTGTGATGATTATTTTGGTATCTTCCGCGGTCGTGGTCGCGATACCTATCTCGTGAATTGTCTCTGTAATAATTTTGCTGTCTATCGCGCGAATCGCTGCGATATCTATGATCGGAATATTGTCGGTTTCGTGAATTGTCACGGTAATTATTTTGAAAATTTCGTCGCCTGTCATTTGAATCGTCGCGATATCTGTTTTGAAAATCCCTTTCTCTGTAGTTTGAATCGTTGTGGTATCTATTTCGAAAATTTTGTTGGTGGTCGCGCGAATCGCTGCGGTACTCGTTTTGAAAATTTAGTGTGTTCTGGTAGAATGAATTTCTAAATCTTCTGCTCCGGTTTTCTCTTGATTCTTTTATGGTGAAACATTCTGCAGTGGAATGACTGTTCGTTTGGTGATATTCGCAATATGTTTGTGTTATTTCCTGTCGTGTTTCGACGAAATGTGCTTTCGCCGGCTCGGATTGTTCTATGCGGGTATTTTTGTGAGTTATTCGATTAAGATTTACTGTTCTCCGTTTCAAAAGTTCTTGTTCGATATTACTTGCTTCTTTTATGGCTTGTTCAAGGGACTGAATGTTTTGATTAATCAAAAAATTACCTATTTTGTCGAAAAGGCCTCTAACGAAGGCTCGTGTTACCGATTTTCTTAGTTCTGCTATTCTATTCTTGAGGTATTCTTTTTCGCTTTCCTGAGTGTAACATTCCTCTAATCTTTCTGTTATTCGTTTTAAAATTACTCGTGTTCGTGTCGCGTATTCTGGTACTAGCTCATTATAATTTTGTGAAATTGTTTTTAATTCTAATTCGAGATCAAGTAATTCGATTGGGGCACTAAAATTGTCTCTAAGATCGTTAAGAAATTCTGTAATGGTTTCATGTGTTTTTGTTTCTGCGAAATCAAGAGCGGTTCCGTTTAATTTGTATTGTAACATGATAAGTAATTTCGCGTGTTCATTTTCGGGTAATATTTTGATTGCTCTTTTGCATGCTTTGATAAAGTGGTCGACAGGTATGTTTTTGCCATCGAATGTGGGGATTGGGTTGTATACATCGCGAAAGGTGGCGCCACTGTTTGACATATCGTCTGAACTTATGTTTTCGGTATTTAAATTTAAAAAAAAAATGTAATTGTTGAATTTAGTCGTAAGCTCCTACGCCACGATGGTCATTTTGGATTAATTTTTTTTTTTTGTAAACGAGGGTTTTTTTTTAATTTTTTTTTTTTTCAAATTTTATTTTACGATTTTTCCTTTTTTTTTTTAATTGATAGAAAATGGAGAGAGAAAAAATTTTGAGAACGGAGAAAAAATAAATAAATTCGTTGATTTTATTAAATTTGTTCAATTAATTTGGATGGAGAAAAAAAAATGAAAAATTCAAATGGAATATCTATATTTTGCCTAACGTTGAAATAAAGAGATCGAGTTGATGGAGTAACTGAGATGCTCAAGAATACGCATGTAATAAGCCGTATCGGTCATGTGTCACAAGGGCTCGCAGAAGAATAAAATTCTTTCGCTTATTTTGTACAAAATTTTATATTATAATAGATTATGAAATATTTAATGGTACTTACCGCTATTAGAAGAATGGCGATTTCCATTAGATTTTAGAGGTTTTATGTGGTCGATATTTTCTCTTCCTTCCTTCCTTCCTTCTTTTCAGTTATTTCCTTTTTTTATTTTTCGAATGTCGTTGGATATACCGTGTCGTATGCCTCAGTTGTCGTTCGATGTTTCCGGGTAATATTTTCTTTTTTTTTTTCTTCACTTCCACGTTCCGTTTATTCACTTCCGATTATTTTCGATGGGTTTTCGGTGATAATAATAATAAAAAAAAATTTTGGGTTGTGCCCGTTGATGGGTCGGACTTGTGACACCAATTTGTGATGGGTGAACGGGTTAAATGAAGTGAGAATGAAGTTAGACTTGAAATATTTTAGACTGATCGTTTATTGGCAAGTTGGTATATTCGGGAGTGCACGTCCGAACTGATTGACTGTTGATGATGAACTCAAGTGCTAATGAGCTGGAGGAAGGAGAGGACTTAGTGAGAGTGGAGGGGATGTCGCTAAGACGGAGGGACAAGGCCCGTGGGACCAAGGGAAAACTGAAGCTAAGGTGCTGAAGATTACGACTGATCGGAAAGAAGTATTGGGTTTAGCTGATATGTGGGATTTGAGCGTGAGAGTGGACTAATGGCGATAGTGAAGTTAATGAGTTTGCGTGGGAAAGGATAAGAATTTTTTAGGCTATAGGACGGGGCCGTTACATATGGGAAAATTATATTTCACCCTAAATTTTGAAATCGTCCTTGAATCATTTTCTGAAACGACCTTTTTAAGACGTAGCATACTTTACGCTCGCCAGATGCTCAAAAATATTTTTCCCATACTTGGGAAATTGGAAATAATAGGAAAAATATTTTCAAGAATAGGGAAAATTTTTATCCTAGGATGGGAACATTTACCAAGTTTGGGAAAATTATATTTTACTCCAAATTTGGAAAGCGTCCCCGAATCATTTTTTGAAACGACGTTTTCAACTCGTGGCATACTTTTTGCTAACCACATGCTTGAATATATTTTGCCTATACTTCGGAATTTGGAAATAATTGGACGAATATTTTCAAGTATTGGAAACATTATTTTCCTAGTATGGAAAAAATTATATTTTACTCCAAATTTGGAAATCGTCCTCGAATCATTTTCCAAAATGACCTTTCCAACTCGTAGCATATTTTTTGCTCTACAGATGCTTCAAAGTATTTGGAAAAAGTATGGGAAAAATATCCCAAGCATGGGAAAAAATTTGGCCTGAGATTTATTTATAGCCTGAGAGTATTTTCAAGCATCTAGCTAAGAAAACGGAGGCTACGAGTTGAAGAGGTCGTTTTAAAAAACAATTCGGGGACGATTTTAAAATGTGTAGTAAAATATAATTTTCCCGTACTTGGTAAATTTTTCCCATACTTGGGAAAAAATAATTTATCCACGCATGGGAAAAAATCCCAAGTAATTGCAGGAAAATTGCCCTAAGAATAAAAAGTATTTTCGAGCATCTGGCTAGCAAAAAGTATGCTACGAGTTGATAAGGTCGTTTCAGAAAATAATTCGGGAACAATTTCCAAATTTAGAGTAGAATACAATTTTACCATTCGTCGGAAAAAATATTTTCCGCAAGTAGGAAATTTTGGAGTAAGATATAATTTTCCCATACTAAGAAAATTTTTCCCATACTTGGGACAAAATTTTTTCCCAAGTGTGGGAAAAAAAATGGCCTGAGATTCAAAAGTATTTTCGGGCATCTGTCCAGCAAAAAGGAGGCTACGAGTTCAAAAGGTCGTTTCAAAAAATAATTCTGGGACGATTTTCAAATTTGGAGTAAAATATAATTTTCCCATACTTGGACAAAAATATTTCCCATAGTTGGCAAATTTTTCCCTTACTTGGGAAAAAAAAACTTCACCCAAGTATGAAAAAAACCCCCCAGTATGTGGAAAAAAATTCGCCAGAGATTTAAAGGTACTTTCGAGCATCTGGCTAGCAAAAAGTATGTTACGAGCTTATAAGGTCATTTCAAAATATGATTTGGGGACGATTTGGAAATAAGGAGCAAAATATAATTTTTCTATACTTTGGTAATGTTATGAATTTTCCTTATAATCTTGAACGGCAAACTTTTATAGCTAGAGCATACATAGGGGAAGTTGAATAACTGATTGAAATCCGAAATAACTTGAACTCATGGTGACAGGACTTTTTAAATATTTTTTCCATAACATGCATGTGTGCCTGAGACTTAAAGGTATTCTCGGGCATCTGGCTAGCAAGAAGTATGCTACGAGTTGAAAAGGCCGTTTCAAAAAATGATACGTGGCCGATTACAAAATTTGTAATAAAATATAACTTTCCGATACTAGGGAAATTTTTCCCATACTTGGGAAAAAATATTTTTCCCAAATGGGAAATTTTTCCCATACTGGGGAAATTTTTTTTTTTCAAGTATGGGAAAAAAATTGGCCTGAGATTTTAAAGTATTTTCGTGCATCTGGCTGTTAAAAAGAAGGCTACGAGTTTGAAAGGTCGTTTCAAAAAATAATTCCAGGACGATTTTTAAATATGGAGTAAAATATAATTTTCCCATACTTTGGAAATTTTTCCCATGCATGGGAAAAAATTCTTTTTCCAAGTATGGGAAAAAAATTGGCCTGAGATTTATTTAGAGACACTAGATTTATTTATAGACACTAGATTTATTTTTCGAATACGATGGAATTCAAAATCAATAATTCCTCCAAATAAAAATGAATGTTCACTCGTATTCGAAACGAATATCGAGTAAAATTTCATTTCCATTGAAAGCATTTAGCGATTTTAAATTCCTAAACAGTATTAAAGGCATTTCGTTACCTTTAACTATCCCTTCTCTTCTATTAGGGTAAAAGTAACGTGGTGCAGTGAAAATGAGAGAGAGAGAGAGACAGAGAGAGAGAGAGAGAGAGAGAGAGAGAGAGAGAGAACATGTGTTTATTATACAAAGGCATGCTGTGCCCAAAAGTATAAACGAGTACATAGGATGCATAATAATTTATGATTCGATACAGAGCAAGAAGCTTAATATTAAGTAACTAAATGATAACTAATTAAATTATAACTAAGGTAAGATAATCACTGGTGAGTATACTGCTCGAGACATAAAGAAGCAATTTTCCAAATAGTTAATATAGCCATAGACCTAGATTTCGGAGCGCAGATGTGTAAAAAACTTAGATCTAAAGATAGCGAGTGTGGGCGCATCTCGTACGGCAATAGGGAGTGAATTCCAAAAACGGGTTGCTGAGACCAGAACCGAATTTTGGTACCCTGCCGTTCTACAGGCAGGGATCATTAGGTCAGATTCGGGAGCACGGGAGGATAATTCACGGCCACGGACAGCGGAGCGAAGGACCAACTGAGACGCAAAAAAGGCAGGTACTCGGAGCTTTAGTGCTTGATACACAAAGAGGCCCAATAGGTACCGACGCCGTTGAGTGACCTTGAGCCATTTTGGTTTGTCGTAGGACGGCGTGATATGATCATATTTCCTAACATTGAGCACAAATCTGACACAAGCGTTGAGAGCGCGCTGTAGTCAGGTGTCTTCAATGCCAGTTATATCAAGAAGTAGGATTGAGCAGTAGTCGAAGATGGGTAAAATAAGTGATGTGACGAGAAGCCGTCGTAGCTCAGACGAGAGGGCTTGCCCATTCGCCTTGAGCTGATAGAGCGTTTTGTAAGTTCTATTGCAAATAGTTGTGACCTGATCGCGCCAGCTTAGCGTAGGCGTGATCAGCAGGCCTAAATTTTTCGTTAGATCGACATAAGGAGTAGGGGTTCCACCTACTATGATTTGGGGGATTTGCGATAGTCTCAGCGTATTGACGATACGCGCCGAGCCGAGGAGCATCGCTTTTGTTTTAGTGGGGTTTAATCTTAGAGCGTTCTCGTCAGCCCAGTCACGTATTCGAGCCACATCTTCATTAACCTGAGCTACGCACTCGGCAATGCAAGTTGGAGAACAGTGTGCAAATATTTGGAGGTCATCCGCATATTTCACGATGCTACAGTGTTTTATCACGCTATTAATGTCAGCAGCATATATCGAAAATAAGGCTGGACCAAGAACTGATCCCTGAGACACCCCTGAGGTGACCAGTAGTGGGCGGGACGTGCCACGAGAGGTGCGTACAGATTGCGTGCGTCCCGTGAGGTACGACCAGAACCAACGCAATGCCGAACAGAGAGATTTAGTGAGGCCAGTTTGAAGATTAATTTCTCGTGATCTACGGTATCAAATGCTTTTGAGAAGTCAAAAAGAACCAACACCATTTCCTCACGACGATCAGTGGCGTAACGCACGGCATCTAGCACCTTGATTAATGCAGCTTGTGTGGAGCCTCCTGCGACAAAACCAAACTGGTGAGAGTCATCAAGGTTAGAGAGCTGTAGATACTTTCTTAGATCAGCCAGGACAATTCTCTCCAGAATTTTAGAGAGCTCACAGAGTAGTGAGATTGGTCTATAATCTGACGGAGTAGATGCATTCGGTATTTTCGGAACCGGAGTGATATATGATTTTTTCCAGTCTGAGGGGAAAATTGAGTACGTTAGTGAAGAATTGAGTATGTCAAGGATAAGGGGAGACACCGCCGTAATACAATGTCGCAGGAAAAATCCTGAGAAACCGTCAGGCCCACATACATGAGAGTCAGCGAGACAAGTATATCGTTTAAGAGTGTCCAAGGTGATATGAGCAAAATATAATTTCCCATCATCGAAAGCTCCCGTTGATTGTAACATCTCCGGAGGACCAGGCACTGCAACGCTGAACACTGAACAGAAGTAGTCGTTGAGGTCTTCCGGAGAAATCGCAATCCCGGAGTGGCCTCTGCTGGGGACCACACCAAGTCGTCGCATTTTTGACCATAGGCGCTTAGGGTCTTTAATTGACGTAATTCTATCCGAGGAGAAGCGTATCTTAGTTGTCTTGATGAGAATTTTCGCGCGAGTTCTAAGTATTTTGTACTCGAGATGCACAGATGGCCGTCTTGTTCTTTGGAATTTCGAGTATGCACGGTTTCGCATTTTGATCAAGTCACGTAGCTCAGGCGTCATCCATGGTGCCGATGGACGGCGAATGACAAGAGTGTGATAGGGCGCATGTAAGTCAAGAAATTTGTTGAGCGCGCCATTGAACATGGAGACTTTCATGCTTGGCTCAGGGCAGGAGATAACAGCAGTCCAATCATGCAATTTGAGAGCCAGCGGGAAAGATGGCTCACGCAGACAGCGCCAGTCACGGCGTTCAGTAGCGTGCACAGTTGGTGTGAAATGCATGCCCGAGGCACGATAATCAATAGAGATAAAATCATGACTTACCGCAAATCCAAGAGAAATTTGCTCTTGTGCTGTGACCTTGTCAAGAGAGTCAACGATAGCCAGATCAAGCCACGTTGAAGATGTCGTGGTGTGATGCGTGGGCTGATAGGGTACAACTTCGAGATTATGACAGTGAAAAATGCGACGCAAATACGTGCTATCCGGATTTGTTGTACAAAAGTCAGCATTCCAGTCACCCATTATGATCTTTGAGACATAGTCCTGACAGATAGAGGCCAGGAGTACTTCAATAACATTTGAAAAGGCTATTTTTGGTGGTCTATAAACAACACCTACAAGTATCTTCGAGATGTTGTTCCCAGTGACCTCTAGAAAGAGATATTCGGGTGCCGGTGTATATGCAGTAGCAACTGATGTTGCAATAAGTATTGTTTGAAGTGTTTCACGTGTGTATATGCAAACCCCACCTCCACCCTTACCAATTCTATCGCAGCGAGCAAGCTTGTATCCCGCTAGGTTTACAATTTGGTCGGCAATGTGAGGCTTCACCCAGGACTCAGAAATCAGAATGATGTCGTAAGAATGTACAGAAAAATATTGTGAGAATTCGGTGAAACGAGGAGCAAGCGATTGAACATTCAAGTGACAAATCCGTAATTGAGTCGACATCGAAGCAACAGCGGGAGGCCAAGGGGGGTCACTCTGGAGTCAGAGCAGAGAGTCTAATTGGTCGATGCTCGAGATACGAATGACCGGAGCATCTTGAGTTTTTTTCACGTTGATATTGCCGTCACGTATCCACACGTACTGATAATGCTTTTCCTTCACCACAGTCTTGGCCTTCATGAGAAGGTTATGGGTCTCAGAAGGAAGAAATTCATTGATGTGTATTATTTGCGAGTCGGAAAAGGTGTCGTGTATTTCGTTTGCCTTGATAATACCTTTAGAGCGCTTTGCTGTTATTATAGCGTTGCGCAGAGAAGCAGAGGAGACACTCATGAAAAGAGATCGTGGTTTGTTACTGGCCTTCGTAGTGCGCATACGCCTCAATTCCATAATATTACTGTAATCGAGAGAAATATTTAATACAGCGCAGAGAGATACGACACATTCACGGTCACCCGTGTTTGATTCGGGCAATCCAGCAATTACAAGGTCACGTGAGTGACCAGCGACTTCAAGTTTTCTCACACGGTCTAATAGACGAGTATCGAGAGGAGCATTGGCGAGAGAGGGGGGTCTCTGTTCCACAGCATCGACGCGTATACATAGGTCTCTTTGTGCTTCAGATAACGATATCGCCGCTGCTTCTACTGTGGCAAGTCTGGATGAGACATGATTGAGTTTATCGAGACAGTCATGTACATCTGAGCGTAGATCATCAAGGCCTGAGACCTGCTGCTTTATCGAGGCTATATCGCTAATGGCGTTATCGAGTTTATCTAACTTTTCGGTCATTCTCGGGATCTCTATCAGGCGCGAGTCAATACCGTCGATTTTTACGGAAAGCGCAGTGACAAGAGTTGCAAGAGATGATAATTGCTCAGGTAGCGATATCACGGCGCTTGGGGGAGGCATGGCGAGTGAGGATTTAGAGCTAAGTGTGGAGTCTGTCACCTTCGTAGGACGTTTTTGGCACGAGAAGCATGGCACGCTAATGTTCAAGGGTAATTGCGCGATAGACGAGATTCCAAGCTTACTTTTCAAGCACACACTATGAAAGCCATGCGTCTGCACTATACATAACCGAACAACGTCCTCATTAGCAATAAATTTTGAGCAAATACCGCAACTAACGATCGGCATTTAGTATCGTTTAAATTAACGTTACCACAGACAGCTGAGAAACACGCAGGAATGAGAGAGTGTGTGAGCCGCGTTGAGTGTAGTCGACAGAGCAGCAACGATTCCCTCCCGAGAGTAGACACTATAGGCGTAGCAACAGCTTATCGGCAGAGCAGCAATAATTCCCTCCCAAAAGCAGGCAATGTAGGCGAAGGTGGGGCACTAGGCGGCCGAGCATGCGAGATGATGTGGTGGGGGAGAGCAAGGTACGGCCATGTATCAGCATTCCTAAGCATTGTTACTAGCAATCCATGTGAAGGTAGTCACGGTGACATTCATAATCTTCCGCCAATGAGCGAGAGGCATTAGACTCGATGATGAAACCAGGAGAAAGACCATGATACATAGTTTCCATAGGAATGTGCCATCCAGAAATAGTGAGGTTATAACACCAGTCTTCAGTTAATTACCTCCAACCCGCAGCTCACAATAAGAGCAGTGATGTTTTGTAGCTCAGAATTTTGCCAGAGCGGCGGGGGAGGCAAAGAACCTGGAAACAGCGCCCACAAGGGGCATAAAGCAGCAGAAAAGAGGCCAGAAAAGAGAGCGAAAAAGAAGCAGTAGAGACAGACTCACCGAGAGAGAGAGAGAGAGAGAGAGAGAGAGAGAGAGAGAGAGAGAGAGAGAGAGAGAGAGAGAGAGAGAGAGAGAGAGAGAGAGAGAGAGAGAGAGAGAGAGAGAGAGAGAGAGAGAGAGAGAGAGAGAGAGAGAGAGAGAGAGAGAGAGAGAGATTGATTGATTTATTTATTGATTTATTAACCTTGCTCTGGGGGTTAGCCCATAAGAGCATGCATAAGAGCACATGAGTTTGTACCAAAAATTCCTTACAGTGAAACGAGATGATATGTGAGCGGAGCATAAGAAGAAAAAACCTAACAGTGTGAAAAATCTAACTTAATTATTTAGTTTCTACCAGCACGAGATGATATGTGAGCGAGGCATGAGAAGAAAAAACTTAATAGTGTTAATATTGTGACGCAATTTTTTAGTTTTAGCGTCACAGGTCGTCCCGACCTTCGTTTACGAGACAATATGCGAATAAATCCGGGTAATTTCAATATTCAGCGTATGGGTTTGTTATCGTTTTTCTCAGTTTTCACGTTATCGTACATTTAAGTTTGCGATTTTTGTTTTATGGAGTCAATCACAGGAAGGATACCGAGTTATCGTGAGACAGGGCCAAAATAACGAACCACCCGGTATATTCGGTCTTTCCTGGGAAAGTAATCGAGGGAAGTATAGAGGATCGAGTGAAAATCTCGACGCTTCACGTGAATGGTATGGAGGGGAGAAGGACGGTTAGGTTCGAGTTCCATTTACGTATGGAAGGCCGTTGTCGGCTGGGATTGCGATCATCCAGCCGCCACGGATTGCCTGATCGCATCCCTATCGTTAGGCTTAGTTTTAGGGAGTTCTGGATTTCCCCCATACTCGAAGGATACCTTTTGGAGGACAATCTCCAAAGGAAAAAGTACCCCTACGCCACAACACCTTGGCATTTTCCAGTTATCGAGTATTCAGAGATATTTTGTCGTTCAAGTTTCGTGCTATCGATCGAATTTCCCCCGTTTCACGTCTGTCATAGAGTTTTATTGTGTGTGTGTTGTGAGGAGAAGAGTGGGCTTGGAATCTGATTACGCGTGCGCGTCATCGTCCCCTCTTTCCACATTACCTTTTCGATCGAGCGATCTATTGGATTCGCTCTCTTGCTGCGCAACTCTCGACTAGAGCGGTTCACCGCTCTGAGAGCTCCAGTGATGCTACCGAATCTTTTTTTGTTTCTCGCCACCATGTGTCGTTTCTTTTCTCCGCTATCGCTTTGTTCATTGTTCTCGCTAATAACGATCTATTTTGGCAGGACAACTCCAGGGTACGTTTAGTCATCGTTTTCTTGTGTTACCGAGAGTCCCTACGTCGTCAGTACTCGTTAATATCGTCATGGATTATTTTGGGTGACTTTGGTAAAGGATCTGATATTTTTGTACGCTATCGAAAATAATTGAATAAATTAGCCTGAACCAAGGCCCCATACCGTATTTTTCGTGTTGAGTTTTATTATTTCAGAGTATGTTTTCGAAGGCACTCGAGAGTTGGCTAGCCGTTCACGCCCTCTCACCACAACCTACATCCTGAGCGAATCAGGTATACCGTCACCATTCTCGCCATCCGACACGCTGGCGTCCATTTTAGGTTAAGTTTGATTCCTGTTCATTTTTTTCAGTTCAGCTCAAGTTACGTTTAGCGGGTCTGGTAATTCCCGCCGTCGAATTAAAAAGATTACCTGACACTCAACGGCTCTCTCGGCGTGGAGGATGGTGAGATAGGCCGACGGTGACGCGAATCACGAGATTCCCGTCACAATATATAACTTAATTTCTTAGTTTCTACCAGTACACGATCAAACATAGCGAAAAATAGCAGATACAGATGCTGAGAGAAGCCAGAGATTTAAGAGCTTGACTGAGATACTTGGATTATAGGAGGAGAGAGCAGAGGGAAGTAACTGCCTAACTCGGCGAGGGAGAAGTGAGTTAGCTAGTCCCGCAATTGGGCACGAGCAATTTTTTATACATTAGTCCAGGGAGGCATGGGGAGGCATGGGGCAGCGATAGAGGAAAACCCCTAGGTGTCAGCTCGAGTTGGAGGCGGGTGGACCAGCCATTTCCTTATATCGCTCGAGATCTGCCATGTCCCGTAAGATGGTAGGTTCCGAGCTCCCTTAAGTGTTAAGAAAGACAACTCCATCCCTGATACGAACAGTACCGATGTCCAATTGCGATTTAGCCCAATCACGAGTAGCCCTCAGCAGAGTGTAGAGGGGCCCTGGCAGGTTCCAGGTTACGAAAACCCTGACCAGCTCAAACGAGGCATCAAAATCAGCTGATGTGAGACTAGGGTCGAGCTTTCGCGCCGCTGTAATTACCTGCTCACACAGATGATCACTTGCGAGCTTCACCTAAATTTTTGCAGGCTTGCCAGATTGAGGTGACCCAAGACGGAAAGCGTCTATCAGGGAAGCGGTAGGTAAATCAACCCGAACGGCATCGCACACCGAGTGGACAAGATCACGGACAGACTTCCGCTCAGTTGCAGGGAGACCTGCAATGGTTAACTCATTTGATATGTCCCTGGATTTCATTTTGGCCACGCAATTTGACAAATTAACGATATGATCTTTGACGGTGTTGTTTTCCCTTCGCAGCGTCTCGAACTCCATTTGAGTGTTGTTCTCGGGCGTAGAGATACGCGTTGCCATGGCTGTATGCGAGGCAGCGAGCCCAGCAACATCCGCGCTCAAAGCCAAGATATGTTGTTCTACCCCCGTAAGTGTGTCCTGAATGTATTTAAGCTGGGTCCCAGTTGAGGAGTGCGCGAGCTGGTTTTGAGACGCCATTTTTTGGTTTTGAGAGGCCATTTGTTGGAGCTGCGCCATGAGATCCTCCAGTGTTTTCGACTCCAAGGACGTTTTTCTTAGCGGAGGCGTACGAGGGGTTAACACCGAGCGGTTATTCAAACAAGAGTCGCATCAAGTACGCATTTTACCGTCAGGGCTGGATGAAATAGTCTCAAATTTACCCTCTACACATTTCCCGTGAAAAGTTGACCGGCATTCCCCCGTTCAGATGACGGTCCTCCCATTTTTAGCAGTGAAGCGGTTACATAGACCACAGCGGGATGACATTTCGCTGAATGACATTTCGTCCGAATAGCGATGAGCCTTACGATGGAAAAGATGATGGATTTCAACCGGCCCACAGACGATAAAAATATCGGACTGACTTTACCAGCAGTCAATAAGGTGGCAAATGCCACAGCAAAGTTGCCAATGGATAGACACACATGTGCACAGCAGAGAGTCTAAGAGACGTGCAAGCGTGGTATTGGCAGCGCAGTAAGCGCAAGCGCAGAAACAAACAGCGACAGAAACGTGTCACTCACACAGCTCACTCAAAAAGCATCCATGCGTAGTAGTCCAAGAGCTAGCGACACTTTTGTCCGGCTGATTTCATAGTGGCTGGAAAAATTACAGAAAATAGCCCTGTCGGTGTACAATATGAAATCGCGTGCCTGCCAGCTCGGATCGGTTGCGTTTGTTTATAAAAAAAATTTGAAGTTGCATTTTTAAAACGGTTTCTGGGCTCATCGCGATCCGGATGAAATTTCACACACATGTGCTAAAAACATTATTGAAAATGAATTCGAGTGCCTGCCACTCGAAATCGGTTGTGAAATACCACGTGTCAATCAAAAACCGGCAAAAAAAAGTGCATCACCCGCCTCATCGCAAACTGCACGAAAAAAATTTAGAATATAGTTTAAAGTGTTAGAAATTCATTGGCGAGTGCCTGCCTCCTCAAAGGCGTTGCCATATGTGCCTGCCAGCCTCATGAAAGTCGCGCGCTTTCGCGCTCTGCGCCTTACACAGTTAGAAATAATTCGTGTAAATGTTAAAATTTTCACATGTTGAATTATTTGTGTAAAAACTAACACTTTTTTAAAGTGGTTTTAACATTTCATGCTTATGTCAAATCGTTAAAAAATGTAAATCTTGTAATCAACATAAATGTTCGTATTTTCTACACAAAAGTACAGTCAAAAATTTTCAACAAGAGGAAATAGTTAATTCCACGTTAATCAATCGATACGACACAATGCATGATTTAGTACATAACACAAAATTTTAGTTGCAAAACAACTGATAAATTAAGTTGTGAGGGACGTTTGTAATGCGTTGTTCTGACATCATGATAGCGTTTGTCTGTACTCTCATGATTCCTTTTTAGTCAATTCAACACGAAAAACTGTGTTACGTCCTGGGTGAGAACGATAGGGTATATATAGAAATAAGGGTGCCTCTTGTTGGGACCGGAATGCGCCGGTCGGGGATAGAGGCAAGAGTGCGGTGATCGTGTGACGCTACTTACGTGAAACGTAGATTTTTCTTGCTTTCTTTGGTAAAACGTGGTGTTTTACCGTGGTTTTTGTTAGGTGATTTTTGTTTGGGCGTAGCGGGTGCTTAGTGATGAAGACGACGTTGTCGATTGAGGTGTCGCTCGAGTTGTTGTTGCTGTGCTCGTACATTAAACAATTCTTCCCTGGAGCGAGTCGTTATTATTTTCGTATTTGCCGCTTCGTCGTTTGCTCGTAAAAATCTGAATGAAAAAGTTATCCTTCGAGTGTGTCCTATTTTCGGGTGGGACTTTCACACGATGGGGTTGGAACCTCCACCCCAGTGCGTGCATCTAGTGCACGGATTTGTGGTTGGCTGGTTAGAGTACAGAGCGTGCATCTGGCGCACAGGGCTGTACCCGGAGAGAGGAATAAGTAACTACGTGAGCATGTGCATCTAGCGCACAATGCTGTAGTTAGAGAGAGTGAAAAAAGTAACTACTCAGGCACGTGCATCTAGCGCACAGTACTGTAGTTAGAGAGAGTTAGAAAAGTAACTACGTGAGCATGTGCATCTAGCGCACTATGCTGTAGTTAGAGAGAGAGTTAGAAAAGTAACTACTTGAGCATGTGCATCTAGCGCACTATGCTGTAGTTAGAGAGTAGTAACTACGTAAGCGCGTGCATCTAGCGCACAGCACTGTAGTTAAAGAGTATGAGAGGAAACTACTAGAGAACGTGCATCTGGCGCACAGAACTGTAGTTGGGAAGAGGCGTTGGGAACACGTGAGTTTTGGTGGGTGTCCCAATCGAAACTGAACAACTTAAAGTATGTTCGTACGTTTTATCAATTACTTTTCCGTATTTACCGGCCGAATCTATCCTCGTTGGATGAGCGGATGCAGGCGTAGCGGGTTATTTAAATGAGTTTGTCGAATCACTTTTTAATTTCAACAAGTAAATTTCGGTGTTTATTAAAATAGTCCTTGACCAACCCCGTTGTGGAAATCGGACAAGAAGTTTTCACAATTTTTACAATTTTTAAGTTTTAAGCTGATTTACACGCGGTCGGGTCCCCGAGGTAGACCCGCCGGTTTTTCCGATGGTTCTTCGTTAACCTGTTCGACTGACTGAGTACTCTGACTCTTAACTCTTGACTGTTGGTTACTCTCTACTCCTCACTGACTGCTGCTTCTTCTTCTGACTTCTCACTGACTGCTGGTCATTATATAGGCCCTTATTCTATTGTCGCATAAGGTGGGAGATGTCGGCGCGTGAGGGAAGGGTTTCTCTCACGCCTCGACATCCTGTTGACGGTGGCCACGGCGATTTTGTCGATGATGATCTTCCCGGCCCGTTGACCGGGTCTCCGATGGCATTTTCTTCTTGGTCCAGGGATGTAGCTTGTTGACGAGGGGTCATGTATGGCAGAGGGGAAGGCAGAGGGGTACTCGGCGGTCAATGGCATGAACTAGGGATCAGCTGGGCTGACTCGTAGGTACGTGAGATGGGACGATGTTGGTAGTGGAAGGGGGAGAGAGACGACGAGTGACGATGGTGATGCTTCGTATCTGTTTTCTTTGTATGTTTGCTCGTTGTAATATGCTATCTTATTTTATTCTTAAATGTAATATATATAGGCATTTTTAGGTGAGCTTAAATGTGACACTATGTCACAATGTGCAGTTACAAAGAAGTTATTACCTGAAAACCGTAAAACTCTTGAAATGATTACAAAACATTTCGAAACAAATTTTATTTCCTAATATTCATTAGAAAAAAAATATCCGAAATATAAATATATTTGTCGCGTTCCATGTCAACTCAGCCACTTCGTTTTTGTTTTGCCTCGAAAAAATTATTCAGTATGAGTATTTCAAAGGACAATCTATCCATGACATTTGATCAAAATTTCATCCGCCCACTATTGTTGGTTCTTGAGATAATGATTAATGAATTCTCCATTTTGTGAAATTCAGAATTTTGTAATGACTCATCGAATTTAAACGTTTGAAAAAAAATACTTTTCATTTTTGTACCCTTTTCGAAAAAAAATATGCCGTGTCACGTCCTGGGTGAGAACGATAGGGTATAAATAGAAATAGGGGTGCCTCTTGTTTCGGCCGGAATGCGCCGGTCGGGGATAGAGGCTCGCGGTAATGAAAGTGGTAAATTTTTACTTACTTTTTGGGCGTAGCGGGTCTTTATTCCAACGTGATAATTTCTTCGTTGTCGTCGGAGTCCGCGCTGTCGGAGTCTGCGCCTAACGTTGACACGTCGCTGACACTATCTCAATGGGGCCGGTGAACGGGTCCCGGAAGAATCGGGTCGTGGAGAACGTACGGGGCCGTCCCCTCGGGAATTCTAAATATCGTGGCTACTCCCACAGGGCGCTCCTTGATACTCGGTGATCCGAGAGGAAAATCGGATTTCGTTGAAGGGCCCGGTAGGGGTTGGGCCACGATTTTTACTGCCGTTTCAGCAACCGGTACAATAACCCGTACTTCACCGTTACTTCCGCCCACAGAATGTCGTTCGATAAAAGCGAGGCGCTTTAATTTTTTATCCTTGCCACCGCGGCGTTTACCCATATAAATCTAAATTAAAAAAGATTTGGTGACCCCTCTTTGAGTGAGTCCTAACTCTCGGGCAGAACTCTCATATGGTAGGGTTGGAACCTCCACCCCAGTGCGTGCATCTAGTGCGCGATTTTGTGGTTGGCTGGTTAGAGTACAGAGCGTGCATCTGGTGCACAGGGCTGTACCCGGAGAGAGGAATAAGTAACTACGTGAGCATGTGCATCTAGCGCACTATGCTGTAGTTAGAGAGAGTGAGAAAAGTAACTACTCAGGCATGTGCAACTAGCGCACTATGCTGTAGTTAGAGAGAGTGAGAAAAGTAACTACTCAGGCATGTGCATCTAGCGCACTATGCTGTAGTTAGAGAGAGTGAGAAAAGTAACTACTCAGGCATGTGCATCTAGCGCACTATGCTGTAGTTAGAGAGAGTGAGAAAAGTAACTACTCAGGCATGTGCATCTAGCGCACTATGCTGTAGTTAGAGAGAGAGGTAGAAAAGTAACTACGTGAGCATGTGCATCTAGCGCACTATGCTGTAGTTAGAGAGAGAGGTGTTGGAAATACGTGGATTTCGATGGGAGTTCCGCTCGAGAATGTAGACAGCTCGAAGTTCGGTTTGTTCAATTTCCTCGAGGCATGATTGTAGTTTAAGTGATATACAAAGTCAGCGTCGAGACATCGATACTCTTCGGACGGAATTCCGATTATTATTAATGCCGATACATCGATATTCTCGAGGCGCAACTTTTGCTTATGTTTAGGCTCGTCCCTAGGTGATAAGCGCGGTCATCTTGTGCGAGCCGGCAAGACGCTGATTCTCACCGGCTTCCAACATCTGTGGGAGGTCGGTGATAATGCGCGACATACGCCGGTTCGTCACTCACGCGCCTTCTCCCCGCGACGAGTTTCGTTAACTGAAATTTCGTATGTATGCTCGCAGGCATATTTCGTGCTTGGCGGGAGAACTCCGGCAATGAGGGTCACCCCTGGTCATTCGTGTTTTTCCCGTGAATAAATGAGAGATTAAATATTTCTACTGCGGATCATACGGATCCGGTATTATGTTTGAGAAATGGTATATGAAATGAAATTTTTTAAAATTTATTTGTGTTTTTTCGACCCAGGACGTTACAGCTGTTATCGGAATAAAGCTCAATAGGCCGTTTTCGGGGTAATTTTTTAATTTTTTTTTCTACGAAAGAGCCACCGTGAATTCACTCACTATTTTTTTTTCCTTCTAGAGGGGGGCAATACGCAGCTCCACGGGATTTTTTCAAGATGGAAGAAGGCTTCAGTAAAGAGAAAAAATTTTTTTTTGTCAATTTTCTGTTTTTTTCCATCTTTATCAATGATCTGATGACGGCGAATTTTTTTTTTTTTAAGAGAAAAAAAAATAAAAAAATGTCTTTTTTTAAACGTTTAAATCCGATCAGCAGTTACCACGTTATGGATTTTTCAACCATATAATTCATTAATCATTATCTCGAGAACCAATAATAGTAGGGGGATGAAATTTTGGTGAAATGTGATGGGTATATTGTCCTTTAGAATGCCCATACTGAATAATTTTTTTGAAAAAAAAAAAGAAAACGGGGTGGCTGACTGAGTTGACATCGAGTGCGACATGGAGCGTTGATAAGTCGCGCTCCATGTCAACTCAGCTACCACGTTTTTTTTTGTATTTAGTATTAAGTTTATTTAGTGTATTAGTATTATAAAGTATTTAGTATGGGCATTTCGAAGGACAATATATCTATGACATTTCACCAAAATTCCATCCTCCTACTATTATTGCTTCTCAAGATAATGATTAATAAATTGTCAATTTCGTAAAAATCGTAACTTGGTAACTGCTGATCAGATTTTGTCGATTAGGTTAGGTTTGGTAGTTTACACCGACTCCCCTGAGGGTTTCAGGCCCCCATCACCTTCTGTCATTGGTCTCCTCTCGTATCCGTTTATCTTCGGTTCGATTCCCGCTACCGGAGCTTGTCACGCACCCGCTAGATGTCAGCACCTCGGACAGAAACAGTCGTAGTTAGTACGCCCTGCCTCTGGAGCTACGTCCGAGCGCATTTGTGCTTTTACCATCAGCTGTGCCACGGCTACACTTCTCGCTTCCGGAGCTTGTCTCGCACATGCTAGGTGCACTTTGGGACAGTGGCAGTCGTAATTCGTACGCCCTGCTTCTGGAGCTACATCCGAGCCCGCTGTGCTTTCATCTGCCATGCTACGGCATCGGGAATCGAACCCGAGACATCTTCGCAGCCTTTCGGTCACCACACCAAGCCGCTGGTTTCCTTTGGACCTAAATTTTTAGGTGGGTTCCAAACCACCGGGGTCGCAGAAGAAGCACTTAGAAAATGTTTCCATTGGTGCCGTCGGTGGGAATTGATCCCAGCGTAATCGCATGCCACTGCATTTGAGCCGGGAACGTGACCACCGCGCTACTGCTCTCCTGATTGAACGATTTAAAAAAGGAGATTTTTTTTGCCCTTTTAGAAGAAAAATACGTCGTTATCGAACCATTAATAAAGATGAAAAAAAAAAAACAGAAGATACTAAAAAAAAAATTTTCTCTCTTCACTGATGCCTTCTTCCTGGTTATAAAAACCCTGTGGAGTTCCATATTGCTCCTCTCTATCAGGGAAAATAATAATGACCGGAATCCCAGGTGGCCCTTTCATAGATTAAAAAAAAATAAAAAAGTACCCCGAAATTAGCCTAATGAGATTTTCTCCTATGACGGCATATTTTTTTCTGAAAGGGTAAAAAAAATAAAACATATTCTTCTTTAGATCGTTCAAATCCGATCAGCTGTTACAAAATTATGAATTTTACAAAATTGAGAATTCATTAATCATTATCTCGAGAACGAACAATAGTGGGGGGGATGAAATTTTGGTGAAATGTCATGGATATATTGTCCCTTGTGTAGGAAATTTACTTTAGAATAAACTGAAGGAATTGTGAGGGATTGAGCGAGAGAGAGAGAGAAAGAGTTAGTCGTCTCGAGACGGCCTTTCGGCATAGTCGACTTTGGGAATAATAATAAAGGATCCAGAAAATGTACATCTTATAACGCTGAAGTGTTATCCATCTTTATTTCATGTACCTGCCTCTTTATTCCTACAAATCAGAAGTGGGATCTGCGAAGTTTTTTTGAAACGTTCGTGTATGACCCGAAAAAAAAATCGTAACGAGTATTTTCGCTGTGTGTAAAATACAATTTGTGTAAGCATAGGCTGTGTGCCGACTTTTGTAGCGGTCGGGACGTGCGAGGAGACTGTGTGTACTCTGTACTATATATCCCGGTTTCGTGCTATTAGTAGATTGTCGAGCGTCGTAGTGTCGAGTGTCTCGCGTCTGAAAAGAAAGATTATGTGTAACGATCGACTGTGTGTCTTTTGCATGATTAAATTCGTGAAAACCACGTGTGTTGCGTTTGCTGTCCGTACTATGTGCGCGACCGGTACTGAGTGAAAAAAAAATCTAACCGATCCAAGATACTTTGAAGCTTAAAGTACTGCTTCGCTTTTTCCGAACTGTTCGAGCTTCGTTGTCATCTAATCAAGCCAAACGTTATAGTACCGCGTTTGGTGTACTGTGCGGGAGTGGTCAAAAATACGAGCGCTTATTGCATCACATCGTGACGTCATTATGGAGGTAAAAGAACCGAACAGCTGCACCACTGTCCAGCTAAAAGACATTTTGCGAGAATCAGGCTTAAATGCGTCGGGCACAAAAGCAGAAATGATTTCCAAAGTGAACGAATTCGATCCTGCAACCTGGCAACGCTTCCACAACGAGGCTTTACGGGTGGAAAATAATGAAAAATCTGACGGCGATTCATCGGAACAAACGCCAGACCAACAAAACAACGTCGAAGTAAAGCCTGTTATACAACGTAATGATAACGGGCAAGGAAATAATAACGCACCCAACAACGATGCTATGCGCAGAGATCTCAAGTTTATCCAATGAGAGCGAGACTTGTTATTAAGGGAACTCGATCTCGCACGACGGGAGCGAGCAATCGATATAAACGATTCTGCGAGTACGAGTAGCACGGATGGGCATAGCGCAGAATCGTTGAGCATAAGTATTCGAGTGGTTGGCTACCTCTTGTGCGAGTTTAACGGGCAAGATGATTCTTTTACGGAGGTTCTTAACCCAGATAAAAACGGTAAGAATGATTCTTAACTTTGAGGGGAGGTTTTTGCTGGTACTAGGAATACACCGTAATTATTTCAGATTTTTTGACCATGTAGTTGGGGAGAAAAAAAACATTAAATATGCCGCTTATACATGGGCTCTTATTGGAGAAGTATTCGAAGCTATGATTGGAGTATTTAGGAGTGAAAAAACGGTAACATTTTCCCGAAGAACCGCTTAAGCGACAAATTGGACCATCATAGATATAATTTGCCCATAAAGAAAGTTTTTCACCGTGCCGATTGTGAAATATACTTGTAAACAGAATTGAGCGTGAGTAACGGCAAATTAATAAAATGAAAACGTATTTGGTGAAACAAATTCCGAACGCAACCTGCCCCACACGTCACCCGCGCCGCGCCATCGCGTTCCCTTTGTCGCACCCAATTGATGTTAAGAACCTCCTTAACCCCTTGAGTGGCAGTGACACACATAAGGGCGGAAAAAGTCGTGCTACTTTTGTCTCATGACACATGTGTGGGCATTTGAAAAAAGCGTGTTCCTAATATATTAATTTGACTGGAGTTTGATGAATCAACGTTTTGGAGATCGCTGAATCCGAATCTGAAATCGGATTTCCAAAATTTATGATGGCGGATCCAATATGGTGGACGCGAATTCGAAAAAATGGTTTGATTTCGACAAAAGTGAGTACCTACGAGTTTTTGAGGTCGCCGAATCTGAATTTGAAATCGGGTTTCCGAAATTCAAAATGGCGGATCCAATATGGCAGACGAAAAGTTCAAATTTGATCGAATCTGGTCAAAACATGTCACTTCAGGGTTTTCGGGGTCGCTGATTACGAATCTGGAATCAGATTTTGAAAATTCAAGGTGGTGCCCATTTGGCGGACAAAAATCTCAAATCTGATTGAATCCAGTTGAACAAGTTTTGGTCTACCATATTGGATCCACCATCTTGAATTTTCGAAATCACATTTCAGATCCGTATTCAGCGACCCCAAACACCCCTGGGTAGCATTTTGTGTACAGATTTGATCAAATTCGAACTTTTAATTGGCGTCCACCATATTGGATCCACCATTTTTAATATTGCATATCCGATTCCAGATTCAGATTCAGCGACCTCAAAAACTTTCAGGGACTTACTTTCGTTGGAATCGAACTATTTTTCGAAATTGCGTCCATCATATTGGATCCGCCATTTTGAATTTTGCAAATTCGATTTCAGATTCGGATTTAGCGACCTCAAAAACTTCCAGGTACTTACTTTGCTTAGAATCAAACTATTTTTCGAATTTGTGTCCACCATATTGGATCCGCCATTTTGAGTTTTGAAAATCCGATTTCAGATTCAGACTTAGCGACCTTAAAAACTTCTGGGTACTTACTTTCGTTAGAATCAAACTTTTTTTTGAATTTGAGTCCGTCACATTGAATCCACCATTTTGAATTCCGAAAATCTGAGTTCAGATTTGGATTCAGCGACCCCAAAAAAACGTTCTACTGGAATCGTAGGAGAAATCTCTGAATTTTTTTTTCTAAAACATAAGTGGTACGAAAATCTCATTTTCGCCTGACACTCAAGGGATTAAGAAATGGGAACAACAAGTTCAACTTCTTCGAGCCATATACCAGTCAGATGATTCATCGAACGTATTGATGAGTTCCAAACTAAAAGGGCGGGTGCTGAACTGGCTACATTCAAAACCAGATCATCTCAGTTTAAGCACGCAAGAACTCATTGTACATTTGTACAATGAGTTCTTGCGAATCTCATTTGAGATTCATGTTTGATCATGGCCAATCGAGATTGACGTTACGAAGAGAGTTTGAATCCCGCGTTTGGCAGCCTAGTGAACCATTTTCCGACTATTATCACGATAAAGTTACAATGGCAAATCGGGTACCAATAATCGAAAAGGAAATCGTAGACTACGTCGTCGATGGTGCCACCGACATTCATCTACAAAATCAAGCTTGCATGCTTCGATTCGAGTCAAAAACAGACATTTTAGAAGCGTTTAAAAAGAGCAATCTCAAACAAAACAAACCGACGGATCGACTACAAAAAGAACCGTGGAAAAAAGGTGGTCCCAGGCTGAGGGAAAAGGTTTCAGACTACGTTGCCAATTGCTTAAAATGGCTCGCCTCAGAGTCGCGTTCAACTGAAGATCGAGACTTGAAAACTATGACAGAATCCGCGGCAGAAAATATGGAGAAAAGTCAAAACGCAAATGAACCGAGCTATAATAAGAAAAGAAATAGGGTGGTGACTTATTTCGACGGGGGTTATGCGATGATACGCAATGTTGACACGTCACCGGGCGTAAATCAGAAATCACCGGGCAGAAATCTTTTGTGGAGTAGCAGGTACTTACGGAACGCAGCTACCTACGGGACGAAGCTGCTACACCACAAAAGATTTCTGCGGACCCTTACGGCCGGAGGGGGGAAGAGGACTTGTCGTGAAACGGATGGTTGTACAAACGAGCATTCGCCAGTGAGCTCTTCGATCAATAATACGTATTCATAAACGTAGTGTATGAAAAAAGAATTTCAATGTCGAATATCGAATCGGTTTATGTGCCTGGCCCTTCGACGGTAGAAGAAGAAGAAAACGTTGCAGAAGATAGTCTGTGTAGTGAATCTACAAAATTATGCATGCAAGATGCCTTTCTGTATTACCAGCACCTCCTTGAGCGAAATAATCTCATGGCAGCACAATCTTCAAGGCAAATTAATGATGAAGCGAAGCTGCTGTCAGAAGACATTCATGAGCTTACGATACAAACACAATATGAGAAGCAGTTTATAACGGACGATGAATTGATTATGTTTCATGAAATCGACGAGGAAAACGCTTACCAAGAAATTCCAAGTGACGATTCTTCTGACAACGATGATTATGAACCGGAATACAAAAAAACAAAAATGTCGAATGGATACATTTCGCGGGACTATAAAATAAAAGCTGTCAACATAGCCAAAGCTCACCCAGGTTGGAGCCTCAAAAGTCTGCAGAGCATTCGGGCCCAGGGTACAAACAACGGTGGACGAGTATCTTCAAAAATAGAAAAACGTTGTCGTCACCTCATCAAAGTCCGGAAAGTTGACAACGAAGTTCTACACGGATTTTTTAGTAAACGTATTCAAGCCGTACGTCGGAGAGGAAAAGATTCTCTTACTTATTCATTCTTGGAGAGGACAGACAAACACCGCGATGTACGATGAAATTTTTAAAGACGAAGCTCGTCTGCCGACGTGCACTGTCAAGATTATCCCTCCAAAGTGCACCCCGTTGGTCCGGCTTCGTGACGTATATCTTTTTCGGCAGGTGAAAAATTGTATAAAGCGTTTGCTGAACTGCACCTACTTAATTGAACGGGAACGCGAAATTAACTCTAGAGAGGATTGCTTGAAAATTCATTCTATCGTACATCACCAGCTGTCCTCCCAAATCTTTGGCAACATGATCCGGTACGCATGGCACGCAAGTGTAATCATTGATGACAAGGAAATTCTTATGAACGTGAACGAAGCTTGTTTTCCGATGGAGATTTTGAAAAAAAAATGTAGTTGCAAAAATTCATCCTTCGTACAGTGTGCAAGGTGCCGTTAAACGTTTTGCTTTCCTTGCTATTATGACGAATATCATCCGGGCTCCTGTGAAACTTTGGAGCAAGAGTAAACGGTTACGCGATTGTAGGAAAAAATATAATGTAATAAAAAAGAATGAACACCATATTTGTAACGATTACTTTTGTACTGTAAGTTTGTTAGAATTAAGGAAAAATATAAAATAAACAGTTTTTTTAAATTACATTTTTGATTTTTGTACAAAAAAGTTCATTCATTATAAACATTCTCCTGTAAGTGATGTGGGTATAGACGTTACAAGAGTTGGAGACAAAAAGAAAGTTCATCAGTGGGACTCGATCCAGCGATCTACGGGATACTAGACTCGCGCGCTACGCGGTGAGCCACGAGCCTTGTTGTCAATTGCTTTAAATTCCGCGTATATGTCTCGCACGCAATTTTTCTACATTTTTAAAAATCCATTGTTTCTAAAACTTCTGGATATCTAGCCCTATGGCTTTGAGGATTTGTTATTTGGATCTGGACCATTCTGTACTATAAGTTTAAAAAATTCCGAAAATCCGTCAACCGTATATTCCCTTTGTGAGTGAAAAACTGAAAAAATGCGGTGCTGGTGCTGTTAAAAGTGACAAGGTACGGTGGAGGGACATGGACACTTCGTTTAACATAAGAATTAGGACTAGATTCGTTATCAATCTATAGCATAGAGATGTACAGAGTTTTCTTGAGGACGCGAGACCTCTAATAATCTTAAAAATTCTGCGGTTTTAAGATAAGCAGGCGACTTAAAAGTTAATGTTATTCTAGCCTGCCGTTTTTACATCACCAAACTCAATGAAACAATAGAAAATAATAAGTTCTTTAATATGCAGAATCAAGCTATTTCACCCTCGACAGACATCGAAGAGTAATCCAGGGTATATGTAAGGGATAAATTATTGGTGAAAATTAAGAAGTTTATGGAAAAGGAATCCGGCTGGTCTCTCTCTTCCATAAGTAACTTAGTCGTTAATGTGAACAAATACATTCCTCTGCGCGGTGGGCTATCTACGTATACAAGTATACCGAAAAAATTCAATTAAAACGTGCAGTCATCTATATTACGAATGATGAACCTTATTGTTTCTTATGGTCTCTGACGGCAGCTCTTTACCCTGCAGTTAAAAAGTGCGAGCGAAAATCGCCATACCCGCCGTTCAGCGAAGTGCTTCAGTACTCCAGACTCAATTTTCCTATGAGTCTAAAGGACGTGCCGAAAATCGAAAAAATCAATGGTTTGTCAATTAACGTAAATGGCATACAAGATCATCGTCGTGGAAAGCTTGAAATAGTGCCAATGTATTTGAGCGCTCAGAGGTCCAATAGACGTACCACACACGTATTTATGCAGGAAGCTGTGAGTGAAGAAAACGAAGAAAAAGAAGACAAAAAAGAGGACGGCAAACCGATGCATCACTTTTCATGGATCAAAAATATTTCTCGGCCGGTCACCTCGCAAATTTCGAAAAATCCACACCATACTTGGCTTGCAACAGGTGTTTGGGTCATTTAAAAACAGAAAATTCATCAACAAAACGCACAGATGACCGTGTAAAAATCAATAAATGCCGAACGGTCTTTCCGGTGGATGAGGAGAAAATATTAAAATTTGTTACACACGGGTTCAATTGTCCCGGTGGTAACTTGTCATTGTTATTATTTTATTCGCTGAAGTCAGAAGCCCTGGTGAATGGATTCTCTGTCCTATTTTAAGCTGGGTAGCACCTCACCTTGTTTGTAGATGTATTTGGTGATGATCGGAGCTGTGACGCAATGAAGGAGTACAGGTGGTTTCACACTATTGTATTGTTCTTGAATAAATATTCAAGAACACAGAACGATCAGAGTCCCTTTTACAATGATATATATAGAATATACATGTTACAAAGGTTGAATGTTATATTCTGAGATACACTGACGCGCAATGCTGCTAAGGTAAATTGGCACGAACAATTATATAACGGATTAGATCACGTCAATCACGCCCGCGAGAACCTATGTACGCGAACGGACTTGCCGCTAAGGAACGAGATCTCTCGACCGATTGTTAAGAGCGTCGTATGAAGACTAATTTGACATAATTATGCATTCGAAATTTAAAAATTTCGAATGCATAGAAAATGTTTCACTCGCTGTGTGTGCCGAACTCGAGTGCTTATTAGAGCCAATAACATCGGTACAGAAGAACACAATGGGATATCATAACCATGTGCCCCACAGTATCCGTTATTATCTGCGCTGTAGTTATGACGATGCGCTTTCTGAGTACAAATCATACCATAGCAACTCTTGTATCTGGTGGTTTACGGTGGAGCTGGAAACCTTATTGGAATCGCTACATTCGCGCCTAACATATATCACATGGAGAGACTGAACACCGTACAAAATCATTAATTCACGACATCTACAAACTGCGACATTTGCGAGAAAGAATTCATTCCGAGCGACCTGAAGGTTCGAGACCACTGCCATTTCACGTGTAGTTATAGCGCTGCTGCACATCAAGATTGCAATTTAAATATTAAGAATTCTCATGCAGTTCCCGATGTATTCCACAATTTATCCGGAAAAGATTCTCATTTTTTAGTAAAGTCATTAGCAACTGCATTCGAGGGCTCTTTATATCTTTTACCCACAAACAAGGAAAAAAATATTTCATTCTTGAAAAGTGTCAAGGGAACAGTTGTAAATTACGGATATATCGACTCATTCTGATCTATGCCGAGTAGCATCAACAAATTAGCCTCATATTTAAATAGTAATAACAAAATAATTACACGCGCAAATTGTAATAGCGAGGCTGAACTCAAGCTATTGAAATGAAAAGGTCTTTTCCCGTGTGAATATGTTGATAGTTGGGATATTCTCGATGAGACTAAATTGCCCTCACAAGAATATTTTTTTCCCCAAGCTCAATAATACACAGATTTCCGATAGTGAATATGCGCATGCGTCTAATGTTTGGAAAATGTGGTGTATGTGCGTACGTCACACAGAGAGCCGCAGACAACGAGTAGATGCGTGATTGGGGGGAGACCCCTGTAAGGTGCGTAAGAGAGTCAGTTCGATGGTCGCTAGTGCCGAATAAAGATACGACGACACACCTGTGTCTTATTTCTCATACCGACCTTCCAAATATCACAGTGGTGACGAGAAAAAACACCGACGAGTCGTTTTTAAGTGGTTTTAGAGGAGTGCGGATAGGCGATAACGAGGATAAAAGCAGCGAGTCGACTGGAAGTAAAGAAAAGGACGAGCTCAGTGATGGAAGTGTTGAAGAAGAATCTAGCGAGGCAGATTAGTCGGGCGGTAGACGGAACCAGACTTCATTGATATATCGTTTGACTAAAGCAGAAATACAGAGCAAGCTCGCAGTGCTTGAGACACCATCCAATAGCAACGCGCCCTTCGATCAGTTACGAAAATTGTTAGCGCAGTGTGTGAAAAGTTTGGCACGTGGGCCAGGAACACCGAAGCAGGAAAGGGTACAACCGGCCATAATGACTACAGGGACAAATAATAATAACTACAACCAAAATGTGTTAGTAAAATTCAATATCGAAGAAGATGATTGGGAGATCTTCGTGGAACGATTGGAATTTCATTTTATTGCTTGCGATATTTCAGACGCAAAAAGACAGCCGCGATGTTAACACGCTTGGACGTAAACGCTTATAATTTACTCCGGAATTTGGCGGCACCAAGGAAGTTCAAAGATCTTACGTTTGTCGAATTAAGTAAATTAATGCAAAATCATTTATCACCGCCACCTTCAGAAGTTGCCGAGAGAGCTAAGATCGCCAAGATTACGCAAAAGCAAGGAAAAAATATCGCGGATTTCATGGCTGAGTTGAGATTGGCCGCACGTTATTGCGAATTTTCAAACAACGATGAGAGACTACGTGACCAGTTTATCGCAGGGGTACGCGACACAGCAGCTAAAGTGAAGCTATACCGGCAAAAACCACAAACATTTAGTGACGCGGTGACCCAAGCCACGAGTTTCGAAGCAGCGAACAATGGGGAAGTTTACCCACCGTTAGGCGGCGCTGATGTTACTGTCTATAATGCCGCGAATTTTAAGAATATGAAATGGAATGTTTTTTTTTATAGTCATGTCTTAACACACGCAAGTTTTAAATACAATCCCACATAATACATGCTGCTATATAAAAATTATACGTTTTTTGTTATTGTAAATACATCCTGTTCATTGATACAGCTCATGGTTACTGCCATAACCTTAAAAGTTCAGTAAGTGCATCGGGCATAATATGTTTACAGGTTTACTGTTTACAACGTGTTCTTCTTCGGTTCTGAAAAAGAGTGAAAAATGCTTAAGGATGTATGAGCACTAGCTTCACGATCATATAAAAATCTGAATTTTTTATATGGTGTAGCAGAAGTGTATATAATAAAACCAGCAAAATTTCAAAGTGGGTCAACGACTCTTTACGCGAGTAATTAATTCGTGAAATCAAGATATTTATCCCACGCCATATACGAATTCTGGGCTGACGCAACTTTGAAACAGAAATTCGTATCTTTCACGATCAGATACGATCAATATTAAAACTGTTAAATGTTCAGAAAACTATCACGATTACATACGTTCCATAAAAATTGGGGGTTAACGAACCTTTTGACATACAATTATCGATTTTAAGGAAATTTTTCGCGTGTGTCGCATTATGAGCGGTCCGACTCTCTCTTGTTTCATGCGTGCCCCTCGCTCACCGCGCTCACCCGCGCCCACGTTTCCGCTCATTTCCCCCCACCTTGTGCTCATACATCCTTAAATGTAGCATGATATTTTGCTCGACTACAGCTGTTCATATTTTTCCGAAAGACACACCTCGCAAAAAAAATTGGATAGCATAATAAGTGTAGTTAATGAAAATAATTTTACATCAACGAAATCATCCAGGTTTATATTGTTTTATTGTTTATATTGTGACATGGCGTCACATTTAAAAGTAACGAAATGCCCGTTGATGTCCGTCGCCACACTCAACCATCTCAATATACATTTAATTTAAGATCAACGAATTATAGCAAGCGAAAAACGTATACGAAGTCTCACCATCGTTGAGCGTCGTCTCTCTCCCCCTTCCATTACCATCGTAGTCCGATATCCATAGTCTACGAGCCAGCACAGCTGATCCCTCTCCTATGCCATTGACCCCCGATTACCCTTCCCCCTATCCCTCTGCCACACGTAACCCCTCGCCACCGAACCGCCGTCCCAGGATCAGAAAAGATACATTATCGGAGACCCGGTCGACGAGCCAGGAGGCACACCGTCAACATCGTCGTGGCCACAGGGAAGGATACGGAAACAGCAGCAAGGTGACGGTGGGTGAGGGAATTCACCACGTGATCAAGCGAACCCTCGATCAAAACGACGGGTTCGGGCGAAATCGTGGCTCTCACCTCAACCGTCACCAGGAACATCGCCTGGCATCCGTGAACTCCCTCGTTACGATTTATCCCGTGCGAGGCGAGGAATCGTGGTGTCAGGGTACAACAAACGAAGCATCGCCGACCCTGTGTGCCACCAACGGCCAATAATTGCCGAGAGGTAGGACCCTCGTCGTCGTCCGAGTACAATCATTAGCCAGGAGAGCGGTAGTTGCGTCACGGGCCGCCGAGGGCAGCACAGCACGGCTCATCGATTATCGATCCGCTGTCCTGCGCAACGCGCTCGTGACGTCAGCTCCCAAGCCACCAGAAATCAATCGATCCTCGATCCCTATTTGACCCAGTTTCCCATCGCACATGCCCTTCCCCCAAATTCCCCTTTTTTCTCAAATTTTTACCAGCAAAGAGACGACGAAGATAAATCACTTCGACGTGAGCGCTAGCGAGAGCCACCACGTTTTTATTACATCGAGCCCCTATTGCGAAAAAGTATTGTAAGCGTGAAGGAGGGAGTGTGAAAGAAAATCTAATTGATCAATTGATCCGCGATCTAATTGATACGAGACGAGCGCTACGGCAACCCCATCTTTGTTGCATCGAGCGCTTCGGCAACCCGTTTTTTTGACCGATTAGAGGGAAGGAGAGGTGTTTGAGACCACGAGATCTGAGATCCTGAATAACGAGCGCTACAGCAAAAACGCCACTTGCATCAAGAGCTTCGGAAAACCGTACTTTGTCCGATATTAGAGGAGGAGAAGACAGGTTCAACGATTAGAGTGAGTCGCTCCCATTATCCCGATTTTGCCCTTGTGGTTTTCATTTCGAGCGTTCTCTTCTTTCATACGATTATCCCTTTGGTGTTGTATAATTTCGTGCGTATGGTGACGTATCGCGATCCCTTATTTCGATCGAGTTTTTTGTTAGTAATTGCGTATTATTTTTCCGTGATATTTAAGTTCGATTAATATCGCATTTGCCCGATAACCCGACACGGGTATTAATTAAGAGGCCTGCGAGCCGGTAAATTCACATCCCTGAGATTCCCCTGATTAATGAGATTAGTTTCTTTTCTTTTATTTTTTTATTTTTTTTGTTTGCGATTATTCCTTTTTTTTGTTGTATTGAATCAGAGAATCGTCGTCATATTGACGGCTTGCGCCCAACAAAATCATTTATATTTTTTCATCTAATAAATTGGAAATAGACACTTTTTTTATTTTCTATTTAAATAGTATGATCACATTGAATAAATTCTGATAAAAACGGAACTAAACTTTCACTGACGCGGGAGAAAATTAACTACAGGGCCATCCTCAAGATAAGCCTCCTGGGGCATATCCGCGCAAACTACAAGGACAAACGAAATTATCGCGAGTATTAAAATGACCGCTACTACAACGATAGCTATTTTTAGCTGAAAAAGGTCCATAGTCATTGGACAGGACACCTCACGCAAAGAAACAACACAGAGTCTACTCAACCACGACTCGATTGAATTTAATCACTCAAAGAAATTCGAACTTACTTAAAAATGAATTTAACCCCGGATAAAACAGAAATTATATCGGAAATAGAGATTGAATTATGAACACACAAAACACTATTGATTTATCATTTCCGGAACAAAACGTGAATGACTCAAATGAATTTAACTCGCGCATTTCTCACTGAATTTACGAACATGAGCACTTCCTAGAAGAAAATAAATTTACACGAAAAATAATCCTTCAATCGATTGAAATACGAACAGATTTTTTGGAATGATTTACCGGGAACCTTGAAATAATCTAATTACACAACCGAAAATAACAATAATTTTGAAGGACGTGAAATAAATCGGACAAAGAATTGAATTGAAACATGAGGAAAATAAAATTGGCAAAATAATTCTGGGTCAGACACTTTTCACAAACCGAAGTTAAATTAACATAACCTTTCCGCAGAACTGAATTTAACACAAAAATCTGAACTTCCAAAAAACTGAATTTAACACAAAAATCTGAACTTCTATAAAACTGAATTTAACGCCAAAAATCTGAACTTCTATAAAACTGAATTTAACACAAAAAATCTGAACTTCTATAAAACTGAATTTAACACCAAAAATCTGAATTTCTATAAAACTGAATTTAACACCAAAAATTTTAATTTCCATAAAACTGAATTTAACACCGAAAATCTGAATCTAAAACGACAAAAATAACGTGAAAAGGGAAAACAACGACGAAAATATTTCATAGAGCTTCAACGGTGAGTAACCCGGTAGTTTCGGTTACGGGCCTCGAGCCGTCATGGGGTGTCGACCGGGGTCGGAGACACCGCGCAACACAAACGTATATAAATGTGTACATGCGAGATAACATTTTTAAACACTTACTACTTGACGATTTCTGAAACTGGTACAGAGGTAAATTGATAGAGGTAAAGAGATAGATTGATAGATAGACGGATGAAGACAGTGGTACTCGTGAGCTGATAAGTCCAATTGACAACAAGAAGCGAAGACGATGACAGCCGAATGAATGCAATTTCAATAATTTGACGTAGGTGGTGATGATAACCCGCAACGAAGGTGAACGAAAAACGCGAAACGCGCCGAAAAAGAAAAAGTGACAATACCGGAGATTTCCACTGGTTTAACAATTTTTATTCGGATGAAAAGAAAAGAAAAATCGAAACTATGGTTTTAGCACTTTACGAACAGATATCCGGAGACAATAGGAATTTCCTTAAATGAAAATGAATAAAAATTTTGACCCGTCGAACAGCGATTTTGCTCTTGAAATTCTCTCCCGATTCTGACTTACCGCGTACTCATTACCCGGTCTTATATAGGGTCTTCTAGGATGGCTTAGTTTCGGCGGTGGGGAGGTACGCCCTTAGACGCCTTAGACGCTCCAGGCTCCTCCGCCGCCTCCACCTCGCATCCCCGATGATCCCCTGGAATCTATATAATCGAAAATTTATACTTATGATTAACATGAATTCATTCTTATAATATAATATTCACTCCTGCATTCCTTTATAATAATTATTCCATTATTACCTAATAATCAGAAAACGAATTTATCGTACATACGCCGTCTTTTCATGAAGACGCTCACTATGTCTCTCTCATACTTACATATTTCGTATTTACTTTCTTACTCACTCCATGCCTTGGTTTCGAAGTTCCACACAGCGGAGGAGACAACCCCTCCTCTTCATTCTGGTCACTCACTCCTTCTCATCCCTCCATACTTGGGTTTGACTTTTCCTATCGGCCACGAGCTGACCGGTCATAGGCTCTCGATGTCAAACACACACACCCATACAAGTACATTCCCTACGCATTCCCATTCGTCTTTTCCCATTCGTACTCTCTTTCTTTTTATGACAATCTCTCCTCTGTTTCTCCGTATCTTTCTCGCTCTGCATCTCAAATTCGATCTTTCCTCTCATTCTATTCATTCCTATTTCTTTATAATTATTTACTATGCGGAGGTTCGGGTGCAATGGTGTATGTCATGCTATTTTTTTTTGGATTGGAATTAATTATTTCCAATAATTATACGAAAGAAAATTATTTTAGCGTATCTAAACTACTCAAAATTCTCATAATTATTCACCAGTTATTCAGATTCTACATTTGTTACAACAATTGAAAATTCTATCTATATACACCGGATCTTGTGCAATTTTGTGATTCCGGCTTATCATTTCTCTTACTTGTCATTACAGGAAAGATCTATCTCATGCTCACGCAACTATCACACAAACTCACAATCTCATCAATCTCATCAATCTCACAATCGTTATAGGAAAAAGGATTCATTCACAATTTTCATTTCCACATAAACCTTTATCCATGCACTACGAGATCTCCTGAAATCTTTGAATTTGGTCATTTTTAATTAAAAGAAAAACGTTAATCAAATAATGCGCTTGCTACGCTTTTGGGGTCTTTGTTAGATTCGATGCCGAATTTTGGTGTCGCCCCTCCTTCGTAGGTGAGAGCTAGGATTCGTATGTCGATGGGACATACGCCTTCTGAACCTCAAGACGCTATTGGAGACGATTACTTCTCACGTTGCGGGTGACGTATACCCAGCCCTCGAGACAACGCGTTGCTTGATTTCTTTCTGCCTTCGACTATAAACTCGGCGTATTTTTGAGTTACATAAACATTCAGTTCTCTGAATCGGAGACGATATACACATCCGGCCGATAGCAGACCAGGCATGTTCTTAAAAGTTTATTTAGTTTTTTTCGTTAACGGTTGGGTGGTCCTCCGAAGTCTTTCTTCCATCGAAATCCCTTGTCTCGGCCATTGGTAATTTACTGGCCACGTGCAGCACTCCATACAGACCATCCATTGATTTCCTCAAAACGTTGTTTCCAAAAAAAATCGTCGCAAGGCTCGAACCCCTCATAAATTTAGGGAGAAAAAACGAGACGACAAGGAACAAAAAATGCAAACAAGAAAATTCTTTTCTCTGACCAATTTCCTTTTGTGGAGATCTCGACTCAGTAAAAAGAATAAAATCTAATATTAAAGTGCAATAACCTATAATCTACCGACACCTGCCCAATACTGATGACCTGACCCAGGTACCCATGCTCATACTTGATTTTACTTCATTATAGTCATTTGCTTGCGTACTTTCGGGATCTTAATTTGTAAAATCTTTCACTCGAGGAAAAAGGGAAGAAAAGGATTACCAGGTCCCTTAGATTTAGGATGCATTCCTTCTCTCTCTATTCATACCTATTTCTTTCTCTCTTTTGCGCACAACGAGTAAGACTCCACAGCGTGTTTATGACCGTACAGTTATTGTGTCGCGCCCTATGTCGACATCGCGTACGCATCGCCTTTCGTCGTGCACAAAGGCCCACCACTTCGAGTAATCCGATGCTCTTAACCAAAATTTCTTCAACATCGACGGATGTTTTTCGTCACGCCCGGCGATGGACATTTTGTTATGAGGAGTGACGATATCGGCTCCGCCATGGCGTCGCCTCTCAATAATTTATGATCACTCGAGACCATTTCTTGTGCTGACGGCTAAATTCGATGCTTCCTGGTGGTTAAGAGAGAATAAAAAGTTTCCTCTCGGGTGACCGGGTCCCTTTCCTCGTATTGAATTTTATTGAGAATTACAAGATACAAGTAATCTCAAATCGAGGCAAAAGTCCCGAAAGTCGCGGGACGTAACACGTGGGAAAAAATGTGTTCCCAATGTAGGAAATTTTGGAGTGAAATATAATTTTCCCATACTTCGGAAATTTTTCTCATACATGGGAAAAAAAATTTTCCCATTCGGGAAATTTTTCCCATACTTGGGAAAAAATATGTTTCCCAAGTATGGGAAAAAAAATTGGCCTGAGATTTGAAAGTATTTCCGAGCATCTGGCTAGCAAAAAGTAGGCTACGAGTTGAAGAGGTCGTTTCGAAAAATAATTTGGGGACGATTTACAAATTCATAGTAAAATGTATTTTTCCCATACTTGGGAAATTTTTTCCATACTTGGGCAAAAAAATTTCCCTTGGGAAAAAATATTTTTTTCACGTATGGGAAACAATCCCAAGTAAGTGGACAAAAATTGTCTTGAGATTTACAAGTATTTTTGGGCATTTGGCTAGCAAAAGTTATACTACGAGTTGATAAGGTCGTTTCAAAAAATGTTTCGGGGACGATTTCTGAATTTGTTGTAATCTATAATTTTCCCATACTCGGAAAATTTTCCTCGACCTTGGGAAATTTTTTCCATTCATGAGAAATAAAATTTTTCCCAAGTAGAAAGTTTTGGAGTAAAATGTAATTTTCTCATACTTGGGAAAAAATATTTTTCCCAACTATGGGAAAAAAATTGACCTGAGATTTTAAAGTATTTTCGTGCATCTGGCTGTTAAAAAGTAGGCTACGAGTTAAAAGGTCTTTTCAAAAAATAATTCCGGGACTATTTCCAAATTTGGAGTAAAATATCATTTTCCCATACTTGAGAAATGTTTCCCATACTTGGGAAAAAATATTTCCCATACTTGGGTAATTTTTCTCATACTTGGGAAAATATATTTTTTCCACGCACGGGAAAAAATTCCAAGTATGTGGAAAAAATAGGGCCGAGATTTAAAAGTATTTCCTAGCCTCAGACCAGCAGAAAGTATGCTACGAGTTGAAAAGGTCGTTTCAAAAAATGATTCGGGGACGATTTCCAAATTTGGAGTAAAATTTAATTTTCCCATACCTGGGAAAAAATATTTCCCATAGTTGGGAAATTTTTCCATACGCGGGAAAAATTATTATGTAATTAAATAGTTAATAAATCTTCTGAACCGGAATCATAACCCACCTGTACAATGTGAGTTTTTTTTCTAATAATTCGAGACTATCCTTGACAGATTTGCCGTTTAGAATTTCGCAAAAAAATGTTTCCGGCGACTGCTTATATAAGATGCAATTTTTTTCAGTTCTCCGCCTTTTTATTATTTTTGGTCCTAAAATAAAAGGATTTTGTCGAAAATTTTTTTTTAAATACCAACATTTGAAAAAGCCACCATCATAAATAATTAGCAAATTTTTTAAATAATTTTTACTCATCATTGCGAAAAAATTATTTTTCAGCTTATTCTCATTTGTTTTTATTCTCATAAGCTGGGCCATCGCGACAAGCATGAACATTGCCGCACGCCTAGCGTGTATTTGTTTTGCTCTCGCGCGTCCGTGTGGTGTTCAACGGTGTGGGTGTGCAAGCGTTTTGTTTCACGAACCCCGCTTCTACCGTCGTCATCCCCACCACCATCTCAATTTTTTAAAATTTCTCTTCGATCGAGCGCTCATTGGTCGACGTTGGTTGACGTTAAATCGCTAATGACTCCACCAAATTTGATTACACAAAATTTTCGAAAAGGACTTTTCTGCTCCGTTTTCGACGCTCGACACGGCAGTCATAATATGATCAGTAGGTTAGTATACACCCTATTTATGAAGTACTGAGTATGCTTTCGCATCTGTGCTTTGCACTGCCCCTGGATATAAAAATAATTATCATCTGCAGCGACTCGTGTATTCACAAGATAAACGGAGAGAACAAAACGGCGATAGTCATTGTGACTCACGTTGCTGATGCGCGTGAGACAAGCGAGGGATGAAAAAACAGCTTCAAAATGGCCGCAACCGAGTGAAATGTATGTTATAAGGAGGACCACGCGCGTTTTTCACAGTGATCAGAACTGTGAGAAACAATTGAGACTCTTACACCTCCCATCGCTGTTTTCACGGTGTTCGGTATTGTTTTCACGCGCAACAGCACTGTGATGTCGCGAAGATAGAGACGGTTTCATAATAATCCCCGTAGCCGTTTTACTTCAGACTGTATTACCCCATTCGCGCATGCGCATTCTATAAAATTCATCAGTGGAGCTGATGAATTTGCCCGTCGGTGTTTCACGTATTCTCTCGTAATATGTATTATTATTTATTGTTAATTCCTAATCTGGGTCAATTCGTTAGCAGATTGTCGATTTATAGGATGATTTAAAATTCGCGGTCATTTCCTGGTTTTTCAAGTTTTTTTTTGTCTGATTTAAAAAATTCCCGGTCAATTCCCAGTTTCATGTACAGATCGACACCCTGGTTAAGTATCCCAGGTAACAATTTAATCTTTTGACATAAATGTGACGTCTATACTGTGATGATCCTAATACGTTCATCTGTGAACGTAATCGTTACGTAATAAAGATGGAACTAACGTCTCTGAAACGTAACCTCCATGTAACGATAACTTGTCACAGCCGTGTAAGCTTGTTACGTAAAGTATATGCTATGGTGTCACTGTGATAATGCTGTCCATAGAAATGATGTAAGCGATATGGAACCATTTGTACGTAACGTGTATGGAGCAGTGTAACATATACGTAACGTGTATGGAGCAGTGTAACATATACGTAACGTGTATGGAGCAGTGTAACATAACGTGTATGGAGCAGTGTAATATAACGTGTATGGAGCAGTGCAACATAACGTGTATGGAGCAGTGTAACATAACGTGTATGGAGCGGTGTAACATATACTTTACATAATATTTGCGGATTGAAGTGTGACGTGTAACTAACATAACGTATGCATGCTGTAACCGTAATCCATCGTATCCATGTTGCAGCGTAACTATTCTCGTGCCTTCCTCAAATATGACAGCATGGAAGCATAATTATCGAAATTGGTATTGAAATCATAAATAAAACACACGACACGTGAGCATAATGCTGTATGCTTCACTTATAGGAACTTGCGGGCAGCAGGATCATGTTCGAGGTTATGTTTACATGCTGTCACTTTGAACCCTTTGTGGTCACATCTCTGTAGAATAACTCATTGGTCACACACGGGTAAAATTTACCCTGCCAAGTTTCAAATGTGAAAACTATCAGCCCGATCGGGATCGAAAAAATACTAAAAAATAAATAATCTAAAACATGTGCCAAAAGTTGGTATGTCAAAATTCAAATCACAAGGTGTTGAAAAAAAAGTCGTAAATAGGTATTTTGATTTAAAAAAATGCTGAATCGTGGAAAAAACAATACTACAGATTTTCACAATTTATTTTGTTTTAACGAAAAAATGATGAATCGTATAAAAAAACAATTCTCTTCTATTGATATACTCTCAACACTATTTGATAGCTGTTTAATCAGTATTTCGTATTAATTAGACGATTTTTATTTTTCGACAAAAAATGATGAATTGTGAAAAAAACATAATGTTGATTTGACAAATTTTCGTTTTTGATTTTAAAAAATGCTATATCGTGGGAAAAAACACAATTTTCTTTCATTCATATACTCTAAACACTGTTTAATAGCTGTTCAATCAGTATTTCTTTCGAAATACACTAACATAACCTCATCTTGATCGAGGAGCGATACGGGGAAAAAACACAATATTAATTTGACGACTTTTCGTTTTTGATAAAAAAAAATGTTATATCGTGGAAAGAAACACAATTTTCTTTTATTCATACTCTAAACACTATTGAATAGCTGTTTAATCAGTATTTATTTCGAAATACACTAACGTAACCTCTTGATCGGGGAACGATACCACTATGAAGGCGCACATATAAGTATATAATTGTTTTTTTTTCACCATTTCTGCCCCAAAAAGAGAAAACGAAACGAAATTATTCTAATAACACAGGACCGTAAAAATATTTATATAAGGATATAAATTTTTTCAAGATACACCGGTATCACCGGTATTCACGTCACTTCAGCCTTTCAGCCTGGTGTCAGAATTTGATGAAACCAACTTCAATGGTAGTCATAGCGCAATAGGTAGCGTCCCGGGTTAGTAAGCAAACATTAGGTAGGAAAATTGTAGGTAGGCGGTTCGAATCCCGGCTCAAGCAGAAATTGTGTAACTGGTAAACATCGAAATATAAGTTTTTTTTTTCTTGTTATATTTTTTTTCTCTTTTGACCCTCCATACTCCCAAAATTTGATCAACTCTCGGAGAAAATTGGAGGCTTAAAAAAGGTTTTAAGGAGGGCTGAAATTTCGACTCGGGGTACCTGAAACATCCTAGCGACATGGAGGCCATGCAATTCCGATTTCGGAGTGATGCATGATTGCTACGTATCCTCAATGTAACATTGTGACTTCTCCGTTCTGTAAAATTTATGCATCAGCAACGTAACTGGCATGCAGCCATTCAACGCGATTGTTACGTAACTGTAGCTTCATATGCGGCGGACATTTTAGAGTGTCTGTACTGCCACATTCACGTTACATACCACATACTTGTTACATTTAAGGAACCGAGTGTAACATAATTGAAATGTATTTGTTACGAAACTGTGTTGCCTGGGTATATATTATCGAAATAATATAGTCAATGCAAACAATTTTTGTAATGTTTTATTGATCATGAAACTGGGAAATGACCGGGAATTTTTTAAATCAGACAAAGAAAACATTGAAAAACCAGGAAATGACCGCGAATTTTAAATCATCCTATAAATCGACAATCTGCTAACAAATTGATCCAGATTAGGAATTAACAATAAATAATAATACATATTACGAGAGAATACGTAAAACACCGACGGGCAAATTCATCAGCTCCACTGATGAATTTTATAGAATGCGCATGCGCGAATGGGGTAATACAGTCTGAAGTAAAACGGCTACGGGGATTATTATGAAACCGTCTCTATCTTCGCGACATCACAGTGCTGTTGCGCGTGAAAACAATACCGAACACCGTGAAAACAGCGATGGGAGGTGTAAGAGTCTCAATTGTTTCTCACAGTTCTGATCACTGTGAAACACGCGCGTGGTCCTCCTTATAACATACATTTCACTCGGTTGCGGCCATTTTGAAGCTGTTTTTTCATCCCTCGCTTGTCTCACGCGCATCAGCAACGTGAGTCACAATGACTATCGCCGTTTTGTTCTCTCCGTGTAGTTACTTTCATACATCTCCTTGCCTATATTTTCGTGGACGGAAAATCTGAAAAAAAAATACATTTCTGACTTCAATTGAGTAAGAATTTTAAAAAATTTGGGTACACTAATAATTATAATAATAATTATAATAATAATAATATCATCATGAACTTTGGGTATCTCTTAGGGGTTCCATTGGAATTTAAGATTTTCCGTCAATTTAAATTGTTCCAATTATATGAAAATTATTACCTTTCAAGGTACATCAGAATATGCTGTTTGCTCAGTGGCGGCAAAACTGTGTGGCTGTTGATATCTTTGAAAAGATTAGAGGCTGTTTTTGGAAAATAATTATCATCAACCAAACTAGATGCAAATTCTCCATCAGAATTATAAAAATCGTTGTTTCGATTATAGTAAATAAGTCTGAAAAATATTACCAACAATTAACAGTTGAAGAAATGCAGTTGCATTATGTATTTAACTGGTACATCATTTTTACAATTATTTTACTATGTACATAATATATAATTATATGAATAACTTATTTTAAGGGGCACTGCTAATCAGTCTAATTCGTATATTTAACTCTTTGACGAAGCACCGATGCTCAAGCAGCCACGAGAGGAACGAAGAAGGCTTCAGCATAGGCACCGCCTGCCCGAGCAAAGAAGGCCGAGAAAAATTGCTAAAAGAATATCATGATGCCCCCCTTGGGTGGGCACAAAGGCATTTCGGAAGTCTTTAAAAGTTTTCAGAAGTATGTGGAAGTACTTAGAATTTTTTTAAAGTCTTCAGAAGTCTGTGGAACTCCTTGGAATTCTTCGGAAGTCTTTGGAAGTCTTTTGGGGACTCTAGGAGTCTTTGGAAGTCTTCGAAGAATTCTTCATAATACGCAATTGATAGTCTTTAGAAGTCTTTGAAAAACTTTGGAAGTTTTTGGAAGTCCTTGGTAGTCTTCGGAAGTCTGTGGAAGTCCTTAGAATTCTTCGGAAGTCTCTGGAAGTCTTTTGGAGGCTCTGGAAGTCTTCGAAGAATTTTCCATAATACGCAATTGATAGTCTTTAGAAGTTTTTGGAAGTCTTTGGAAGTCCTCAGAAGTCTTCAGAAGTCTTTGAAAATCTTTGAAAGTTTTCAGAAGTGTGTGGAAGTTTCTGGAATTCTTCGGAAGTCTTTGGAACTCTTTTGGAGGCTCTGAGAGTCTCTGGCAGTCGTCGAAGAATTCCTCATAATACGCAATTGATAGTCTTTAGAAGTCTTTGGAAGTCTTTGAAAATCTTTGGAAGTTTTTGGAAGTCTTTGGAAGTCTTTGGAAATCTTCGAAAGTTTTCAGAAGTCTGTGGAAGTCCTTGGAAGTTTTTGGAATTCTTCGGAACTCTTTGGAAATCTTCGGAAGTTTTTGGAAGTCTTTGGAAGTTGAAAGCCACCTGTACACCCAATCAGTAAATTTTGGTGTAGAGCTCGGTAAAATTTTTCACAGAGTAAATGCACTTACCTTCGCCACTAGAATATACAGTCTCAGACATAGCATCCCCCTCCGCCGATGGTTTTTATGAGCAAGAGCACTTAGAGTTAAAAATCCCGATATTTATCTGATCCAACGAGTATTGAAGAAGCGCGGAAATAAAATGTTTGTAAAATGACCGAGAATCGACAACGTTCACAATAGTTGGATAAGGAAATCTGATGCGTGATAAAATATTTTAACAAATGAACATTCTTGAATTTTTCAATCCCATCTCTCGCAGCACTATTTGTTGGATAGGATATTAATTGAGAAAAAGCGGGTTTCAATAGATCTTTTTTTCATTTATTCATTTTTCCCAGGTGCATACTAGACTCTCCCTCTCTCCGTCATACAGTACTAAAAGATTTTTGAGCAGAGAGGGAAATTAATTTACAATGGACTTAAGATTGTCGATTTTTTCCTCTAAAGCATCAATTTTATTAGTTCATATACAATATATTCACAGTTTTCATACCATTCACAGTTTACCTCCATCCGTTTATTTCATTTTTGATTTACTTTAAGCTGCAAAAATTCTTTTGTATTGCGCTCATAACCCCAAGGTAGAGTATCGGTCGTATCAGCGGAGAGAACTCTTTTGTCGTCATTCCAGCTTCATGCTATTTTATTTTGCCTAACCGTCTCGACAACGTGTTTTGAGCTGCGTATCATCTGCTGGGTCCTAATCAGGGTTTTACAATGAAGTAGGCACTATTTATAGTCATCGAACGTGATGGTTTTTAAAGTCGCCTCTCTGACGCCCTTTGCACGTTTATTTCCATGATCATTACCTTGTACTTTATACGAGTATAACTTTGCCCTAAGACCTACAAATTCGGTCATAATTTCACCGTTATTTTCATCTTTCATAAGACCCAGCACTTTTTTGTTAGCAAGGGGCATTCCATAGGGGTTATTTGTCGGGTAATCGGATGTATCGAATTGGTGTATGTCACGTCTCATGGTTTCATAAATATTTGGAGTAGTTACGTGGTAGATTAGGCTATCCGTATCTGTGTACAATAATTTTGCCTGCTCGCCGAATGTAATCTTCATATAGTCATAATGGAAACGGTATGAATAGATTTTAGACAGGTCAAGAATTGAGAATCCAGCATATATCGGTTTGTTAAGTTTTACTTTAGCTTTAGTCAATTCTATTATAACCATATCGTCATCGAATATGGTGCAGCTATGAAAGGTAGCTCTTGATAAGAGCTCGATTAGAGCTCCTGCACCATGTCGTCCATGCCAGCGTGTAACGAGCTTTACTTCCCGATGATTACGCACATTTTCCATCGTTTTCCCAAACACCGCATTATTCATTAATTTGTAGAAATTTTTCTCGAAATCATTATTGGACTGCTTTCTCGAAATCGTATTGAGATCAATGTATTTTTTCAACCAAGGGTATTGCTTGAATTTTAGCACGCGATGAATTTTTGTTAATTTTAGACCCAATCTCAAAGACTCCTGTAAATTGCGATACTGAATAATGTATTTTTCCTTTGGGAGCAATGTCGTCATCAATTTTGAATTTTTAGATTGTGGAGCTCGATAGTGTTCTGGGCATAGCGGTAAGCCTTTGTGAGGTTTGCGAAGCTCATTGGAATACTGCAAATCGATCTCGAGTATATACCTAATTGGTGAGTCTTCGGGAATATTTTTAATATTTTCGGTAAAATTTTCTTCCCATTCAAATGAGCTGCATGGTAGTGACTCGCTCATAGCTGCACCGTACAAGTTATTGACATCATAGTACATCAGGCATGACTCGGCGGTCTTTGGATCGAAATTGATTTGCATAAATCGATTGTTTGCTTTCGCATACCTGTTGGAACATTGCGCGACTCCGCCTCGGATGCCTTTTTCAATAAGAAGTAACATATCCACGGCAGTGAGGAGTTCGAGTTCAATTTGTGTGCACTTGAGCATTGCATCGAATGAAAGACCAGGGGCTGTGTAGTAATGGAGCGGATCTAAATTATACGTATTTAAACAATTTCGTCGGAAATTTTCTTAAATGTCAGCTAAAAGGAGAACATCTGTTTATAAATATAAATCCGAATATTCACCCAAAGTTTTTATCTTGAATGTTTCCCAAACATTAGACGCGTGCGCATATTCGCTGTCGGAAATCTCCGTATTATTATGTTTGGAAAAAAAATCTTCTTTCGAGGGCCATTCGGTTTCATCGAGGATATCCCAACTATTGACATACTCATACGGGAAAACACCTTTTCGTGTAAATAGTTTGCATTCAGCCTCACTATTACGATTTACGCGTGTAATTATTTTGTGATTGCTGTTTAAATATGAGGCTAATTTGTTGATGCTACTCGGCATAAATCGGAATGAATCTATAAATCTGTAATTTACAACTGCTCCCTTGACACTTTTCGAGAATAAAATATATTTTCCCTTGTTTATTGGTAAAAGATGCAAAGAGCCTTCGAATGCAGTCGCTAATGACCTTATTAAAAAATGAGAATCATATCCGGATAAATTGTGGAATACAACGGGAACTACATGAGAGTTCTTAACATTTGAATTGCAATCTTGGTGTGCAGCAGCGCGATAACGACCCGTAAATTGACAGTGGTCTCGAACCTTCAAATCACTTGGAAGAAATTCTTTCTCGCAAATGTGTCAGGTTGTAGACGTCCTGAATTGATGATTTTGTGCCGTGTTCAGGATCTCCATCGGTGTGATATGTGTTAGACGCGAATGCAGCGATTTTAATAGGGTTTTCAACCCCACCATAAACCACTGGATACAGTCTTTGCCACGGTATGATTTGTACTCGGAAAGTGCATCGTCATAACTACAGCGCAGATAATAACCGATACTGTGGGGCACATGGTTTTGATATCCCATTGTGTTCTTCCGTGCCGATGTTATTGGCTCTAATAAGCACTCGAGATCGGCATACATGACGAATGGCACATCTCTTTGAATTTGAAATTTTTGAATTTAAATATTCTCTCCTCACCCTCCGGAAAGACCGTTCGACATTTTTTGATTTTCACACAGTCATCTGTGTGTTTCGTTAGCGAATTTTCTGTTTTGAAGTGACACAAACATCTGTCACACAGCCAAGTATGGTGTGCATTTTTTTGAAATTTGCGAGCTGACCAGCCGAGAAATATTTTTGATCCATGAAAAGTGATGCATCGGATTTCTGTATTCTCTTTCTTCTTCTTCTTCTTCTTCTTCTTCTTCTTCTTCTTCGCTCGCAGCTCCCTGCATAAGTAGGTGTATGGTAGGTCTATCGGACCTCTGAGCGCCCAAATATACTGGCACTATTTCAAGCTTTCCACGACGCCGATCTTCTATGCCATATACGTTAATTGACAAACCATTCATTTTTTCCAATTTCGGTACGTCCTTTAGACTTATAGGAAAATTGAGTCCAGTGTACTGAAGCACTTCACTGAACGGCGGGTACGACGATTTTTGCTCACATTTTTCAGCTGCAGGGTAAAGAGCTGCCGTCACAGACCATAAGAAACAATAAGATAAGAAACAATAAGAAAAAATTAGAGATATTCTGGATGAAGGCGGATGAGGGGAGAAATGGATGAAGGAGCTGGTGAGTATTAGAGGGGAAGTAGGGATAGAAGAGGGTTAAAGGGAGAGGGAACTGGTGTGAAAGAAGGATTGGAGTGAAAGAGAGGAAGTGGAAGTTGCCGCGAGGGGGGACAGGCGGTAGAATAAGCGTAGGTTATATAGCAGGTTACAAGCAGGGAAATAAAAGAGAGAGCGGAGAGGAAAAGAGGGAGAGAGACGAGCGTGCGGTTAGGGCAAGCGAAGGGTGAAAATGAGAGTGGATGGATGAGAGAGGCGAGAGATGGAGTGGGATATGCGGAAAGGACTGTAAAAGAGTGTAAAAGGATAGAAGGAGAAAGAAAGGATGTATAAAGGTGTATAAAAGAAGATAACCTTTGGAAAAAAATCTTGTAACCCTGTAGGGACGCAATAACTATACCTATACATACATATAGGCGGACATTATTCTTTCTGTATTTATACGGTCGTTCTTATTAGGAAACTATTCATCCATGGAATTGGAAACTTTAACGGTGCAATATGTAACATTTTTAAGAAATAATATCCAAAAACTAAGAATTTCGTCCACTTCCCACAATTGTAAAAAAAAAAACTTGAAATGGAGAGGAAATTTGGAAATAAATTACACGTATACAATGAAATGAACAAATATATTTAATATGAAAAAAAATAAATTTTACGAATGTTTTCGTAAATAATTTTTTCAACAAATTTTTTAATCAACTTTCGGCATTGTTATTATTGAAAATCAATATTTATAGATCTTCAATATCGTTTTCTTTTCCGATTTTTGTCACATAACGTAGTAATGATATTCTGAGTACAACAAACTTTTGGTTGGGAATGTATACAACTATCGGCATATTTGTCGTAGCACTTGAAAAAAAAACAAAATTTCATAAATAAAAAAACGTTATCTATGAAATTTCTCTTCTTAAAATGGCCCTTCCCTCTTCGTCTCTTTATGACAAGCAGGTTATTTTCAAGTTAGTACCTTCTGAGTAGAAATTTTCTCGTGTTGCTGAACACTTAGTTGAAAATTGCACCATTATCCTGAGACATCTTTGAGCTGTTCAATAAGGGCTCTCTGTTAACATATTTTAAAAGTGTGTACTAGCATAATTTTGTTCTGCGCAGAAAATAATTTACCTCTCAGAGGCTCTCATGAGCATATTGGAGAATCAGGATCTGGAGTTTTCTTAAGTGCCGTGGATATGATTTCAAAATTCGATCACGAACTTAGAGCGCACATCGAATCGCTTACTAAAGGAAATATTTCATATTTCACGCCATACATTCAAAACGAGTGAGTGGATATTCTTGCTTCTGAGGTCGAAAAACAAATTTTAGACGACGTTCGTGCGGAAAATTCATTTTCTATACTTTTTGATTGTACCCCGGATGTATCGCATCAAGAACAGATGTCACAAACATTGACGTTTGTAAAAATATTCGAGCAAAAAGTTACAATCGTAGAACGTTTCATAGATTTCATCCAGTCTTATGAAAAAACGGGTGAGGGATTGTCGGAAGAAATTTTCAAAAAATTCGAAGTTGACGTATTGCAAATTCAAGATGTTCGTGGGCAAGGGTACGATAATGGTAGTAATATGGCTGGTAAATAGAACGGAGTCTAAGCCAAAATAAAACAAATTAATCATAATGCAGATTACGTCCCGTGCGCAGCGCATTCTTTGAATTTGTCTGGTGTACATGGTGCAAGTGTGGCACCTGATATAATCACATTTTTTGGAAGAATCTAGAAAATATGTGTTTTTTCGAGTTCTGCGGTAAGGTGGGAAACTTTAATGAAACATTAAAAAATTTCTTTGAAAAAACACACCGACACAAGATGGGCCTCTAAAGCTAGTGCCGTCAAAGCTTTATGCATGCAAATACCCCGAATCTGGTGTGTGCTAAACATTCTAACTACCAACGATTATAATGCGGAAACAATCGCTACAGCTAAAAGCATTGGAGGCCGAATAAACTATAAATTCATATGTACTCTGAAAATTCTGGATCAAGTTTTAGAATCTGTTGATATAGTGAATGTAGCTCTACAGTCAGAAACCATTACTATCGACAAAGCTTCTGAATTATTCAAGGGATTCACAAGGCAGATTCAGAATATTCGCAAGACTGTAGAGAATGTTTTCGAAAAGGCAAAAAAAGTTTGTGAAGAATGTGATATAGAAGACAATTTTTCTGAACAGCAAAAAAAAAACGAGTAAAAAGACATGATTTAAGCGAAAGTTCAGACACCGGCTTTGATATTACCCCGCAACAAAGTTTCAAAATTCGGATAAATGAAGCAATAGATAGAATAATTTCTGAATTCACATGGCGATTCGAAAAACTACACAACATTCACCACTTTTTCAATTTTTTGACGGTAGAAAAAATAACTACATATTCAGTTGAAGAACTAAAAAAACACGCAGCTGATTTGAGTACTCAATATTCTGCAGATCTAAATGCCACTGAATTTTGGGCCGAATTAGAAACTTTGAAGAGTCAAGTTGAAGCCACTACATCATTTGATAAATGTAAATGTCAGTCAAGTCTGGATCTTCTTAAAGCTATAGCAGAACTTGAATTAAAGAAAATGTTTCGCAACATAGTAGTCGCTATGAAGATTTTTTTAATGATGCCAGTAACTGCAGATTCCATCGAGAGATCATTCAGTAAACTCAAATTAATAAAGACGTACCTGCGCTCGACGATGGGCCAAGAAAGATTGTCTGGCCTAGCGATTTTATCGATTGAAGGTGACATAGCACGGCTCCTGTCGTATGAAAATGTAATGAAAGACTTCGCAATGAGGAAAGCGCGTAAAGTAAATCTTTGAATAGATAGTTGTTTTTTTTTTGTTTGCATTTACGGTTTTTCCTGGGTCTTTACTACCTCTACTTACGATTATTTGGTGTCATTTGTGTATTGTATTATTGTGTATTTTGGCAAATATTTTCGCATAAACGTTTTTTTCACCAAATTAATATATACTTATAAAAAATTTTACAAAGTACCTGTACTTCAACAAAAATTTAGTTTTTGGATGATAGATTCTGCTTATAGACATTATCCATTCTATTGTCAGAGCCGGGTAAGATTAGTTCTTTTTTCAAGGGCGCAGTTATAGAAGCTCGCACCGGGCGCATGAAAGGCTTGTTACGGCGCTGCATCGCAGAAACCGATGTTTCACCGGTCGATGTTTCGTGTTAGCATCCTGTATCTCGTACCACTGCACGGTCTTTTCACTTAAAATTTTCTTTGGCGTTACGCGTAATAATCCTGCAGCGCCCAAGAACGAGGCTTTGTGGGAGGGGTTATGGTACAGCTTTTCAGCTTTTCCAGTATTTCATGATTTAGAGTTTCACGTTAGCCCAAATTACACGATTCTGATTTTTACACTGAACACTGCCTGTTCGCTGCTGCTCAGAGGCATTTTAATGCCTCTGAATTTATGAACTCTTTAGAGTTCATAAATACTGGCATCGTCGTATTCATCGCTGCTGTGACTAGCTCCCGCGTCGCTCAACATCAAGCCATGGACACGCACAGCTATTTTTCTTTTTTTCCGAAAATGCGTCGAGGCGGTCATATGAGACCTTCACAGCTCCTTGTTTCGTACGGACTCTCGTGGGATTTTCGTCGCTTTTAACAACCTTGCAAAAGCATGTTAACCCGATGGCATTGAGATTTTCCTTGCACACGTAGCATCGTTTATAAGATCAATAATATTGGACTTCTTTATTTCTTTGTCGTCAATGGAGACGGTGCCTGTAGGGTCCCATTAAAACTCTGTTGATGGTACAATTCGTAAACGACGGAACACGAGTTTCGCTTTGTTGCGGAATTTTTTCGGGTCACTCTCAATGATCATAGAGTCTTGAGTTTTGAGTCTAGAGTTTATGCGTGGGACTTCAGCGCCTTTTCCACTATCCTCCTTCTCCTCCTCCTCCATCAGCGTCGTAATGTGATCATTATTTTTTTCGAGTGCACGATGCTGCTGCGCTCGCTCATTATCGGCAAAATGGAGATAGCGGTCCACCACCAAAATACACTGACTACTTTTCCCTCTCATGCTTGTACGATTTAAAATTCAAAATATCATTCATCTCAGTATCTAGCCCACTCAGTGTCATGTCAATGGTTTGCACTGTTTTCTGGTGTTGTCGTTTAACAGACTCCGTTTGCCGATGACTCTGCAAGCCTATAAGCTGAAGGTTCTCTTCAGGCACGAGCACCATTTTTCTCACATGCTCCATTATCCACGACCGCTGATCAAATGTGACAATAGCATACCTAGTACAGGAGCGAGCAACAGAGGTAGGAAGCTGCCGTTCAGAACGACAAAACGTCTCTTGTTCTCTCAACTACCGCTTTTCGCAGCTGGACGTTGAAAAAGAGACGTGTGGCGACGCAATTTCTTTCTTTGCTCAGCCTTCAGAGTCACGTTACCACGTAGAGTGTTTGACGCACACTCACAAATGCAATGAATTATTAGTGAATCAGCCTTACACAAAACAGCGTCTCGTTGATCCTTGTTGAGATGCTGAAGTGCCTGCAATATTGCAACGTGCTTCTTGCGGGAAGAGGACCTGCTACCCGCCATCACAGCCGCAAGACTGGTGCTTCTCCGGCTGTGTCGGCGCTTTGTAACTTATTTTGCGGCACGTAAACGAAAGGTTGTGGGTCGTCGGGGAAAATACACGTACGAAATCTACAGTTATCGGAAGTCCATTGTTTCAAGTCCAAGTGTATATAACCTCGTCGTTTGCTCGTCATGTCGTAATAAGCTCCCTGCAGTAAACGGGAGTTTTCGGGGTAAAGTTGACGGGCCAGGTGTTGTATTTGAGCGCGATATCGCGGATTTTTTAAAACTACTATATAATTTGAGTTCAGCGATTCATCCCGCTGGCCATGGCCTTGATGTAATAATTTTTGCTTTATAAAAAACATACTTAAATTCATGTGATGACTAGCCTTGGTGGAGAGATCAACAACGCTTCGACGCTTCGTGCATCAAATCGTCGATAGATAAAGTTTTGGGCGCGGGTCGCTTGCATAATCCAAGGATTGCCGTAAACCTTCGCGAAATTCTATCGAAGAACCTTACTCCACATACGCCTGTTGCCACTTGGAATAATATAAAATAATTCGCTCAAAGGGCACGCTATTCTTATGCGAAATGAATTTCAAAATTTTTTTCGCAAAGTATGTTTTACCGCAGCCCGTTGGCCCATAAACCATCGCTCTCTGAGGATGCTTCCACCGCTCATCCATTTGAAAGAATAAGTACAATCCTCGTATTATCTGAAACTTATACAGGGATGGAAAAGGCGAATATACATAGAAACATAAAGCCTTTATTTATATGCATTATTTACACAGTAGCACGAAGTCTTTATTTACATATATTATTCTTTCATTATATTTGTTATATTCGTAAGGAAGAGTGCCGTGTTCACCATTTCATGTTCGTTTGAGACTTCATAGTTTGCATGATTTTATTCCAGGACGTGTAACGACCAGATGAAATGCCGTACGGCGTATTAAAATATACCGTAGTACAACGGGCTCGTCCTTCTCACCAGTTACAAAGAAGCGCACCGAATTGTAATTAATTAACGCCTTGTTCGCAAATTTGACCGTTATCTTTTTTACTTCACATACTTTTTTTTCCTTGCTATAAAAGACACGTGATAAAAGAATGAAATTTAGGACCACCCGAGATGAAACTTCTTATATAACTACCATCTCGGTAAGCGCTTACCTCATCTGTGAGATCCGCTAAAAGCTGGCCTGTTGGAGGCTCGTACACTTCTTTTTCTCACTCGATATGCAAATTACTGAATCGGTGTCACAGTACACAACACGGTGATCGAGCCGCTCTAGGTGGCTATAAAGTTTCAGGCGAGCCTGAGCTGTGGTATTCGCTACTACTCTGGCACTCGCTATGCTGGATGGAATGACAGCGTCACTCATTTTCGTGAAGCTTTCATACAATATTCCGTTATTTACGGGTAAAATACCCTTGATCTCGTACTCCGGGTTGGTCAGGAGCTCCATGAGTCTTTTAAGTGTCGAAGCTATTTCTGTCTGCGGTAGATTTTCTCGCTGCCCAAACTTCCGCCAAATTAAATTAAGGCACAACTTTGCTACAGATCGTAGCCCCGGATTTTCAGCTATGGAATCGTGGTTTAGCTTAATTCTTTCTGATCTCTCGAACCCGGCTGTTTAGCGGTCCTGTGCAGTGATATCGTGGAAGCAGTTATCAGGCCACTGACTGGCTTCTTGTTTGATTTTTAAGAACATATTTATATATTCAACGAAATGACCCCTTTTTGTGTGTCGCGATTGAACGGGGTCGTTTCATACTGCCAAATTTCAGTCACATCCATTACTCTATAACACGACATGGCTTTTCGCAGGTCATCGAAAACCCATGAACCATCGAACACGCGCTCTGTAGAGCGCGTGTGTTTCCCGTGGGTCTTCGTGTGTACATTCCCCTCGATTGATAATTACATAGCAGCTGCGGCACAGAGCAAATAATCATCCACTATGCATTCGTACCAGTAATACTGGGTGGTAATGATTACGAGGAGGCAGCATGGTACATTTAACGAGAACCGCAATGAGAGTGAGATAGGTGTTATGAGGACCTGTTAACTCCATGCTCTCTTTACCTACGTATACTTTCGGATGACCTACGAGGTATTTAGCGAACTTACAGATATATGGGTACAGCGAGCAAACATCTATGTAGCGTATTTGTTCCATAGCGTCAACGTCGTAGAGTGTTACCATGTTTCCTGTCCACCCGCCGAAAAAATCATCACGAGGATTAAGAGGCTCGGCTGTAACTGAAGGGTTGTCTTGTACGAACGCTCTTAGTTCGGCTGTCAAGTTTAAAGCCAGTCGTATTCACACTCCCAAATTACCGTGAGCAAATTCCCTCCCGTTTGAATTCTCATAGTTACTGCAGTAGTTCTCTAGAAACGCTCGTTCATGGATACACGATCGCTCTGTATACAGTCTCTGTGGGATAGCAACGCGTACAACCGTGCCAGTAGCAACCGTGAAACTGTAATACATGCGTGCTGTTAGGAATCTCGTGATACCTGTCTACCAAGAGATTTTGAGGTAGTCTAATTTTGCGTGGTCGTCCTGCGTGGATAATACGAAGACCTAGCGAGTATTCCATCCACGATAACCATGAAACTGATTTTTTCGATGGATTATGCGTCCATCTTTATCCTTCCGAAGGTATAATGCCGATTGAATTGTCATTCCACATTTTTTTTCAAAATACTCTAAAGCAGGCTGACGTTATCGTTGTACTTTTATCGCACAGACAGACGCGACCACTGGTAATGAAGATATTCTGAAAAGCCATACACACGCGTCACAATATCGTGACATCGGCCTTACAATAATTCATAAACTCTTCTGCAAAAATGAACACGTAATTGTTGTCTTGTATTTCGCGATACCAGTCAAGAAATTTCCTGCGCTCATCAGCGCGCATCGTGTCCGAAGAATAATACTCGATAGGTGGCAATTCGCCTACGTAGTTTTGATTTTCAGGCCTGTTAAACAAGTACGGAAAAGTGCCTTTCACAATAGCGCCAGTAATCCCGAAGGCTTTCGGTAAACCACTCAGAGGCATATGGAAGTATTTCAGGATGTCAATAAATACGACCTTTCCGACGCGCATCGTAATAGTTTTGGTCCCGTTCATGATTAAGGGGGGAAGCTGAGTTTTTTTGTCTTCAATGAAATAACGTAGGATGAATTGAGTGTTAAAACCCCCTGCATTATCAGCAATGCAGATTGTACGTGAAAAGCCTTCGAGCGGTCGCATGGCTAATTCGACAAGCTAAGCCACGGGGCTGTGACAAAATACAAATTCGTTTTCTCCACAATGCTCGCATGGTTCAGTTAATGAGTCGTTGTGATGGGTGAATGGGTTTAATAGAGTTGAAATAAAGGTAGACATTGAGATATGTTAGACTCATCATTTATTCTATGTACGGTTAATTCGGAAGTGCACGTCTGAACTGATTTACTGTTGATGATGAACTGAAGTGCTAATGAGGCGAAGGAAGAAGACTTATTGAGAGTGGAGGGGATGCCGTCGAGACAAAGGAACAAGGCCCGTAGACCGAGGGCAAACTGAAGCTAAGGTGCGGACGGTTGTGACATTGACCGGAAAGGAGTATTAGGCTTAGCTGATATGTAAGGTGTAAGCGTGCGAGTGGACTGGTAGCGAGAGTGAAGTTGATGAGCTGGCTTGGGAAAGGAAAAGAGTTTTTTGGGCTACAGGACGGGGCCGTTACATCGTGAATACAGCGGAACGTGCAAACTTGTTGAGCCACGCAGAGATTTGGCTCGTGTACAAGAGTAGTTGCATCACCCTTCGCAGGCGTGTTTAAAAATCATAAAAAATGAACGGTATTTTGTTCAATTTTGAATGGCCGCAAATGTGTTTCATGAAACACAAATGATTATTTGGCTGACGGGATTTGCACGTTTTGCAGGAGCCTACCCCGCATATACGCTTTTCTTCTTTTCCAAAGGTCTTATTGTTCGAAAACAGTTACGACGACGTTTGAGAAATTCGCAACCACTAGCTTTTCTGCGACTTATGCTCACCAGTGGCGCCTTATGTCTCTGAAAACAGGCCTGTCTGAAAAAATCGCAGTTGTATGCTTCGCATCTGATTATATCACGCGAGCACGCATTCCAAGTCTGCAACTCCCAGCACCGAGGACATTTTTTTTTACCCATGACCGAATCGCCAATATGCTGTATTATATAAGGAACATAAATCTCTACTGCTGATAGCTGCTCTGAGATTTACAATGGGCTCGAAATGATGTGAGCGGTTGTAATACAAAATATACAGAGTGTGCTGAATTGTACCTAATATACAGGGTGTCCCTAATATACAATGTATACCGAATATACAGGGTATACCTAATATACAGGGCTTACCTAATATACAGGGTATACCTAATAAACAGGTTGTGCTGAATTGTACCCGAGCGCGCATTACAAGTCTCGAACCCCCAGCACCGAGGACATTTTTTTTTTAACACCTATGACCGAATTGCCGATATGCTGTATTACATGAGAAACAGAAATCTTTACTGGCGACAGCTGCTCTGAGCCCATGTGGAAAATAATCAGGGAAGCCCTAATAATAATCAGGCCCCGAACAGGTTTAAATGTGGAATCCCTGGTTACCGTCGTTAATAACCTTTTTTTAAATTCTCCCGGTCAAAATCCCCCCCAGAAAAATCCCCCCGGCCAAAATCTTCGCTCAACAAAATCTCCCTTGCAAAAATCCCCCCCCTTCCCACAAAATCTCCCTTGAAAAAAACCGCCGTTATAAAATTTCCTCGGACAATATTCCCCTCCGTAAATATTATTACACGTTTATTAATTCAATCACAATTACATGTTGATTAATTATTATCCATTTATTAATAAACACGCTGCAACAATCAAAGAAGTTGGCTCCCTACTCTTCTGTGCTGCTCGCCGAATTTTTTGCCTAACGGTTGCAGCTTCGACTTTGCCTGCGTTTGGGGCATGATTATGCATCGTTTCCTTCAATATAACGCCTGCAGAACAAAAACGACTCCACTACAATAACTCACATCGTATCATTGTTCTGCATAAGCATTCCGCAAATAAAACAAACAATTACCATGATGAGTCATCGTCGACGTATGGCACAATCCACGGCATGAACTTTTGTATAAAATACACCGCCAAATAAATTTATTTTTACCCTCTCCATGAAAATAATATAAAAATCCTTCGTTTACCCCCTTTTATCTTACCCCAAAAATTAACATGTTACGTCCCAGGTTTATAATTTACTGTTGACGTACCATATTTTTTTACATTTTGCTCCCTTTTGAGCCTGTAGAAACAGACTCGGGATAGGAGCCGTTGTGTTGGTGAATATTGAGTAAACTTTCTTACCTTTTGTTGGTCAAACAACCGTGACCGGGGGTCGACGGTTGATTGCGTCTTGGAGAATCGAACCAACGCTGCTAGAGATCCTTGGGTCGCGTTCCGGCGTTGGGAATCGGGGATGTATCACGCCAAATAATCGCTCTTACTTGAGTCGGCACATACACGTAAGAAGTGAATATTTTATTTGTCGAATTTTACACGTCTCGTGGTCACTTGTCGCGCGTTGTTTTCGCGCCGTCGGTAGGACGTATCGTTACGTCGAATATCCGAACGAATCGAATGATTATTCGATATCTTAAGTGATTAGAAGAATCGAATGCAAATCAATGAATTTAATATTTCGGGGTCGAATCGAATACTTAACAATTCCACCTGAAACAAATATCTTATGCGATTTGATGAATCGGATGCAAATCGATAAATTTAATATTTTGGTCGAATCGAATATTTAACGATTCGATCCAGACAAATATCTTAAGCGATTTGATGAATCGGATAAGTTACCAATACTACGCGAGTCCGACCGGTACTTAGTATATTCCGCGAGTTTTTGTGATTGCCGTTGCGAGGAGATGGTACTCGATGGCTCTCGTTTCCGATCTTCGACTCAATCTTTTATCTTACCCCCTTTTTTTTGACTTGACAAAAACTCCAACGGCATACCTAATACTTTAATGACAACAGCACAGAGATAATTACACGGCAGAGACGAACGTGCGACTGATCAATAATGATCGATCGAACGACACGCACACGCATGTCTCTATCTCCTAATCACTATTTCAACCAAGGAACAGAAACGTAAACACAGCATACACACATACACGTGAATTACTTATAATGTACGTCCATTCTATCCATTCTCTGTTCAGTAATCTCTATGCTTTTTATTTATTGTAAATTCGATATTGAGAGGAAGTTTTATCCAGGAAGAATTTTGTCAAGGGAGATTTTGTCCAGGGAGGATTTTTCCTGGGGAGATTTTTCCAGGGGGGATTTTGTCAAGCGGGGATTTTGACCGGAGTAATTTTCTCCCCGGGAGATTGTTGGGGAGATTTTGTCCGGGGAGATTTTGTGACAAGGTTATTATCGCCAGATAGCGGAATTCCCTGATATAATTTTCCGGGATACAGCCCTAAAAGGCCCCGATAAGGCAATCACAGGTTTCCAGGTTAAAATTTGATAGGGCCTTGATAGTTGAATCCATGTGGGGCCCGGTGAGGCTCAAACAGGGATTACCACAATAAATTTAAATAAGGATATTATATATTTATTATCTTTTATGTAATATTTACGTAATATTATATAATTATATATATTATAAAAATTTATATATTATAAAAATATATATATTATAAAAATATATAAATATCATTATGGAGATGATGAAAAATAAAAAATCATACAAAAAGGAAACAAAAAAATATAACTAAAATATTTGTTTATAAAAAAAATATATAAATAAAAATAATAATTGTATAAATGTTTATTTCCCTTGCGGGGTACATTGCGGGCTCTCGCTCCGCTCACACGTTTTACCTAATCCTACACTTAACCTATCTTATCCTACCCTTTATTCTTGAGAGAGAGAAAGACATACCAATATCACTCCTTAATTCTTTATCATTCCTTAATTATTCCTTAATTCTTTCCTCATTCCTTACTTCTTTCCTCATTCATTCACCTCATTCACACCGTGACTTTCGTTTCCGCTGCACCACTCTACTCCCCCCCCCCAAAATCCTCCCCGCCCCCACTACTCTCCCGCCCCCCTTCTCTATCCCCTTGCGCACTCAGCCTCCGACTTTGCTCTCCCCCCCAACCCTTCCCCCATCGCTACCGTTATTTCCTTTCGCTCCCCCTCCATCTGCCTCCATCCCCCCTTCATCTCGTCCCACCTCCTCCATTCGTTGTCTACCCACATCCTCATATATCCTACTCGCACGGTCTTCCTCTTCCTCCTTTCCATCTCTGCCTCCCTCTCTATCTTCCACTTCACCTCTCTCTCCATCCTCGTTAAGTCGTCCTTTATCCAAACTTGCTCCCCTCTCAACCTCCCTTTTGACTTCATCACCTCTCTCTTCTGTTCCCTCCCCTCCATCTCCACCAACACCATACCCCTGCCCTCTTCGTTTACCCCTCCAATTGCCATCATATCTTTTATCCTTCCTATCACTTCCATCTTACTCCATATCCTTTTTATCTCTTTATCCCATTCCGCCCCCTCTTTTCTCATAACCCCTCTTACTACTACATTCCTGGCTCTTTTCTCACTCTCCTCCCTATCCAATCTTATCTCCAACTCTCTCACCTTTATTGCTCCCTCCTCTTTATTTCTACTCCCCCCTTTCGTCCATTTCCCCTGTTCCCTCAACCCTCCACCCCCCTCCCCCTCCTCTAGGCTTTCCACTTTCTTTGCCAGCTTGTCAATCCGGCTTCTCAACTCCGTCCTTCCTCCCTCCCATCTCTTTATCGTCTCTTCCTTTTCCACTCTCACCTCCCTCACTACCACCTCCATTCTCTCCGCCCAACGCTTTGCCATGCCCTCCACTCTTGTCATAATCACGCCGTGGGAGGAGGAATGGCGATGTTCCCCCCGACGCGTATGAACAAGATAATTAGGGGAATTATTGGAAATGGATGGTAATGGAATGCGTGATTTTTATTTGAATATATTTTATTTAACGCTTATAATAAAGTTACGGTATGTTTTGAAGCAAAACTATAAGGATGATTACAATAAAATTTTACCATAATTAGCCAGGGAATTTATAATTAGGATTTGTAGAGAGGGGAAATTTGTACGTTCTTATCTCTCTTTTTATAGAGAGAAAAAAGATTAATTTAAAATATATTTTAAAAAGAATCGAATATTCTCAATAGAAAAAACAGCGAGGATAATATTGGTTGGTAGAGGAAACCCACTTGAGCAGTGTGTTTCACTTAAGCAGTGTAGGAGCACTTTAAGCAGTGTGTTTTCACTTAAGCAGTGTGGGAGCACTTAAGCAGTGGTCTGGTTCACCTGATCGGTGTTGAGCAAATGCTTTGGTGGTCTAGGAAACCCACTTGAGCAGTGTGTTTCACTTAAGCAGTGTGGGAGCACTTAAGCAGTGGGTGTTTCACTTAAGCAGTGTAGGAGCACTTAAGCAGTGGGTTGTTCCTCACCTGATCGGTGTCGAAGGAATGCTCATTTATGTGGCTAGCGCTCGCCTTTATCATGCCACCCGGTGTCGCGTCCACGGTCGAGAATTGCTCCGCGCCGCCGCCCTCTCTCGGTTGCTCATGTGCACTGAGCCGAGCTGGTGGCGGGTTACGCCGGCGCGAGAATTCAAAGTCCCGTGTCACGACACTCGGGGACTGAGGGGCGGGGTTTCAGGAGTATGGGGGAAATTTTGTAGAGTTGCGTGAAGTGAGAGTGTGTGTGTGTAAGTGTGCGCGTGTGTGCGTGTGCGAGTTACTATATCTATCTCCTCTAGTACGTAGTTATCTTGTTATATAATTTATAGTTTGGTTAATTAGGATTTTATTCTTATTTTGGTTATGGTTAAAACTACATCGAGGGAGGATTATTTGAGGAATGCGTGGGCACATGGGCCTGCGCATAACACTCTCTTCTCCCACCCCTTCGCCATTTCCTCGAACCTTTTCTCCCCCCTCTCTCCTTCCCACCTCTTCACCCCCCCCCCCCCATACTGTCCGTTACTGTTTTCAGCCATCCTTCCTCCTCTGCTTTTTTCTCCGGCGACCTTCCTTCTATTTTGCTCCTCTTCTCCACATTCTTCGATCTTCCCCTCCTCTTCTCTTCCTCTACACCGACCCTTCTCCCCTCGTCGCCCATCCTCACTACTTGTCTACTCTTTACCTTCCGCTGCTTCCTCCACACACTTCACTTCCTTCCGTACCGACACCCCTTACCGACCGCTTCCGACTCTCTCTCTACCCACTTTGCCCGCTTTTCCGCCGCTGCTCCACTGCCGCCCGTTCCCGCTATTCCCCCACACCCCTTGCCGCGACACCACTCTAACCTCAAAATCGACCCACCCGACTTTTATCTCTGTCTAACTCCCTTTTCCCTCCCCCCGCACCATCCCTTATCGTTCACCCCTGACTATCCCGTCCTACCCTCCTTATTTCACCGCACTTTTCACCCCTTCATTTCCCGCTCTCCTCACTATCGCATACTTTCTGCCCACCTGTCCCACACTCACTCTACACCTTCGTCACCGGAAACGGAAGTCCTATTCGATATAAATAAAAATAATATAACACAAAAATAAACAAAAAATTTAATAATAATATTTTTAAAAAATGTTTAACTATTATTATTACATTTTTCGTTTATTTTTGATATTGTTTTTTTTATTACAATGAAAAATATTTTATAATAACTAAAAATAAAAAGTAATACAGAAAAAAAACAAAAAATATATATTTGTTAATAAACAAAAAATACAACAATAATATTAATTTTTTTTGAAATATTATTATTATATTTTTTTTTGTATTATTTTTTATTTTTTATTATAATATCATTTATTATTTTTTATTATTTTGATAATGATATTTATATATATTTATAATAGATATACATTGTAACGGGACAGACTAGGCAGTCTACCGTTACAAGATAGCATATTTCGACACCCATTGTTTATGTCCATGTTTGACCAATTTCGCGATTCCCCGAAATCCCAAAATAGAATCTCTCCTTCTGAGAAGCCCATGACGTCACCATCGTACCGTGTGCAAAAGCTCTAGAAGCTTGGCAAAATTGCCCTACTACAAAATCTTCGACCAATCAAATCACGGCGCCGGTTGTTCATGGAAAATTATTTAAGATCCTGACGAGCAAGCCTCGTTCTCATTTTGATCAACGTTATCGGTGAGCATTATTCGTGTCAAGCGATTTCTTGACATTCTCAATTTACGACGAATTCTCGTCAACTTGCGATATTCACGTCGTGTACCAACTCTCCAAGATTCTCAACGAATTCGTATTTCATTTCCGGCCATCGAGTACTACGAAATCAAACGACATCGCTGCAACGTCATCTATCTCGAAAAGTCTTTTTCAAGACTCTTCGGGATCATCGTCGACTAGTCCTTTTTAGGACTAATCAATTATAACGTACTTGCTTGTCTTTCTTAAGACACAGCAAATCACAACTCTCGTTCATTCGTATTCAATAAAAGATTTCAGGTGATAGGGAGCCTGGTTTACTTGAAGCCCCCGCACTGCGTCGGGAAGTTGGATAGCTAACCAGGTGTACGTCTCAGAAAACCAAACCTCGAGGTAGGGAACCGGAATCCTTGGAAAAACCCTCAGCACTGTGGCTGAGGGCGGGAACAAGGAAGAAGGTGCATTGCTGAGAAAACCCTACACGAGTGATAAGCTTCACTTATCCTCGTGAAACATTAACATCAATTCTTGAATCTTTTGACCTTCAGTCCCTATAAAATTGAAATCCTTTTGAGAATCTTCTAAAATCATTTAAATTTAGGTGAGTGGCCCTCCACTCCCAGGACGCTGGTTAAACGCATCAATTTCAGTCAGCCAACAATAAGATATCAATTTTCGAAATGTAACGAAAAATTGATTTTGTGTTTCGAATCGCTGCCCGACTGGAAGCACCGTGAAACTTGCGAAAACACACACACACGCGCATACACACACAAACACCAACGAACATTCACACGGGCAACCAGGCATAACAATAGAGAGACGTCACGTCTCAAAGCACAGCAAGTCTCGAAACATTACGTACAGTCTCGCGCCACATCACTAGCGACTCGAGACTATAACAACTGACGTACGAACGAGGACAATACGACGATTCGAGTCAGACATACGAACGCCGACTGTGCCTTAACATCTTAGATTCATTTATCCAATATTGCAGTCCCAATTAATCACACCTATTCATCAACCGTTCAATTCCTTATTGCCCAGTTGCCGCTGGATTTAACTTCTGCGCCCTCTAAAGGAGACCTTGCTTCTTAAGGCTCTCCTCTCCTTTAAGTGGCCCACTTTTTACACGCCTATGATGAAGGGTCATGTTATCCCCAGGTCATACATGATCAATGGGAAATAACTATAACTACCAATCTGAGGCATTCTCGAAAAACCAATAATAATTATCACATTAATTCGGCGAACCTCTCTCCTACACAATACGTCACTGACCTCGGGCCTGTGTCGAACCATCTGTTCGCCCGGACGAAACAACGGAACGACAGACGAGTACACAAAACAATCATAACAATAAACAAATCAAAGTGAAATCGTGAATTCCTTCAATATTAAAATCGAAGAAAATAACGAAACGTTTCAACATATATGTATTTAATTGTTCAATATTACATAAATGTCACCTCTTTACTGAATATCACGCTGTTCTATATCCAACCCGGTAAGACAGCGCTTTTTCATTAGAACTCGTAGACTAATACGATTCAAATACAAGAAATTCCTAAGGAATCGATACCGTAGTGGTAGCGTGTCAGTCGTAAGATAGGTTGTTATGTAGTTCTCAGTTAAAATCTCAGGTAGGAAAAATATTAATTTCGACGGAATAACGTCCTTACTACGGAGCCGGAAATATTCTTAAAAAAAAAAAAATCATCGGGCGTTAATTTTTTTTTAATGATTATTTAATGATCAAAAGTGCTGAATTCGTTGACTGCGGAGGATCGCGGGTTCAAATCCCGGTCGACTAGGTTTTTTTTCTTGCAAAATTCACAGGATTTTCAAAAATAATGGAATAACACTATTAAATGCATTCATCGATCATTCTGAATTGCTAATTTATAGAAAATAAACTATATTATGTCAATTTGACCTGAGCAGGGATGAGATTAGATAAGCCGGGCGCAATCAGGGAAATCTTATAAGGCCCCGATTTATAAAGTGTGACAATCCCGTAAGGGCCCCTAACGGGAAGCCACATCGGGTCCCTGTTATAATCAGGGAAAATTAATCGGGGCCCTTACTGATCCCTAATAAAATTTCCACACGGGAGAATTATAATGGGCTCAAAATGATGTGAGCATTCGTAATACAATATATACAGGATGTGCTGAATTGTACCTACGCTGTCCAGAACATGCTGTCTCTTATCAAATAGAGGCTCCTCGCCGCGCCCCAAAGTTAAGAATTCGTAAACGACAACTGCAACGCCATCTCGTGCCAAATAATCCTGATAGCGCGCAATCTCGTATACCGTACAGCCTTCTACACGTACGCGCACATCTGCCTTTCTCGTAAGCGCGAATGCTGTCTGTTTTTGTGCACCCCCATTAATTTGCCTAATAAGCTGCCAGTTATCATGTAGGCTACCAGACCGTATTTCTCTTCGTTCTGCGTATGCTCGAGCTGTTCCTAGTAAACTCGATAAACATAGATTTTCGCTATTTAGAATCGGAAGAATAGATCGTTTTGCGACACCCTCGTGTGTGAGGCCGTTTCAACCGCACCCTTCAACCCCCTCGACATCGCTTATTTTTCGTGCAAGAATCATCAATATTTAAACATGATTCACTCTGCGCCATGCTACTTATCAATAACAGGATATCTTCAAATACATAATCTCGGGCCAGCCGGAAAAATAGCCACACGGGACCGTGCGGTAGGCTATTTGCTGTAACGAAATACCAACATCATCGCCACCCTCGCAGGAGCTCGTGATATGCGTTAAGAGATCACGGAATGCACCGTTGGGCCAGTCTACCACGCTAACTCCGGAAGCAGGGTTGCAAAATCGTAATGAAGTTTCGCGCCCCCGTATTTCAACGCACTTAAAATACCGCGTATAATCGCCGATGACTTCAAAATGTTTTCCCGGCGGGTGTATTTCATTGAGCGGTCCACTCCTTGGTGCAGTACGCTGTCTGCCAGCTCCCTTTTGAACCTCAGTAAAAGCGCCTCGTATTGGATTCTAGAGCAATTTAATACGGAAATGATCGAATTTTATCAATATTTGTACCTCTCACGAGTCATAGTACTGCTTAAACACTTCGAAATCACCACTCAAATAAAGATGCTGACGAATACTCTGTTACAAAAGGCCCAGCTTGCTTACTTATTTACTTTTTTCACATGGAAAAAAACTTATTTACCTGAATCGTCATTATTCACGAGCATTCGAAACCAGCGATCCGCTCTTCGGAATGGATCGTTTATGTCGTCCTCCTGTTCATCTTCTGCAGTTAAACCGGGAGCCCATAACACTTTTTCCATGTCTCATTAGTTCAGGCTCAAAACTACCTTAGATTTCATAAACCTGTGTCCTGCATCACAAAAATCGCATCGCCGAACAAAATCAGTGGACCAAAGATGCTGAACCGACGAAATCACATTCAAAAATATATCTATATATACTTTGTATATATAGATATACATTTGTATGTGATATATAATTTGTATATAAAGATATATATTTGTATGTGATTTCGCCGGTTCAGCATCTTTGGTCCACTGATTTTGTTCGGCGATGCGATTTTTGTGATGCAGGACACAGATTTATGGAATCTAAGGTTGTTTTGAGCCTGAACTAATGAGACATGGAAAAAGTGTTATGGGCTCCCGGTCTAAGTAGGCAGCCAGTCCTCAGCTCTTTAAAAACCTATTTCCTCGTCTCTGTCATTCTCAATAGGGTATTCCCACAATTAATATTGTAGCAATAATTTCGTCCTGGTCGGGGAAGGAGAAGAAATAAATAATACGCTCTTTATATTAGAAATATTGATGCTTTATTTAATACTGTATGCACGCGCTAGTCTCGCCGACGTGTCTAGGCAATGGCTGCCGTTCAACTGGCTGTCGCTCGCCTTGCTTCAGCTTCCCACGCATACAACGCTCGACGTACAACGCTTGACGCGCTCTCTGCTCGCGCCCGACCAACATCGCTCTCTCCTTCTCACATGGTACAGCAGAACGCTTCTCGACACACGGCGCTAGACTATCTCAACAATTAATTTTTACGATGGCCAAAAACATTAATGTCGTGACAGTACTCTAGCATTAACGAGATACCATCAGCGACGGATGCTGAGATTGCTCGCCATCCGGAATTGCACAGACCCGACGGGCCTGGCACAGCATCTTCGTCTTGTGCTCCTTCCCGGCTGATGAGCTCTGGATAAATTTATAATTTAAAATTGACACCACACCGAAGTTCTTTGATGCCTCAATTTTAACTTAAGTTGGAAAATCGACGAGCTAGTCAATATTTTCGAAGGATGTTTGATGCTTGAAACGGTGCTTATTGCCTGCCCATCGTCTTGTTCATGGCATGATGGGTGTTCGCTCGTTACCCTCCTCTGTTGATATGCTAATTCAGCAGTATAAGCTATGAGAGCCGCTTCTTCATCTGGCTATGCATCCAAGCGATGTCGATGTTCTATAGGCACACAACCATTAAAATAATGCTCTGCTTTTAATAGAAGTAGTGGTTTCAGTTCATAAATAATTTTTTCCGGTAAATGCACTGTATTCAAATTTCATAGAAATATTTTTTCTTACGATAATAATGTAAGGAGAGAGAGAGAGAGCTCTATATAAATTTAATGTGAAAGAAAGAGGCGATTGATGAATAAGAATACAGTTTAACACGAAGTAAGAGGGAAAGAGACCGAACTCCGTTCCCAAAAGTAGGATCAGTTTTCCAGCCATAAGTGAGCAGTTCGCTGCGAAGAATACCGAGATGACAAGTCACGCATGCGTAGTACGACTTAGCTGCGTCTTTGTCTCTCTCGCATAAAGTGGGAGTGAGACAGTTTTAGTTTGACAGAAAGTTCATGAGGTTATAGTGCGTAATTTCTTGGCATAATAGTAGAATCACAAATATCGCTATATTATTTGCAAAAAAGATACGTGAATACGCTGCGACGTGAGAAATCATAGGTGAGTATTATACCAACGTTGTTTATGGAACTTTAAGCCGTAAATCGTGGATCATCCGAATAATTCTGCACGTTCTTACAGATATGGAGCAAGTACGGAATAAATTTAATTACACATATTTGAGGAAAAAGCTATGTGCAAGTATTTTACCAGCACCAAGTTGGGTTTTTACACGAGGAGATCACACTTTTTTTGGTCTACAAAAGACGCAAGAGAATTACGGGATCAGGTAAAGGATAACTGTTTTGCCAGATATGCACTTTGAAATATACATAGATAATAAAATTTGGCCACTCTCAGAATATAATACCCTTGTTAATATGCATCAGTTTATTGTTCTTCTGAACAACCTAGATAAAATGCCTTTGCCAGATCATTAGGATATTGAACAACCATTTTTTACAATGATGCTTTATACGTAAACAATTTGTCAATCATGTTTAATACAAAAATTGTAAATGGTAAATAAGAGAATCAGGATGTATACAAGTTTTACACAATTTATTACTCAAAATGTATCAGCTAAAGTAGCATAAATGAGAGAATCAGGATATATACAAGTTTTACACAATAGAAATTATCAGCTACAGTGACGACAACCAGGAGATAAGGTCGGAATGTAGGATACAAGGATTTACAAATTAGATGTATGCATGAAAACGATATTTCTTGCTTGTTATTGGCATTTTTAATTTATTGTACAATCTGGTAATAAACATAAATACATGGTATTTATGTTTTATGTATGTTTTATGTATGGTAATAAACATAAATACCAGTATAATTCTGTTTTATCATCACACTCTATGATCACGTTCTGTCCAGCAGAACGTTTTCCTTATTAAGAGGCACGGTAGTGCCTCGAGACAAGTACATTTCCTCTCCTTTACCGACATGTCGAGAGGTACTACAGCCTCTTATACGCCACACATCTGGCTTATACACGGGAGTATATCTATATAACGAAACTTATTTTCCGAATTATTAATGAATTATACGGACTTAGGCAATGATATCAACACGAATATTTTTTATTTTTTTTTCTCTTTCGATCGGTACCTAAATGAATGCTGTAGCTATTGACATATGGGAGATATTGCATTTTATTATTTTCATTCGACGTACATCATCATCATCATTTTCTTTTTTTTTTGTCTCCGCCACAAATTTTCGCACCGCCCGTGAATCTAACCGCAAATTCATCGCTCACCTGTCACACCAGGCTAAAAGGCTGAAATCACGTATGTCATGTTACGTATGATCTTTGTTTAATGAAGCTGCCTTCGTTGCTTCGGCATTTCCGAAAGTCGTTTACGGGATTTTTTTATCGTTACTTTGAGATGAAAGTTCAGAGGTTTTATTACGAAAGTGAAGTATAAAAATAAATTGAAAAAAAAAAAAACGAACAGTGCTAGAGTTATTTTATCATTTTCGGACAGAACCGGTGAAAAAAAAAATTATATACTTATAGGTGCGTTCTCGTAGTGATATGACTCCCCATTTAGTGGTTATAATGGTGTATTTCGAAAAAAAAATATTGATTATTAATTAAATAAAGTTTAAAGTATATTAATGAAACAGAATTGGGTTTTTTTCCACAAACATCAAAGTACATTCAGCATTTTTATTTTTAACATTGTTTATTTCATTTTAATTATTATTTAAATGATATTTAAATTCCAAGTGAACTTCATAAGTTCTTTGCATCGTGTAATTTCGATTTAATATTTTCTTTTTGTATCTCTTCCCTCTCTCAGGATCATCAGGACTTCAAAAGGTTCCGTGAGCATTGCTTGTTATCGATATGCCGGAGCTCTTCTAACGTTTTTTAATCCGCACATGATCTACGCCATCAACTCCGAGTATTCTATTTGACATCATACAAAGTCCTAGCTGCACTGCCTTATTATCACAGATTTCATCTGAATGCAAACCAGAGAAGGTCACACAATTCTAGACAGAAAAATAGTATGCGTCATCAACTAAACACAGAAAAATTAGTTACATCGCGAAGCCGTCACAAAAACATTTCCCCATACAGGGATTTGACCCAATAAATTTGGCCCGTATCTAACTTGATAAAAAGAAACTCGTTGCGCCATCAACTTGCTACAATAAAACACAATGCACCACCAATTTGGAATAGAAAAATTCGACGCATCACCAACTCGACGCACAAAAAATAACCTATGGGCTATCTCGATGGAGATATACTCTCCCATGGTACAGTTTCACATAGTGAAAACTCTCATGCAGCGTAACTTGGTCCGCTTCAATTCTCAACCGACGCAACCATAGTCCGTTAGACTGTGTAGAGTTGGAGCGGGCCGAGCTGTGCCACGAAAGTTTCGCTGTGGCGAGTTACGCCAAGGGAGAATTTTTCTGTGTTGGCATGCCCTGGCAGTTTTTGCATGTCGAATTGGTGATGCATCGAGTTTTTCCATGTTGAATTGGCAATATGTCCAGTTTAATTGGAGCAAGCCGATGGTGCATTGGGTTTTTCTGCACCAATTTAATTATAGGCTGAGTTTGTCTGGGTTATGTCGCTTCATGGGATTTTTTTTTGTTTTACAGTGCAATCTGTCGAATTTTTCTGTGTTCAGTTAATTATGTGTGTGACTTTTATGAGCAGAATTACGTGGGTCGGGTTGAGTCTGCATTCAGTTGGTATCTGTACAAACAAAGCTTTACCATTCCATCGCTAAGAAAAAAAACATAAAGCTCAATATTATAAACAGACTATCGAAAAGCGATGCCTATGATTTTATATCTTAGCGATGGTGCATTGTATCAAGAATCAAATACTCAGAGTTGTTCGGATAGGTCATGCGAGTATTCTCAAACATCGGGATACCTCATTGATAACATGTTGTACGCATGGAACATTCTGAAGTTTGCTAAGCTTATTAAGGGGGTCAGGTACCGAAAATTTCACATCCAGAACCTCTAACGGTAGAGACTGGCTGATTTTTGTCTTGATATCATTTCTCATATCAAAATACCTCATGAAATTTAGAAAAATTAATTTTTTCCCTATTTTCAAAATAATTTTTTTCGAAACCGTTAATATATCGAAAATCCCATCTGCTAGATTATTCATTGTGATAAGTGTTGTTATATAATTTCGTCCAGGTAAAGTTTTATTACTTGATCATATCGAAGAATTTTTTTTATTCCGGCCATGGAATCCATTTTCTTCTTATTATATTCTACCAATTAATTTATCACACATTTGGAAATTGTTGTGACATTAATGATGTTAAAATTTGCATCGTTGAAATGCAACGAAAATAGGTTTTTTTTATTAAAAAAAAAATAATTTCCAGTATTTTTGACGCTTTTCTGGCATATTTAGGCCCCAGATCGCAAAAAAAACAAAAAATAAGGTTTAAACGATTTTTGACTTCGAGACAATACTGGAAATGACTTTTTTAAAACTTTTTTCGTTGCATTCCAACGATGCAAATTTCAACATCATTGCCATTAAATGGTATCTCCTCCTACAATTTTAAACTTTGAGGGTTGTAGATTTTTTTACACATTCTTTGGGTCACAATGAACAATCTAGCTGATGGGATTTCCGATACCTATCTTAACGGATTTGAAAAAAATTATTTTAAACACGTGGAAAAATTAATTTTTCGAAATTTTATCAATGTGAGGTATTTTGATACGAGAAATGATATCAAGACCAAAATTAGCAAGTCTGTACCGTTAGTGGTTCTGGATGTGAAATTTTCGGTACCTGACCCCCTTAAGGATCTAATAAACGAAATGCAAATGATATTTAATGTCTTAGTTGCTTGATTGGGGCCTCTGAATTTGTAAAATAATGAAACCATCGCATGACGAAATGTTTTGGATAGACGAAATTCATCCCCTCAAAAATTGTTTAATTCTAGCCTGAGCAGAGCAGTCACCATTCGAAGCTTTCACATAGAAGTTACATGGTAAAAATATATATAATCCTTTGCAAAAAGAAGCCAAATCCCCACAAAAAACACCATAAATGGTGTACAAAAAGTTGAGACAAGTACATTTCCTTGCATCGTTTTATCTTTCCTTACAAAAATATGTCAAACATAAATAGTTGTAAAATAAATCCTCACAAAAAGTTCTCAAATAAATTCAAATCATCCAACTCACAGTTGCCAAGTACATCCAGCATTTTTATTGTTTCTATTATTTATTAACCATTTATAAGTAGCTCACAACGCCCGAAAACGTCTTGAAACGGGACTTAGGGACTTAATCTAAAAATGTATTGTTTGAAAAATTTTTATTGAAAAAAATTCGGATTGAAAAAAAAAATTCGAACGAAGTACTTGGCGAGTTCGTAACAGGTAGTCCGTACAGTCATTTTACATAACTCGCCAAGTACTTCGTTCGAATTTTTTTTTTCAATCCGAATTTTTTTCAATAAAAATTTTTCAAACAATACATTTTTAGATTAAGTCCCTAAGTCCCGTTTCAAGACGTTTTCGGGCGTTGTGAGCTACTTATAAATGGTTAATAAATAATAGAAACAATAAAAAGGCTGGATGTACTTGGCAACTGTGAGTTGGATGATTTGAATTTATTTGAGAACTTTTTGTGAGGATTTATTTTACAACTATTTATGTTTGACATATTTTTGTAAGGAAAGATAAAACGATGCAAGGAAATGTACTTGTCTCAACTTTTTGTGCACCATTTATGGTGTTTTTTGGGGGGTTTTTATTACTTTTAACTTTAAACTTCCTACCGGGCTTTGGTGCAATTTTTGTCTGCAACGTTTTACAGTTTTCAGGAATTTCACTGTATAATCTGTTCCCAGATAAAACACGGTGCACGTCTGGTGCGTAGCTAAGTTTTGAGAGTTTCCTGTTTCGGCGAGTGCTCTCTTTTTCAACAAAATCATCTTTGTTTGCCTGCTTACACAGAAAATACATTCTGGTAGTTAGGTAGAATGTAATTACGCTGCCCGTCAATGCCTCTGCATGTTCGGTACAACCAGCGAGCAGGGATAGGCACCATCGAATGAAAAAGTATTTAAATACATCATTAAAATACAAAATGCTTTTCCACTCGTCATTTATTTCGGGTACGAGTGACGAATGAATTTCCACTTGCCATTCGTTTCGCGTTCGAGTGACGAGTGGTTTTTCATTCTGTATTTAATTCGCGATCGAGTGACGAGTGGATTCCCACTCGTCATTTATTTCGGGTACGAGTGACGAATGAATTTCCACTCGCCATTCGTTTCGCGTTCGAGTAACGAGTGGTTTTTCATTCTGTATTTACTTCACGACCGAGTGACGAATGGATTCCCACTCGTTGTTTACATCCGAACTGAGTGGAGAGTGGGGGAACCATTCGAACGCCGTCTTCGGTTCGAGTGGAAAAACACTCGTTATTTGTTTACTTTCAGATCCGAATGAATTTCCACTCGACAAATTTTTCGAAAAAGATGGATTCTTGAATCAATAATTCCTTTAAATTGAAATCAATTTCCACTCGATATTCGGTTCAAATATGAGTGGAAATTTATTGACGTGATGCAGTGAGAATACGATAGATAGATAGATAAATACATAGACAGAGAAACAGAGAGAGATTCAGAGAGAATGAGAGAGAATGAGAGACATTGAGAGAGAATGAGAAAGATTGAGAGAGAATAAGAGAGAATGAGAGAGAATGAGAAAGAGTGAGAGAGATTGAGAGAGAATGAGAGAGATTGAGAGAGAATAAGAGAGAATGAGAGAGAATGAGAGAGATTAAGAGAGAATAAGAGACAATGAGAAAGATTGAGAGAGAATAAGAGAGAATAAGAGAGAATGAGAGAGAATGAGAGAGATTAAGAGAGAATAAGAGAGATTGAGAGAGAATAAGAGAGATTGAGAGAGAATGAGAGAGATTAAGTGAGAATGAGAGAGATTGAGAGAGAATGAGAGAGATTGAGAGAAAATAAAAGAGATTGAGAGAGATTGAGAGAGAATGAGAGAGACAGAGAGAGAATGAGACAGAATTAGAGAGATTGAGAGAGAATGAGAGAGATTGAGAGAGAATGAGAGAGAATGAGAGAGATTGAGAGTGAATAAGAGAGATTGAGAGAGAATGAAAGAGATAGGGAGAGAATGAGAGAGAATGAGAGAGATTGAGAGAGAATGAGAGAGATTGAGAAAGAATAAGAGAGAATGAGAGAGGTTGAGAGAGAATAAGAGAGATTGAGAAAGAATGAGAGAGATTGCGAGAGAATGAGAGAGATTGAGAGAGATTGAGAGAGATTGAGAGAGATTGAGAGAGATTGAGAGTGAATGAGAGAGATTGAGAGAGAATAAAAGAGATTGAGAGAGATTGAGAGAGAATGAGAGAGGTTGAGAGAGAATAAGAGAGAATGAGAGAGATTGAGAGAGAATAATAGAGATTGAGAGAGATTGAGAGAGAATAAGAGAGAATGAGAGAGATTGAGAGAGAATAAGAGAGATTGAGAGAGAATGAGAGAGATTGAGAGAGATTGAGAGAGATTGAGAGAGAATGAGAGAGATTGAGAGAGAATGAGAGATATTGAGAGAAAATAAAAGAGATTGAGAGAGATTGAGAGAGAATGAGAGAGAATGAGAGAGATTGAGAGAGAATAAGAGAGAATGAGAGAGATTGAGAGAGAATAAGAGAGATTGAGAGAGATTGAGAGAGAATGAGAGAGATTAAGAGAGATTGAGAGAGAATAAGAGACAATAAGAGAGATTGAGAGAGAATGAGAGAGATTGAGAGAGAATAAAAGAGATTGAGAGAGAATGAGAGAGATTGCGAGAGAATGAGAGAGATTGAGAGAGAATTAGAGAGATTGAGAGAGAATAAGAGAGAATGAGAGAGATTGAGAGAGAATGAGAGAGAATGAGAGAGATTGAGAGAGATTGAGAGAGAATGAGAGAGATTGAGAGAGAATAAGAGAGAATAAGAGAGATTGAGATAGATTGAGAGAGAATGAAAGAGATTGAGAGAGAATGATTGATTGATTGATTGATTATTTATTATGCCGTGGCACGCCTTTGGCAAAAACAAAAATAACAAAATAATACATAAGTGCGAGAAGAAAGAAAAATATCATACATAACAATAATGAATAATGGATGAAAATAAAGAAAGTTTGGCAAGAGATATAAATAAAAACCAGCGAGAAAAGCGCAGCAAACCGGTGAATGCAAAATCATATGGCATGAGAAAATAAACAGTAATAAGATCAGTAAAGATAAAAAGTAACTAAAAATAAGGTAATATTAATACTACGTACTACAAACTACAATAATGCGAGATTACTCGGCTAGATCCTGATCGAATAGGTGAGCATAGAGACGAGACTTAAACATATTCAAGCTAGAGGAGTTTGTGACCTGGCTGGGTAACGACTCCCAGAAATACGTAGCGGAGAGAGAAAACGAGCGGTGATATGTGCTTGTTCGATGGATAGGGATAAGGAAAGTGCAAGGAGGTCTTCGCTGGGAACGATCGCGGTTAATATTTGCTCGAGCAAAAAGCTCGAGAATGTACGGGGGCGCTTTTTGACGGAGATTATTGAACGTATTAATGCCGAGGAAGTACAACCGCCTTGCCTTAACGGGCAGCCATCCAAGCCGCCGCCTGTACGGTGTAATATGTACATCGCGCCGGAGGTCAAAAATAAACCTGATACAACAGTTAATAAGGCGTTCGAGTTTCAAGTTAAGCTCCGCCGTGAGGTCATGGTAGACTAGGCAGCATTAGTCAAGGATGGGGAAAATTAGCAAGGAAATCAGGGCCGCCCTAATATCCTGGGAAAGAGCCGCTCGATGAAATTTCAGTTTGTGGAGGGAAAAATTAACTTTTTGAGATAGATTCCTAACATGCGATTTCCAAGATAAATCACTCTCCATTATCACCCCCAAATTTCGTGCCTGACTGACGTACGGAAGGACCACGCCATTCACAGCTATCACTGGTAATTCGGTGAAATCAATTCTACGTACGTAGGCGCTGCTACCCAAAATGAGAATTTTGGACTTAGGAAGATTTAATTTAAGGCCATTATCGGTGGCGAAGGCAGCAATGGCAGTAACATCCTCAGTGATCAACCTGAGACCCCGATCTAGCTCAGATGGAGGACAGCTGAGATAAATCTGGGTGTCGTCAGCAAATATCATATGCTGTGAATGGCGAAGTACTGTTCCTATGTCGTTAATAAAGAGAGTGAAAAGGAGGGGACCCAAAACGGAGCCTTGAGGAACCCCTGACGTGGTTGTAAGCCAATTATGGTAATTTCCTTGATCATCGATAACAGTTTGAGTTCGGCCAGTCAGATACAAGTGAAACCAGTCGAGTACCGCGCCAGAGAAGCCTATCTTCTTCAGTTTTAAAAGAAGTTGCAAGTGCGACGAACAGTATCGAAGGCTTTACTGAAGTCAAATAATATAAGGACTGTTAGGCGCCGTTGATCAATATTGCGTTTGGCGTCATTGAGTATGCGTAAGAGTGCTGTCTGAGTGCTGTGACCTCGACGAAATCCAGACTGACGCTGATCAAATACTTGATTTTCCTCGGCCCAATTAGTAATTTGCTTATGAATTAATCTTTCAAAGATTTTAGAAATTTCACTGAGGTTAGCAATTGGTCGGGTGTCTGAGGGCGAGATCGGAGTATTGACCTTTGACAATGGCCGGAGATAAGCACGTTTCCAACAACGCGGAAAATCGGAGGATCTGAGGGATAGATTAAAGATAGATGAGAGAACTGGAGTGACCACGTGTAAGGATTTTGATAAAGCAAAGAGAGAGATAAGGTCTGGACCAAATGAATAAGATGAGGAGCCTGAGAGGGAATTTATGAGCAGGAGAATTTGATCAGGGGTGACCTCGGCGAAACTGAAACAGGGACGACTTGGCAGAATGTCCGCACATGCTGAACGATAATCGCTAACCAAACAAGGCGGTAAGTGGCTCGAAATTGACGAGTAATAGGCATTGAGCTCGAGAGGCGTGAAGAAATGGAGAGGAGAGGAAAAAGACGATTTTATTAGCCCAAGAGTGGCAAGTTCAATCCATATTTTTCTAGGATCTGAGATATTAGCGACTTTATCCAAATGATAGGCATTTTTAGTCAGTCTGAGCTCCCTGGTGAGATCATCTCTATACTCCCTACAAATCGGTAGATCAAGGATATCCTTTGATCGCTTGGCCCTTGTGTACAAAGAATTGCGATGAGAGATTCGGTCTTTTAAACGCTGAGTGAGCCACGGCGCCGGGGGGCGGTTAACGCGAAAAGACACTAGCGGCGCATGATCGTCGAGCGATTTAACAATAAGTTCGGGAAATTGTTCAGTAACGGAGTTAACACTGACCAAGCTTTCGTCCAGTAAACGAGAGCGGCCGGAGACAAAATCGCTTAAAGTAGAATGATTAATTCTAGATGATAATGTCACGCAAAAATCAGCGGCAACGAAGCTACGATATGCACGCCGTGTTAACGTACGGTTAGTGACAGGGTTAGAATCGAACGAATACACTAATTCCAATAGGTCATGACCGGCGATAAAAGGAGCTTCGGATTTAACAAATGATCTTAGCTTATCAACACTATCAATTATAAAAACATCCAGTCAAGAATCAGATGTAATTGTGTGATAGGTCGGCGGTGAATCGACAATGTGCAGCGAGAGAGAAAAGGTTAAATCGCGCAGGTAATTTGATTCATAATTATTGCTAGACAGATTACAGTTGAGATCCCCAGCCACTATTACATTTTTATAAGCATGAGAAAAATTGGAAAGAGTGTGCGCAAATTCATCGAACATTTGGCCTTTAGGACGTCTGTAAACTGACGCGAAAAGGAGCTTTTCCGAATTCGAGCAGGTCACTTCGATAATGAGGAATTCCGGCGCGTTAGAGTATTGGCTCGGGGACGAAGCTAGAATTTTTGCTTGAAGAGAATTGTGTATGTAGCAGGCAACCCCACCCCCCTCTTTACCTTCGCGATCATTACGTATAAGGAAGTAGTTGTTTAATCGAACTAGATCATCTGAAACATAGGAGTGTAACCAAGTCTCCGAAATAGAAATAATGTGAAAATCCCGATTTAGTAAGGTTGCATGTAAGAGTTCTAGATGGCTGCGAATAGAATTAGCGTTAAATTCAGCAATTTTTATGCTTGGTAAAGAGGGGGTGCATGGTGAGCAGACTTGTCGGGCCAAGGGTTGTCATGCGAGTTTGCCGAGATCGGCCTCGGACCGAATGACGATAGGCGCCTGCCCTTCACTTTTGCGCACGTAAATTATCCCTGACCGAGTCCATACGAACTTAAAACCGTTATTACTCGCTCGAGATTTAGTGAGACGAAGAAGATTGTACAATGCTGGCGAGAGAAATTCGTTTACAAAAATATTACCGCCCTCATCGGAGCCAAAAACGTCCTGATCTGATAAATCTTTTTTCGCTCGCTTTTTGCTAATGATGAATTCTCTGACCTGGCGAGATTTCAGCGTGATAATAAATGATTTTCTTTTAGCAATAATATTAGGATTAATGGCTCCAGACGAGGAAGATGTAGCAGCCTCGTCTCTGCCAGCCACAAGGACTTTCTTGTCTAGGCTACGAATCTCCAAAACGTCGCCGAGTAGGTCCGGTATACCAAGAGCATGGAAGACTTTGTTAACTATCGCCTGAGGAGAGTCAGTGACTGAGAGGGGTACTCCGGATATCGTAATCTCGGTAGAAAGATCAGGTGATGCAGGTGGAATGGACATACCGTCCTTTAACGAGCGAATCTCACGAGACATTTCAACGTTTTGCTCTATCAATTTCGCATTACTGGCTTCTAAAAGTGAAATTCTCTCGTCGTGCACCTGAAGCAAACGCGTGTGATTCTGAATGCAGTTTAGTTTTCGAGTGTGATCTTCATTGACTGCTGTTTGCTGAGCAATGAACGCCGAGAGATTATCACTCATAGTCAAGAGAAGGTCTCTGTCTGACGATATAAGAGAGTGTCGGCTGACTGATTGCGGTTGACTTAGGCCAGAAGGGGGAGGAATGCCCGAGCTGGAGAAAGACGGGGGAGTGTTTATATTAGGCGGGGGCGTACGGAGCGTAGTATTCGAGCGCTGCATTGCGCAAAGGTCGCATCGAAAGCTAACTGAATTGTCATTCGGATCGTAGCCAAATTTGTTTATCGCGCATTCACGATGAAAATTCTCACCGCAATCCCCAGAACACGCGATGATCTCGCAGCCTCGACCGGCGAGACGACCGCAAACGGTACACCGTGCCGACATCTGTTCAAGATATATAGCAACGGATGGCTATAGCAGCCTGGTCTGTTGATCGATGAGGCAGACTCGGATCACGCTTCGTTGAATCGATGATGTCAACAAGCGATCGACGCGATGTGAGAGTGTAGAGCTCCAGTATAACACAGATCGAGACGCCGAGACGCGAGAGTGTTGAGCACAGGTACAGAGAGTAAATCGCAGGTGTGTGAGCGTGGAAAGCACATGCGCAGGCCGAAGCTCTGAGCAGATAGTGGCTGATGAGATAAGAGAGCGCATGTGCAGATCGGGATGGCGGGCACGACCACACCGAGAGCGCGTTGTGTAGCCGAGGATCACACGAAGATTACAGACTTACAGATAGAAGATGAAGATAGAGAGGTGGAATTGGCACATGCGCAGCGCGATGAAGGTAAGAGCACGGTTAGTGATGACAGCCACGACCGAAAAAAAGCTGGATGAATCGATTCGCTTTTCATCAAAAATCCTCGCTGTTCCAACGTGCACCATGGAAACGCAGCATAGGAAGATGAAAAGCAAAATTGTGCGTGCTTTGGGTCTGAAAAAAGTGACGCCCGAAGGCAGAGCCAAGCAGAATCGAGCCAAATAACGGAGAGCGAAAATGATTGCGACCAGTCGTACTCACCATCAGAGAGAGAGGTAGAGAATGAGAGAGATAGAGAGAGAATGAGAGAGAATGAGAGAGATTGAGAGAGAATGAGAGAGATTGAGAGAGAATAAGAGAGAATGAGAGAGATTGAGAGAGAATAAGAGAGAATGAGAGAGAATGAGAGAGATTGAGAGAAGTAGTATATGGACCACTCTGGCCACCCCCACTCCTATCCCCACTCCTATCCCCTCCACTTTCCCCCCACGTCGGAGCCTCTTTCCGAGCGTGGTGGGGTTTGTGGTGGGGGGAGGTGGTGGGGGGAAAGAGTTCTGAGGGTTCGCCATAGTGGTCCGATTATTATCATTATTCAAATAATAATAATAATAATCCATACTTTTTTTCTCTTTATTTAATTTTATATACATTTTCACTTAATTATACGTAATGCTTTTATACAATGAGAAAAGGATTTATCTTTTACGGGCTATAACAGTTTTAACTATGTGATCCAAATGATGCGTCAGTAGATTGTCAATTATCGTTGTTTTTGTACAAGTAGGTAATTCGTTATATGAATTAATGGGCGATGTTCGTTTTTGGGTAGCTCTCTCTCGTATTTTCGCACGCTTCGTGCGAATATTACGGCGTATGCAGCTCGTTGTATAAATGGATGTTTCTGATGTTATTGCATCTACAAGAGAGTCTCTGCACTTCGTTACCTCGTTGCAAACACGACGAAGCCACGAGATATTTCTGTTGATACTGGCTTGTAATAATGACAGTATAATGAATTGCTCTTTTGTAAAACAGAATATCGGTAAAGAGCGATGTGCAGGGTCTTCTTCATCCTATATGTTGAAATGATTTTGAAAATCGTGATAAGAACGACCGTCCATAGTTAAACAACCGTGGATATAACATTTGAAGCTAATCACAGGCCGTAACGTACCGTTCCGACAAATATCAAGGCCCATCCACACAGATTTCGTCCCTAAATTATTTAGCTTATAGGCGAACGGTAGCAGTAGCGCACGTAGATTCTTAGCACGTTTCGCATCCATCGCAGGACTTAATGATTTGTTGACGGTTTGAATTCCAGATTATTGAATTTTGTGCCGCGATATTCCATGGCCAAATTATTTTCACGGGCTGCGGCTATCATCTGCTGAAATAGCTGATCGTCTTTTTCGAACAGTTGGACGAATCTGGCTGGTAGGAAGCACGCAAATATGTTTTCCACGTCGACGACGATACGCGTGCCCCATTTAGTTTGAACGGTTCTTATGTCGTTGATGCTGTAGTCTTTTTTGAGCTCTAGTTCCGATAACTTTTTCACAGGTAGAAACGCGGCCGTTTGTCCCACTTTGTTGATTCGTGCGAAATCCATCGTAAATATCGAGCTCGTCAAATTTTCGTGTTAAAGAGAGAAATTGCGATCTCGCTTGTATTACTGCTTTGATACTCGCAATGTCGTGTGAAAGTGCTTCTATTCGCCGCTTTAATTCGCGTCGTTTTCTCAGCATACACCTCAAATGACAGCAAATGAAAGTCTTTAAGAGTTTTTGAAGTTTACTTCGATATCTGACAACGGTTTGATCGCGAATGATGGTCGTTCTCCAGGGTCTAACTTATACTCTGCAGTCACCCCTCCACTAGACCTCCCCCCACTATAAAAATTACTCATTTTATTAGAAATACCAAAGACAAAAAGAAATCTGATCGTCTACATATGATACCCTATAATGATGACTCATTTCCTTAGACATAACAAAGGCAAAAAGAATTTTTCTCCTACCGATTCGAAGAATCGATGGTTTGATGCACATTCCGCTTGAAATATGATAGTCGCTAAAAGTGACTTTTGTACCCAAAGAATGCTGACTCCAAGGCGCGTGATCGCAGTTCAAGGATAGGTAGAAGAAATAAAACGTGAAAAATTTCAATGTCGATTTTATTTCTTATATTAAAATTAGATTCATTATTGCCGTACACGGGAACAACAGTTCTGTATACAGTGTAAGTTTTTATGATTAAAATTATTTGTACCACAGCCACCACCAACCGCAGAGTCCATATTGAAAACTTTTCCCCGAGGCTTAGACTTTTCGCGTTTTTTTATATACGCAGTATAATAATCGTTCACTGTTTTATCGTTTCGGGATAAATCATCTGAAAATACGCTTCGAAACTTATAAATACCAAAGCCAGTAGACATATAATAAAGAAACATAATGCAATACTGTCCGCAACACTGCGAATCTGGACCCTGAAGCTGAGTAGCGTTGCATCGGAAAAGCTTGCAGTTTCTTCGGAGTCGGATGAGATGCTGCGGAATGATTGGAGGGATCCCGTAGCTGTCAAAGTATCGTCCTTCTCCAGTTCGATCGACGTACATGGCGACCCAGTGGGATCCGGGTAATTTGTGGCCATCGGTATTAACGACAAAAGCTGTCGGCCACGTCCACACCTTCGGGATACGATCGGCTGGGTATACGCCTATCGTGTGGTCTGGTATGTTCCGCAAGGCCTGCAGAATTTCTAGACTGTTCATAGCAGCCTGAAGCAGAAGGTTTCTTTTTATTTTCCTCGCGAGGCCCGTCTAAGCTCCAGCTCGTGGTCGTTCTATATTCCCATAAGGAGTCGATGCGATCTTTATGACAAAGCCAATCTTTTATTTGTTTCGCATTATTCAGCGCACATTTATACGTGAAATTGTTATGTAGCGATCCGTGGTATATGCAACGAGTGTCGTCCTGATGAAGATAGCGGAATGAAGGAGCCTCCTCCTCCTCCTCTAAATTTATAATGAAGCAACCTGTAAGCTGCGCCAGGTACTCTGATTTTATTGAACCCCTTGTGAATATTCGATCAGATTGTTCCGCAATATTTTTCAAAATTGATTCCATATGTTGCGACGTTGTATCGCCCTCACGCCATTGTAAACCATGATGATTTCTAGTCAACCAGGAATTCTGACGCTTCAGCGCCGGTGATAGATCCTCATTATCGTGAGGTGAAGACACAAGCCAATGAGCGGTGTACGGCCTGTGTAGGCAAATGATCGCAACTTCTTTCGGCACAAAACGATTGTTTTTATCTCGCAAACCCTGTATATCGATTGCGATATTCATGATGCTTTCTCGTTGCTCTATCTGATAATACTGTTCAGCTCTTTGTGTCACGGAGACCTAGCTCGGAGGATACAAATTCTGCTGACTATCTAGAAAAGTCAACGATTACTTGTCTGGACGAGTCAATCTCCAGCACATGATCATACTCGGCGTACACAATACAATTTACCGTTGATGCGAGAGCCTTTTCGAATCGTACTTCTATTCTAACATTGCCGTGTTTTACCAAATTCCAATGAGTACTGCTGTTTGCTGATAAATCGGGCGTAAGATCAAACGCGAAAAGGCAATACCCTTCGGGGTAGGCCTCCCGTGAAATACAATTACCTTCATTGAGAAAGTGAATACCCGTTCCGGAGAACAGAGTATGATACGCGTCTACGTAAAGTTTCGATTTTGTAAAGTCGGGCTGCAGAGCCTTTGACGGTATTTGCATACCATCCACATACAACGATAGATAATTGATTTTATAATTTTTAAAATTAAACGGGTTTTTATCGAGGCAGCCGTTGAACGCTTTATTATCGACGAAACCAATGATGATACGTTTTGGTAGCTGGCCGAGGATTACATTATCGAGAGTTTCGCCATGTACTCCGCTATGCATGGATATAGCCTTTACCTCCACGCGTGTCAGGGGGTATTTTGCCGTAGCTTTACACAGAGTTCTTGCATGTGCTAAAAGTATACCAGGTGCTATCTTGGCGCGACGTACGAGAAGCGACGCTTCGACAATATGTATTTTATAGTCTGCCGTCCCGCCCATAAGGCAAAATGAATTATTCGTGCGTACGAGTCGCAGACGCATTTCAACACCGTTCAATAAGAATCTCTCTTGATTAAAGACATCGCAGTGAAGATGACCGAGGAGATCAATAGTTTTTCCACTGCTAAGAAGGTCTCTGCGGCTAACAAGCCCACCGTTTGCTGTATCTGTATCCTCCATTTTTCCCGGTGTATCGGCGAACCAGAGCACACTCGTAAGATGAGAGTTTTTTGCGCCGTCTCCATAATTTAGCAGTGTTTCAATGTATGCTCTGTATGCATACGCGTTATTCGGGGGCGATACAAGTTTCTGATTGAAAAACACATCTACTTGATTAAACATTGAATGCATCAGATTATTGACAGGGCCTATTTTAATCGTTGAATCAGGCTTCTCAGCCAAACACTGTATTTGAACGCGCATGCTTAGCATGGTGTGAGCAAGATCAATGTATTCATCACCCTGACCAGGTACCACAAACTCAATTGGTGAATCATCTGTTAAAGATGAGATCGGTTTGTAGTACACCCATTGTGTTCCCTCGATGGTGGTTTGTGTAGGAGGCAGTGTAAATAGCTCGAGCTCTGACTTTAAACACTCGCAAGAGTGTGTGTGTAAGAAAGCCATATTTACCCTCTCTCTCTCTTTCTATGCGAAAATATCAGCCACCGTTCGTAGAGCCTTCCTCTTCTTGGTTGTCCTTCTCTTATTTATCCTCCTCTTTGCCGTTGCCCGCTTTCTCGGTTTTCTCGACGAAGACGTAGCTTTCTTTCTTTTTTTCACACTATGGATACATCGCACACCGCGGCCGGAAATGGAATGCCGAGATCGATTAATTTTTGCCATTTTATAGCCAGAACCCTTCATGAGCGTATCATTTTTTTCCTCCGCCTTTCGCTTCAGATTTTCGCCAGACTCGCGTAGACGCGTTTTGAACGCTTCTCTTGGTCGTACACCATTGTCCATTATATCGGTGGCAACATTAACACCGGCACGCAGAGCCTCCTTGCCGACAGCCCGTGCTCCATTCTTCAAAAGAGGTATAATACGGCGGAAAAGACCCCCGAGAAAGCTGCCAATCCCGTGGCCCCTTTGATTCGGTGAGCCTATGTACACGTTACTGATACCCCCATATCCGGTCCGAGCACCACCCGTCTGCATATCAAAGTATTCATCGTAATAAGTCATTGCGATGACTTCTCTAATCCATACGCTTGAACTGTAATGTCGCCGTCAGCGTCCCGTACTCAAATGGTATCGGCTGCCCAAACTCATCCCTTATATCGATATCGATCGATTGAAAGTTTGTATGAAGCAGAGGTACGTAGCGTGGTGGCGAAAAACCTCTAATCTTTACAGAACCGTAATTGTTGCTATCCGCGGTATAAGATGGTACAACACGTAACAGGTGATGTGCATGCACATCACCTGTAATGTAGGGTTCACAAATATCGTTATAAACGAATAACATATCGGGGATAGCATTAGTTAGGCTGGCAGGTCGTGCGCCTCTATAACCAACATCTCTGAATGCAGGCGGGAGCGCCACACTGCTGGGTGTGGTAAATCCTGAAATCTTGTTGAGCCTTGGTGAGAAATGGAAAGCATGAATTAAATTTTCGCAAGAATCGCAGATACGGGTCACTTGGACGTAGCCATTGCGAGCGCGCTGAAATAGTAAATGACCAGCAACGCCCTGTAGTTCATTTATTACTTCGAGCAATGAGTCTATACTCTTATACTTATGAGTCTATACACCGGGTGGAACATACACACAGCTCTTTTCAATGTCAATAGCAGAATCGTGAATACCCGATTGTACTTTATACGGTGCGGTCTTGATGAAGTTCTGCTCGTCTTCCTGAGGTATATGCAGAATCGTCATGGGTATATGTATTTCTGTAAGTCCAACGGCCCAATTGCCTTGCAAAGATACGCGCTGTGGCAATCGTGTGGTATAACGCGTTGTCGTATTTTCCTGGTAATATTTCATACTGCTGTTGCTCGGTAAAACGATATAAAATTCGTCTCTCATCGTGATTTTTTATTTTTCTCGGTAATAGTACGAACTCTCGATAACTCGGCCTCGTAAAAAATGCCGTCAATATCTTCGCCGTGAAGATCGCGTAAAAAGTACACCGTCGGCCAACTAGTTGTCGATATGCGATGAATTTTGAACAGCTCGCTGCTCCAGCCGCTCTCGTAACCTTTTGCAAAGGCCGCTTTTGCACTACTGATTCGTACAACATCACCGATCCCGTATTTAGGGTTGTGTTCTCGCTCCGAATCCTTGTAACGCTGCATCAAATTAGCACGAGCTTGAGCTGCAGTGGCAAGAGTCACCGTTACCGGGGCCATTTTTATGCTGCTATGCCGGGCATTATTATATGCAGACACTATATTTTGCAACACATTGATGTATCGCTTCGCGCGAGTATACGTAAAGTATCGCCACATTCTTTCTTTCAATGTTCGATTAAATCTTTCCACAATTGAGGCTTTTATATCAGGATTCCGTGCAGTTCGAAACTGAATATCTTTCTTCTTTAGAAGCTCTTGAAATGCAGCACCCATGAATTCTTTGCCTCGATCCGATTGCAGGCATACGGGTGCTCGGCTATTAGTGGCTTTTTGCGTGAGTATCCGCGCAAAAACCTTAGCTACAGACGCAGCAGTCTTGTCGCGTAAATGTTCGACCCATGCATATTTACTGAGCACATCTATGACTACGAGGAGATAGGTATGACCATCGTTGTAATCTTTGATCGAGCGAAGATCTACGAGATCAGCCTCCCAGACATCGTCAATGTTTCGCACGCTGTAATGACGTCGTGGAAATCGATGTTTTACAGGACGATGTTTCGTGTAAGCATCCTGTGTCTCCAACCACTGCACGGTCTTTTCGTTAGAATTTTTTTTTCGCGTTGCGCGTAATAATTTTGCAGCGCCCGAGAACGATGCTTTGTGGGAGGGGTTATAGTACAGCTTTTCCAATGTTTTCATGGCTTAGAGTTTTAGGTTAGCCCAAATTACACGATTCTTCTTCTTCTTTTTACACTGGCCAGCGCCTGTTTGCTCCCTCTCAGAGGTACTGAAGAGCTCATAAATACTGGGATCGGTGGATTCGTCGCTGCTGTGATTGGCTCCCGCGTCGCTCAACGACAAGTCGTGGGAGTGCACAGGTATTTTTCTTTTTTTCCGAAAAGGCGTCGAGGTGGGCACCTCCGACCTCCACAGGTCCTGGTTCCCAACAAACTCGCGTGGAATTTTTGCCGCTTTTAAAAATCCTGCAAATGCATGACGACCCGCCGGCGTTGAGATTTTCCTCGCGCGCATAGCATCGTTTATAAGATCGACAATATTGAAGTCCTTGATTTCTTTGCCTGCGATGGAGACGGTGCCTGTAGGATCCCAGCAAAACTCTGTTACTGGTACAAGGCGTAAACGACGGAGCAATAGTTTTGCTTTATTGCGATATTTTGTCGGGACACTCTCAACGATCATAGAGTCGTTTATGCGTGGAATTTCAGCGCCTTTTCCACTATTCCCCTCCTCCTCTATAGGTGTCGTGAAGTAATCATCGTTTTTTGCGAGTGCACGATGCTGCTGCGCTCGCTCATTATCGGCAAAATGAAGATAACGCTGCAACACCGCGAAATACGCCGACCACTTTTCCCTCTCATCCTTGTACGAATTAGAATTCAGAATATCGTTCATCTCAGTGTCCAATCTACTCTGTGTCGTACCAAGGGTTTGCACTGTTTGCTGCTGTTGCCGTTGAACAGATTCCGTTTGTCGATTATTCTGCACGCCTATATGCTGAAGATTCTCTTCAGGCACGAGCACCATTTTTCTCGCATGCTCCATTATCCACTGCCGCCGATCAAACGTGACAAGAGCGTACCCATTACGGGGGCGAGCAGCAGCGGTAGGAATCCACCGTTTTGAACCACAAAACGTTTCTTGCTCTTCCAACTACCGCTTTTCGCAGCTAGTCGTCGAAGAATAGATGCGTGGCGACGCAACTTTTTTCTTTGTTCAGGCTTCAAAGGCACGTTATCACGTAGAATGTTTAACGCACACTCACAAATACAACGAATTATTCGTGGATCGGCTTTACGCAAAACGGCGTCTCGCTGCTCCTTGTTGAGATGCCAGAGTGCGTGCAATATTGCAACGTGCTTCTTGCAGTGAGAGGACCTGTTACCCGCCATCACAGCCGCAAGACTGGTACTTCTCCGGCTGTGTCGGTGCTTTTTAACTTTTTTCGCGGCACGTAAACGAAATGCTGCGGATCATCGGGGAAAATACACGTTCGAAATCTACAGTTATCGGGAGTCGATTGTTTCAAGTCCAAGAGCAGATAACCGTGTGGTTTGCTCGTCGCGTCGTAATAAACTTCCTGCAGAAATCGGGGGTTTTCGGGGTAAACCTGACGCGCCAGGTGCTGTATTTGAGCGCGATCTCGCGGATTTTTGAAAACTACTATATAATTAGCGTTCAGCGATATATCCCGTTGCCCGTGGCCCTGATGAAATAAATTTTGTGTTATAAAAAACACGCTCAAATTCTTACGATGAATTCCCTTGGTGAAGAGGTCGACAACGCTATTGTTCGATGCCTCGCGCATTAAATCGTCAATAATTATAAGTTTTGCACGCGGATCGTTTGCATAATCCGAGGATTGCGGCAAACCTTCGCGAAACTCTATCGAAGAACCGTACTCCATATACGCTTGTTGCCACTCGGAATAATAGAAAATAATTCGTTGAAACGGTTCACTATTCAAATGCGAAATGAATTTCAAAAACTTTTTCACAAAGTATGTTTTACCACAGCCCGTGGGCCCGCAAACCATCGCCGTCCAAGGATGTTTCCACGGCACGTCCATTTTTGCCAATGAGCACAATCTTCGTATTAGCTGAAACATATATAGGGTTCGAAAAGACGAATATACGTAAGAACATAAAGTTTTATTTATATACATTATTTACAAAGTAGTGCGAGGTCTATATCTATATACATTATTCTTTATAACCGTAAGGAAGAGTGCCATATTCGCCATCTCGTCTCCGTTTGACGCTCGATGGTTTGCATGATTTGGTTTCAGGACGTGTGACGACCTGATGAAATGCCGTGCGTCGTATAGCGTCATACTTTAGCACAACAGGCTCGTCTCTCTCACCGGTTATAAAGGAGCGCACTGAGTTATAATTAATGAATCCCTTGTTCGCAAAGTTAAGCGTTATCCCTTTTACTTTACATACTTCTTTTTCCTCTCCATTGGGAGTGCATACGATAAAAGAATAAAATTTTGGTCCGCCTGAAATGAAACTTCTAATATAACTACCTTCCCCATAAGAGCTCAGCTCATCTGTGAGATCCCCTAAGAGCTGTCCCGTTGGAGGCTCGTACTCGTCTTTTTCTTCGCGCGATACGTAAATTACGGAATCGGTATCGCAGTACAAAGCACGGCGACCCAGCCGCTCTAGGTAACTATAAAGTTTTAGGCGGGCCTGGGCTGTGTTGTATGCTGCTACTACGGCGTTCGCTATGCTGGATGGTATAACAGCGTCACTGGTTTTCGTGTAGCTTACATACAATATTTCGTTATTTACGGGTTAAATACCCGTGATCTCGTGCTCAGGGCTAGTCAATAGTTCCATAAGTTTTTTACGCGTCGAAACTATTTCAGTCTGCGGTAGATTTTCCCGCTGCCCAAACTTCCCCCAAAATGAATTAAGGCACAGCTTTGCAACAGATCGCAGCCCCGAATTTTTAGCTATGGAGTCGCGATTTAGCTTGATTCCTTCCGATCGCTCGAAATTGGCTGTATAGAGATCTTGCGCGGCTTTATCTTCGGAGCAGTTGTCGGGCCATCCACTGGCTTCTTGTTTGATTTTGAAAAACGTGTTAATATATTCGACAAAATGCCCCCCTGTCTGTGTATCGCGATTGAACTGCGTCGTTTCATATTGCCAAATTTCAGTCACGTCTATCACTCTGTACCCGCACGATACGGCTTTTCGCAACTCGTCGACAACCCATGTACCCTTGAACACACGCTCTACAGGATCTTCGTGTGTACATACACCCTGATTCATAATCTCACAGCAGCTGCGGCATAGAGCAAATAATAATCGATTATGCATACGCACTGGTAATACGGGGTGGTAAAGATTACGAGGCGGCAATACGGTACATTTTACGGGACCCTCAACGAGAGCGAGATCGGTGTTATCAGGACCTGTCAATTCCATGCACTCGTTACCCACGTATACTTTTGGATGGCCCACGGGATATTTACCGAACTTACATATATATGGGTACAGAGAGCAAACGTCTACATATCGTATTTTTTCCGTAGCGTTAACGTCATAGAGCGTAACCATGTTTTCTGTCCGTCCGCCGAAAAAAGCATCACGCGGATTGAGAGGCTCTGCTGTAGCTAAAGGGTTATCTTGCAGGAAAGTCCTCATCTCGGCTGTCGAATTTAACAAGCGATCGTAATCACACTCTCAAATTTCCGTGAGCAAATATCCACCCGTTCGAATCCTCTCAGTTACAGCAGTAGTTCTCTCGAAACGCTCGTGCATGGATATTCCATCGCTTTGTCGGTTGTCTCTGTTTGTGGGATAGCAACGTGGGCAACCGTGCCAGTAGCAACCGTGAAACTGCAATACATGCGCCCCGTTAGGAGTCTCGTAGTACCCGTCTACCAAGAGATTTTGAGGTATTCTGAATTCGCGTGATCGACCCGCATGAATAATACGAACACCCAGTGAGTGCTCTATCCACGATAGCCATGAAACCGCTTTTTTCGATTGATTTTGCGCCCATCTGTATCCCCCCGTGGGTATAATGCCTATTGAATTATCTTTCAAGAAGTTTTTTCGAAAAACTCTGAAGCAGGCTGATGCTATTGTTGTACTTTCATCAAACGGGCAGACGTGACCGCTGGTAATGAATATATTGCGAAAAGCCATACAGGCACGTCGTAAAATCGTGACATCTGTCTTACAATAGCTGATAAGCTCTTCCAAAAAAACGAATACGTAATTTTTGTCTTTTGTTTCGCGATACCAATCGAGAAATTTCCGGCGCTCATCGGCGCGCATCGTGTCCGGAGAATAATGCTCGAGAGGTGGCAATTCGCCTACGTAATTTTGATTTTCCGGCCGGTTAAACAAATGTGGAAAAGTGCCTTTAACGATAGCACCGGTAAGCCCGAAGGCTTTCGGTAAACCGCTTAGTGGCATATGGAAATAATTTAGACTGTCGAGAAATACGAGCTTTCCGACGCGCATCGTAATAATTTTTGTACCGTTCATGATTAGTGTTGGGAGCTGAGTTTTTTTCTCTTCGATGAAATAATGCAGGATAAATTGAGCGTCGAAACCCCCTGCATTATGAGCGATACAGATGGTACGCGAAAAACCTTCGAGCGGTTGCATGGCTAATTCGACAAGCTGGGCTACGGGGCTGTGACTAAACACAAATTCGTGTTCCCCGCAATGCTCGCACGGTACGGTTATAGAGTCGTCAACACAGCAAAACGTGCAAACGCGCTGTGCCACGCAAAGATTTGGCTCATGTACAAGAGTAGTCGCATCACCCTTCACAGGTGTGCTCTGCTGTGTTTCAAAATCATAAAAAATGAATAGTATTTTTTTCAAATCTGGAGTGCTTCGAATCGGTTTCATGAAACACAAATGATTATTCGGTTGATCGGATTTGCACGTTTTGCAGTACCCTACTCCGCATTTATGCTTCTCTGATTTTTCCAAAGGCCTTATTGCTCGAAAGCAGCTCCGGCATCGTTTCAGAGCTTCACAAACGCTAGGCTTTCTACGCCTCATGGTCACGATCGGCACCTTATGCCTCTGAAAGCAGTCCTCTCCGAAAAAATCGCGATTGCACGCCTCACATCTGATTATATTGCGCGAGCGCGTATTGCACGCCTGCAGCCCCCAGCATCGAGGACATTTTTTCTTTAAACATCTATGACCGAGTCGTCGATAAGCCATATTACACGAGGAACAAAAATCGCTACTACCGACAGCTGCTCTGAGATTGAGAATAGGCTCGAAATGATGTGAACGCTCGTAATACAATATATACAGGGTGTGCTGAATTGTGCCTATGCTGTTCAGAACACCCTGTCTTCCATCAAATAGAGGCTCCTCCCCACGACCCAAAGTTAAAAATTCGTAAACGACAATTGCTAAGCCGTCTCGTGCCAAATAATCCTGATAGCGTGCAATCTCGTATACACCACAGCCCTCTACAGGTACGCGGACATCTGCTTCTCTTGTAAGCTCGAGAGCCGCTTGTTTTTGAGCAACCCCATTAATTCGTCTAATACGCTGCCAATTATCATGAAGGTTACCCGACCGTATTTCTCCTCGTTCTGCGTATGCTCGGGCTGCTACCAGCGAACGCGGTAAACACAGATTGTCGGTGTTTCGGATTGAAAGAATAGATTGTTTTGCGACACCCTCGTGTGTGAGACCTTTCCGACCGCGCCCTTCGACCCCCTTGACAGCGCACATTTTTATCGTGCACGAGTCATCAATGTTCAAAGATGATGCACTTTGTGCCACGCTGCTTATCAATTTCCAAATATCTTCGAAAACATAATCTCGGGCCGGTCGGAAAGATAACCACACGGGCCCGTGCGGCAGGCTATTCGCTGTAAACGAAACGCCTACATAATCACCGCCCTCGCAGGAGCTCATGATGTGCGTTAAGAGGTCGCGAAATGCACCGTTGAGCCAATCTACCACGCTGATGCCTGAGTCTGGCTGGCGAATTCTTAACGACGTTTCACGCCCTCGTAGTTTAAATCGCTTAAAATATCGCGTGTAATCACCGATGATTTCGAAATGTTTTCCGGGTGGATGTATTTCTTCGAGAGGTCCACTCCTTGGTACAGTACGTCGCCTGCCTGTTCCTTTTTGCACCTCTGGAAAAGAGTCTCGTATTAGATTCTAGAATGGTTAAATGCAAAAAATTATTGTGTTTTATCAATATTTGTACCTCTCACGAGTCATAGCACTGCTTGAACACTTCGATATTACCAGTCAAACAAAGATGCTGACGAATACCCTGTTACAAAAGGACCCACTTACTTACATGCTTAATTAATTTTTCATGTGTAAGCAAAATTATTTACCAGAGTCGTCATCAGTCACGAGCATTTGAAGCCAATCGTCAGCTCTTTGCAATGCTATTTCCTCGTCTCTCTCGTTCTCGATCGGATATTCCCACAGCTGATTTTCGCGATGGTCAAAAACATCATCATCAGGGTCAGAGGCTGGGATTGTTCGTCGTCCAGAACGGCATAGACCTGACGGGCCTGGTACAGCAGCGTCTGTTACCCTCTCCCTATCTATACCCTCTGGATAAATTTATAATGTAAAATTGACGCCACACCAATTTTTTATTTTTTATTTTTTTGCACCTTAATTTCAACTTACGTTCGAAAATCGACGAATTAGAAAATATTTTCGAAGGATGCTCGATGCTGGAAACAGTACTCATAGGCTGCTCATCATTCAGCTCGGTGCATGACAGGTGCTGACTCGTTATGCTTCTCTGCTGGCATGCTAATTCCACAGCACAAGCCCCTTCTATAAGAGCTGCTTCTTCATCCGGCGATGCATCCAAGAGTTGTCGATATACTATATTAGGTGCACAACCATTAAAAATAATGCCCCTCTTTTAATAGAAGTACTGCTTTCAGCTCATAATTTTTTCCGGTAAACGAACCGTGTTAAAATTTCATATAAATGTTTTTCTTACGATGATAATGTAAGGAGAGAGCTCATATCAATTTAATAAGACAGAGAAGAGATGGAGATTGGTGAATAAGAATACATTTTTTAAATATATCATGTTGAAATTCGTAAAATATTTTTTCTAACGATAACAGGCTCTCTGTACCACTTTAATGAAGAGAGAGAGACAGTGAGAGGTAGAGAGCACGGAACCACGCGAAGCATAGCACAAAGAGTAGAGCTCGATAAATAACGATTATCTCTGCTTACGCAAACAGGTGCTCTGCATCGTGCTCATGAAAAAAGAGCGAGAGAGTGAGAGAATGGCAAAGAATGCGGAACCACGCGAAGCATGGCACAAAGAGTAGAGCTCGATAAATAGGGTTTGACCATACTATCGTAATAACAGCCGTGAAAATATTTTTTTCAATACGCTTTAAGATCCATAACGCTTTAACGAGAGAGAGAGAGAGAGAGAGAGAGAGAGAGAGAGAGAGAGAGAGAGAGAGA